>CAWUFW010003796.1:1200000-1718612 GCA_963921515.1 Calotriton arnoldi | reverse complement strand
GTAGTGACAGGCATCCAGGCCCCCATGAGTAGGGGTGGTGGTAGTGGTAGGCATCCAGGCATGCATGAGTTGGGGTGGTGGTAGTGGTAGGCATCCAGGCCACCATGAGTAGGGGTGGTGGTAGTGGTAGGCATCCAGGCCCCCATGAGTAGGATGGTGGTAGTGGTAGGCATCCATCCCCCTATGAGTGGGGATGGTAGTAGTGACAGGCATCCAGGCCCCCATGAGTAGGGGTGGTGATAGTGGTAGGCATCCAGGCCCCCATTAGTAGGGGTGGTGTTAGTGGTAGGCATCCATCCCCCTATGAGTGGGGATGGTAGTAGTGACAGGCATCCAGGCCCCCATGAGTAGGGGTGGTGGTAGTGGTAGGCATCCAGGCCCCCATGAGTAGGGGTGATGTTAGTAGTAGGCATCCATCCCCCTATGAGTGGGGATGGTAGTAGTGACAGGCATCCAGGCCCACATGAGTAGGGGTGGTGGTAGTGGTAGCCATCAGGCCCCTATGGGTGTGTATGGCATTGGTGATAGCCATCCCGCCCCTATGGTTCGGCTGTTGCTAGTGTACGTCATTTCTGCATCCCTATGTGTGTGTGACATATGTCGGGTACGTGTCGTTTGTTTGTGTAGTGGGTGTCTGGCTTACCATCTGCGCCGTACGCGTCCGTACCGGTTCCGGTAATAGATGTAGAGTATTGGTAGGACCTGCGCGATGGGATTCATGGTTGAGTCGTCTCGTTCGGGTTTCTCGTGGCTTCGACTCGTACTCGTCGCTGGCTTGTTCGTCTCGTAGCCGTGGATCGTCTTGTGGCGCGAATCGGAGCTTATGTGCAGCTCTCCCGGATGCTCTGACGTGCCGGACGTAGCGACGGGTTCGGCGCGTACGGAAGGCGCATCGTACTAGTCCGTCCGGAAGGTGCTGTATATTTACTTCCGTGCGACTCGAATCGGCGTTTACGGATCCGGCTCGGGCGGGGAACAGGAGCTGGAATGGGTACGTACGGTTCGCTCGGAATCTGAGCAGTTATGCGCATCGTACTTGCTCGTTCGGACGACTGTTCGAATCGGTCGGGAAACACGCGTTCGGCTTGTTTTTTTTCCGGACGAATGGTGTTAGGTGCGCTTCCGGCCGAGATCGGAATCGGCCCCCAAGAATAGAGCAGTCTGTAACAAAACTAGGCCCAAAACTAACCAAGCAAACTAAACAAATGTTTGAGTACTTACAATACAAAGTAAGACTCTACCCAACAACTAAAGGGCTAGAATACCTTGAAACAATAGCCAAAAGCCTACTTTAACTCAAAATACTTCAAAATACCCAAAAACTCATAATCAAAAACCAAACAGCCAAATAAATAATTTCTTTTTAACTACAAAAAAATAATTATTTTGTCAATTAATTTAGTTAATATATATATATATATATATATATATATATATATATATATAAAATAAATTGACATAATAATTATATTTTATAAAATATAAATCACAATAACAATGTCATTTTTAACATTTCCCTCCCACAATAAATAATTTAAAATAACTGTTTTCGTCGCTGAAGAAACGAAATGCCAACTGCCATAAATAAATCCACATTTGAGAAAATCCCAATAAGCGATAAAAATCCCCCCAAAAATTGAAAAATCCAACTGTTTAAAAAATAATCCACCGGCAATAGGTCCACAAACAATAAACCATAAAAATCCCGAAAAACTTATTTAAAAAAAGAAACGCTCCATGAAAACTCGAAAAATTAAGGAAGTATAAAATAATTATTAGTTTTCTAAAACTAATACACACTTCCTTAAATTAAAAAACGCATTCCTCTCCCAACGGCAACTTCCAATCGACCAAAACCTGTAATAAAAAAAAACAATCCCTCCCACACAAATATACATATACATTTTATCATAATACAAATAGATATAACACTAACACCATACTTTAAACATAATTTCACATATCTATCAAACTCTAACACCGACCGATTAACAAACTAACGGCATTTCGCTAACGCATATCTAAAACATACAACTCACCAAAAATTTAAAACCTAACACTACACACACTACATACTACTTAACTACCTTCAAATTAACCCAAAATTTAAGTTTTAATAAAGAAAATTAAACTTACTTTACCCGATGCGACACAGCTTCCAACCGCGAGTTTCTCCCCTCAGAAATGACCTAAAAGAAAACCGACCGATTACAAAATACAAGTTAGAAATAAATATGGCTGCTTTAAATATTAAAGATTTATACATTTCTATATTAAACTTATTGTACATTGTAAATACATTACTATAATTTTTGTTAAAATACTACAAAATAATACTTATGTTAAAAGAATTATTTGACATATTTTTTCTAATGAAAAATTATAATAATAAATATTATTAAACATTTAATAATTATCATTATAATTCAAAAAATATACATTTCATGTCCAATGTATATTAAAAATCTGTACTATGTTTAATTAATGTTAAAAAAATGTATAAATGTTATGAAAAATGCTTGTATCAAAAAATGACTTATGTACTAATTAATATTATTTATATTTAAAATATAAATAATATTACCTAAAATATAACATTATATATTAAAAAATTGAAGGGGGTCATTACGATGGCGGGCGGAAGCACAACCGCCGTGCTGGCGGATGCAAAAACCACCAGTTACCGCCGGCACGCAGCAGTCCACACGCCCGCCCAATTACGATGCGAAAAGTAGGCCAAACACCGCCGGCAAGCCAGCAACACCGTCCGCCATCAAAGTGCGCCCGTACACGTAGCGGCGCAGCACAATTGACACACACCGTCCGACGAAATCACGTCCCGCCCGGCGTATAAATTACGATGCCGCAAACAAACGGCTCCCACGGTTAAGAGATACCGTACGACAAACCGAAGCGGTAACACGGACGCCGAGCACGGACAACGAAGAAGCGGCTCCCCCGAGCATGAATCCAGCACTGCAGGCCCTCCCCATGCTCTTGCTGATGCACCACCAAGGACGCAACGTACCGCGGAGACGCAGGTAGGCACACACACAACAAGTGCACGCAAACAGCGCACACAGTGCAAGGGCGGAAAAAGCGGACAACCCCCCACCAGCGCGTGTACACTACACATCCACCATTGCATCCACATATGACACACAGGCCAAATCGTAACATCGCGTAACACATGTGTACACACCACCTGGGACTAGGAACCAACCACCCCGTCACGGCCCCAAAGCGGCGATGACGCCGCCACACATGCGCACAACGCAGAGGCCAACCGCAGCGCCATGCATGCGTCGCACACAGACACAGGGACACAACCAAGCAGCACACACATCAGCCCCACCCCGAACGCACATGACACGTGACAGGCCTGCCACAGACATGTCCCCAACGCCCAATTCACGGACAACACCCAACGCCACACAACCGACGCACACATGTCAGTGAAGTCACGCAACAGCAGGACACACCCCAGTGTAACAAACATGGCGTAGCACACAGCGGCGGCAACACCAACTAGGAGAAGCAGGGCCCCTTCGGGAAGAGGAACGCCAGTACCACACTGAAACACCCATACCACCCTGCACATATGAACAAGACATATAAAACGGAACACCAAAGAGCCCGGGGACCGACAACAGGTGGCCCAAGAATAACATTCACACACAAGGCCCAACGCAGAGCGGAAAGGCAGCCTGCCGCCCACACAAGGGAGAGCAGACAGCACTGAATGACCTTCCATTCCAACTCCGAAACCACAGCCCTACGAAAGAAGCCGGTGAATACAGCCATTGTCCAAGAAAAGACCAACACAGGCATGCAGAGGAGACCGACCACAGGGCAGATAGCGCATATCACAGAAGCACACAACGGACGGGGAGGAAAAAAATAACACTCCCCCATGTCGGCCACATGCAAGTTAATTGGAAGGAGTCACACATCACTGACCTTGAACTGTCTGAGAAGCATGTGGGATGAGGGCCCATGTCCTCCGCACAAGCCAACAGAACACAAGTCCTGTCTCCCTACGACTACACAGAGCTCACAGCAACCTCGGAGCGTGCACATTGCAGACTGCACACACAGCCGGAGCACGCCACCACAACGCACCGCTGCGAAATGGCAACCGCAACACACCTACCCAACTACGCCGGACAGCTCAAGCTGTACAAAACCAACCTGATACATATATTGGGATGCGATCTCCTGTCCCTGCTGAACGTAAGTTACCGACTGACTTACCGCATCACATTGTTCAGCTGCGTCATGCCCGTCTTCTACTGTCGGAGGTGTCCCTACCATCATCCCGTGGAGATATGCCTCTCCAACCCGGCATGTCTAAAGGCGGACCTGCTACCACTACTCCTCCCTCTGGACGCACACGACAGGGCCTGCTCTGCCTATGGGGGCATGGCGTATGTGGCCAACATCGCACCCGCACTGAAATGGGACCACTGTGCCTCCACACGACGGATCATCGAGAACAGCTACATCGAATGTCACCCAGCATGCCCCATCATGGTCCTCCAAGGGACAACTTACGAACAACACCTTGACAGCCACCATCCGCTACATTGGCTGGCAAACATGTACACCACCAATGACATGGAAGCCCTGCTGGACGGCATCGCATACCTGACAACCTGTAAATTCGTCGGACCACAACGCAGGTTCCCCGATTGACCTATGATGGCCAACCCCGCACCCATGCTTAGCTTCCGCACGGACTGGCCAGTCACCACCACAACAGCCATACCAAACGACCGGCAACTGTAACCACACCATCAACGACATCGCCATGACATCGGATATGACCGGGACATGCACACTGTTCCCCATCACATCCAGGAACACCGCATGCATCGTGGGAGGCAGTGGCATGGGGTCTGTGTATCGCACCCACATGGACGGAACTGCACGAACAACCAGGACACGACATGGATCCAGCGCCCATGGACACACACACCGCTCAGTGGACATGAATAGGTCGCCTGGAGTCTGTGGGTGCTGCACCCTCCCACCCCCGCCCCGGGAATCCCATACCAGGACCCTTGCATGGACGACAAGTGCATACAACAACAACACGACCCCAGTGACTGTGACATGTCCAGTAACCACCACATTGCAACAACAAGTGGCACGCCGCTGCATGCACGCAAGCACATGCCCTGATGTCATCTCACATGCACGCGTGCATGAGGAACAACCGCAGCAAACCTGTCACATGGAACTGAGATGGACTGTGCCCATGATGCCAAGCGGTCTGGTAGGCTACATGTATACCGTCTGTGTCAAAGTCCGCAGCTCCGCAGCTATACGTAAATGTACATTAGCACAGCCTTGGCCAAGCAGATGTAACTCTGAAGCCCACATCCCACATGCAACAGCCAATCACATGTAACCCCACACCCTATCCCATTTGCAATCATGCTCAGTATATCCTCAACATGTATTCCGCTGCCAGTAGTGTCCACTATACTGCATCACAGAGGACAGAAGACTCAATATAATGTTTGAAACCAAAACTGTCTCCGCTGACTCATTTCACAAGTACGAATGAGAGAGGATGAGAGTATGTGAAGTACACGGCAGTCGTGACATGACCATGTAGTCCACTGGTATTGGATGTCAACGCAAATGAGTAGCACAACTGTGGAAGACACACATGTGTCGTGTGAAGTCGTATGGACGCAGTGCTCAGGTGGGTGGGTGTGACGGGTAGATGCGCACATGCCAAGTTGGAGCACGCCGTGTTGGGAGGGGTCATGAACAGTACACCACCGCTTCCCTGGGCATTGTGAGAGGACACCTGTCGGGGGGAGTGAACACGTGTGTGCACAGCAGCCGGGCACACGTACAAAGCGGTACCAGGCGCACCTCAGCCCACCCTCTGTGGACAAGCTGGATCCTGTTGTGTGCACGCCATGCCCCTTGACAAGGCACACACAGCCCCAGTCGACCAGGTGTAACCCCAACATAGTCAATCCGCACAGGCGATACAGGGCACGGGATGGCAGTGGAGCATGGTGTGTGAGAGGTCTCCTCGCGCTCCTCCTGGTCATATCACGCAGGCAATAGAACCTCAACGTCTAGCATGGCACAAGTCAAATGGAAGTGTAGGGGGGACGCACCACAGCACGAGCAGCACTGACGTCACGGGAGGTGGCTCGCACCATCCCATCCATTGCCCATTATACCAACCACGCCACATGCCATTGCGACTAAGTGCAAGCGCGTGCGCCACCACCCCCGAGCCCTCCCCAGAGAGGCCAAAGAGTGAATGTGTGGGCCATCAGTCACAGACGGACGCGGCCTGGCCGCAAGGGCAGCCACAGCCACTGGGTGTCGCAGGTGGCGGGTCCGGAAGGCGAAGACTGTGATGCATAGTCCATGCAGGCCGGGTCTCCATTTGGGGCACCACGCAGGTGGACGGCGTCCCGCAACACATCATACCCTGAGACAGCCCACTCGTGCAACTGGACCCACACATACACTCCTTGCCCTCTCTGGTGCGAGCTTGGGGCTGCCTGTGCAAGCGCTAGCCTCGCAGGTGCACATGCATATTGGGGGAGCGAGGGGAGGACATGAGGGCTGGGGCGAAGATGACTGTATCACTGTCAGTGAGTACAAGGGATGACCCAGATGTGGAAAGGAAGAGACGTGTCCCGTGTGTACTGCAACTAGTCGCCAATCCAACTACCCCCATGTCCGGAATGTAAGCCCGCACCTAGGCCCGCCCATCCGCCACATCGAACATACCACCAGCACGACAACCTTCCCATTCGAAACACTGACTGGGGGTGGCGACCAGTGAACAATCATGTGTAGCCTACCCACGCGTACATGTGGGCCCTCCATGATCCATGTCACCTGCGGCAAAGTCATGACATGCGCAATGAGGGAAGTGAGGAGAGCTGTCCGCCCCACGCACAGAAGGTGCATCAGCTCCACAGACCCAGCAGCGAGTCCAGCAGGGGTCACATGTGCAGGGGCAGCTGTGCCTGGTGTGAAGGCACATGCATATAGACAGCACATCGACCAATGTGTAGTCTGCCCACATCTACAGTCCATCATCATGCGGACATAGGAATTGAACACAGGGCAACACATCTTAGTGGGTGCACCCACCGTGACCAACAATGCGCAATCATCGACGTACCCGCCCTGTGCATGGCCCCCACCCAACGGAGGCACATCCAGTGCCACCATCCCACACACACAAGCCTTCCACGGAACATGCTGTGTCCAATGGTCAGTACAGAGTCAGCGCCCATCTGGTGGATCCTGAACAGGAGACACATGCACACACATGCCAGCTCCCACTATGTACGTCTGCCACCTGGCACGTGCAATGTAACCTCTCACCTGTGACGTGTGACTGCAAGCACACAGCCGTCTTGGCATGGGGCTGTCAATGTGGACACCTGTCAATGTTTCGGGAGGTGTGATCCGTACAGTGCTGTCACATAGGGTGCAGTGCTGACACCTACTACTGTCTCATATCCCCTCGTGCCACAGGTCCCACTTGTTTTGGCCGCTCAGCCTGTGCCCACATCGTCGTCGTCGTGTGCCATACTCATCCAGCCTCGGAAGCAGTTCCATGCTCAGCAGACATTCATGTTGCCGTGGCGTTGCCGCTTGACGAATATGCAGTCAGTCCCCATCAGCACGCCCGCAAGTCATTGGGGCCTAGATCCCCATGTGCATGCACATGGCAGTGGTTTGTATCACTAGCCATTGCCATTGTTGGGAGACCTGTGTAAGTGTATTGTGGCCGTGCCGTCCCAGCTTGACAGCTGGGCTGTGGCTCATGTGCTTGCTCAGTCATGTCAGTGATGTGTATGCGAAATTGCTATGTGTTGTGTTGCTTTGACATGTGTCCACTGCCATTTTCCCTAGGCGGAGACCGAACATTGACCGCCCATACCAATTGCTGGCGGACATGGACGATACAGAGGTCATTAGGAAGTTTCGGCTGGACAGGCCAACCCTGCATCGACTGTGTGCCATGTTGGAACCCCATCTCCGTCCCCGCAGGGTGTATCCGACAGCTGTCACCCCCACGGCTAAGGTGATGGCCGCCATGCATTTCTTCGCCACTGGGTCATTCCAGCACACAGTGGGCAGTGGAGGAGGGATGTCCCAGCCCATGTTCAGCAAGGTGCTGAGGGATGTACTGGCAGCCATGATGCTGTACCGAAACAGGTACATCCGCTTCCCCAGGGCTCGTGAATTGGCGGCAGTGAAGGGTGCATTCTATGCCCTTGGCAGAATCCCACACGTCGTTGGAGCCATTGACTGCACACATGTTGGCCTTGTTCCACCACAGGCCACTGAGCACCTGTACCGCAACAGGAAGCACACGCACTCCCTGAATGTGCAAGTGGTGTGCCTTGCGGACATGGTGATCACCCACGTGTGTGCAAAGTTCCCAGGCTCGGCCCATGACGCACACATAATGCGCAACAGCATCTTGCCACGACTGATGTCCAATCTGCAACAGGATCGTGGCTGTATTGTCGGTGAGTATGTGGAGTGGTGTAGCGTGCTGGTTGTGCGATGCTGTCCCCTGTCCAGTTGGAATAGCAACGGTTCTCTGTGTCCCTCACACCCAGGTGACTCTGCGTACCCGAATGGGGCATGGCTGCTCAGTCCATTGAGGAATCCTCGCACCCCAGCAGACGATCGCTACAATGAGGCACATGGGAGGACCAGACGTGTGGTCGAGCGTACCTTTGGCCTCCTCAAGTCCAGGTTCAGGTGCCTGGACCACACCGGGGGTGCGCTGGCGTACTCCCCACAGAAGGTGTGCCAGATAGTGGTGGCGTGCTGCATGCTGCACAATCTGGCCATTCGGAAGCAGATCCCCCTCATCGTGGATGACGGAGATCAACCAGGGCCCCAGCCCGCAGACCAGGACAGCTCGAGTGAGGAGGACAGCGGAGAGGAGGAAGCTGGTAATGTGCGGCAGCAGCTCATCGCCCACTACTTCACTTGACGGTGAGTGTCCATGTACGACGGCTGATGTGGCTGTATCTGTGCAGGTGTGTGTGTGCTGTGTCAGGGTGGCCGTTTGTTCACTGCGTGCTGTGTGTCAACGCTCCATGGCCAGGGTAGTATGCCACTGTTGGTGGCTGTGGCATTGTGCCCTATTGCTCTGTGCGATGTGTGTACATTGCTTGTAGTTGTTGACATGTACTGTGTGATGGGTGTGTGACACACTCATTGAATGTGCTCCTGTTCTGTCTCCCACCCCTAGGTCCCTACAGGCCCTCCGGTTCCATTGCCATGCCACGCATCAGGTGCCTTTCCGCCCAAGGTGGCCGTTGTATTCCGTACAAATAAAACACAGGGCACAAACAGCAGTTTGTGTAAGAGGTGCATTTATTTCAAACTGTGACATGTGATTGTGTGCGAGGTGATGACAAAAGTGGTGCGTGCAGTGACAATGAGCTGTCGGTCACGGCTGCGTGATGCTCAGGGTGTACCCACTTGTTCCATGTCCATGGTCCAACAGACACATGCCATCCAGATGGCTGTGTGGAGTTGGATCGTAGTCCAAGTCAATGCAGTGGGTGGTCAAGGAAGGCTGGCTGGCTGCCTCACTTGCGTCTGGAGCGTGCGTAGTCCTCCCGGGAGATCTGTTTGTACTTCGGACGGCCCCTTCCACGTTTGGGAGGGGGTGTGTGGTGGCGACCTGCTGGTGGGGGGTGAGGTGTGCTCACTGGCTGTGGACGCAGGGGTACTGGACACTGCTGCTCGACCCTGCGCCCCGGCAGGTGGTGGCGGTGGTGGAGCTGCTGTCCCTGGCTGTGACCTCACCACCAGCTGGCCCATGAGGTCCACGAGTTGGCCCATACGGGCGTCCATGGACCTCAGCACCCCCAGCACCTCCCGCGTGTCTGAAGCAGACCTGGCCCATTGTCCTTGGGCCTCTTCATAGGCCCCAAGGACTCTGGCCATTTGAGGCAGGGCATGGCTCCCAGGGGAGACTTGCGTTTCCCTGACCCTGCTCCTCCTACCAGTACTGCTGCCACCGGCCTGCCCACTAGCCACATTGCTCACCACGGTCCTCGCTGTGGCTCCCAGGGTGGATCCAGTCGGCCGGGCCACCACCTGCGCTGGGGCTGGTGCCAGCGAAGACGTGGTGGTGGTGGCGGCGGTGGTGGTCGGTGCGGCGATGGTGGCGGTTGCGGCAGTGGTAGTGGCCGCAATGACCGTGGGTGTGGCCGCAATGTCCGTGGGTGTGGCCGCAACGACAGTGGCAGCAGGGGGCTGGGAATGTTCAGCAGCCCTGGATGATGGGTTGGTGGGTAGGAGGGGTCCTGGGGAGCGGCTGGGCCCTGCCACACCAGATGGGCCTGCTTGGTGGTCCGTGTCCGAAGAGGAGGACAGATCCTCCACATCCGTGTGTCCTCGTTGGGGGCTTGTAGGCTGGCTGTGCTGGCTGCTGTCTCCATCCCCAGCATCCAGCAGTTCGTCACCTGTGGAGAGAATGAGATTTGTTATTGTGTTGCACCTGGCGAAGTATGTATTTGTCGTCTGACATTAACAGTTCGTGCAATCTCGTACATGGGTTTCCCGGAGGCGTGTGTGTGGCTGTACCATTTGTAGTTGTGTGTGCTTGGCAATGGGACTGTGTGCTGTGCACATGTGGCATGGGACGGATTGGCCATGCCGATGGGTGTGTTGCTGTGCCCCTACTTATTGTGACTCTGGTGTATGCGGGCTCCTGGCCCATCCTGGGTCTGGTTTGTACTTTGCTTTTGGTGTTCAAATGGGACGCTTAGGAACGCATATGGCAACATGGGGGCCATGCCCCAGATTCGCATTTGGGAGGGAATATGCTTTTGGGGTTCAAATGGGACGCTTAGGAACGCATATGGCAACATGGGGGCCATGCCCCAGATTCGCATTTGGGAGGGAATATGCTTTTGGGGTTCAAATGGGACGCTTAGGAACGCATATGGCAACATGGGGGCCATGCCCCAGATTCGCATTTGGGAGGGAATATGCTTTTGGGGTTCAAATGGGACGCTTAGGAACGCATATGGCAACATGGGGGCCATGCCCCAGATTCGCATTTGGGAGGGAATATGCTTTTGGGGTACATGCTGTGAGCCATGGGTGCCGAACGTGACATGTGTTGTGGCAGCATGACAGTGCATGGTCTGAGGTGTGTGCATGCCTGACATGGCCTGCATATTTGCTGTCTGTTGTGATTACTGGACATGGCATTGGACGCATCGTTATGAGTGAGTGATGGTTGTGTGCCAGCCAACGTATTGCAGTTGTCCCATCTCCTTGGTGTGCGTGCTGCCCTATGCCATGTGCATCACTGCAGTGCTCGTGGGGGGTGTGGCCCATGTTGTGTGTTGTTGCTCACAGTGTGGCGTGCGCTTCATTGACTTCTGGCACATGGTTGGTCATGGGCATGTATCTTAGCGTGACTGCTGTATGTGTGGCAGCTGTGCGGATGACATGCCTTTCATGAGACTGGGGCTGACGGATGGGATGGATGGTATGTTGTATGTGCATGGTGTGTCTTTGTGTTTGATGGGTTCAGTGGTGTTCGTGTGCATTTATGTTGTTCCGCTCTGTTGCGTCTAGTGTTGTTTGTCTTACATTGGCGTAGTTGTGGGGTGTGTGGTTGACAGGCAGTAGGGGCTACATGGACAGGACTTCAATGGTGTTTCGGTTGTGTGTGATGAGTTGCACAGTGGCTGCCGTGTGGTACTATATTCAGTGTGACTTGTGCATGCAGACGTGGCTCCTTGGGTGTTGCTGTGTCTGTGATGGGTCATGTGAGGTGTGAGTCTGTGGTTCATGTCCGTGTGCACATTGTTCACTTGTTCGTGACGGTGGGCGGTGCTGCGTGTTCGTCTGCTACGTGACATGTCCCATGTGTTGGTCGTGTTACGGTCCTCATGCCTCCAGTAATCCAGCCCTGTCCAGTTTCCCACCTGCAGGTTGTTCGGGCGTGCACTGTACTGGATGCCACATGGTTCTAAGCGGGGGTGCTCCATGTTGCAGGTCTGTGGGGGTGGGGGGTGTTGTGGGTCGTGGTGGTGGCTGGACACCCACTGACACCGATTGTTGTGGATCGTGATGTCTACCTTTCGGCTGTCGGTGTGCACTGCGGTGGCTGACACGTGGCTGTGGGGGGTGGGGGATGCTCCTCCTTGCTGTGCTGTGGGACTAGGGGCCTGGTGTGTGTTGTACTTGGGCTGTCCACCCTCCCACCCACTGCACTTTGTGTTCCTGCCACTTACCTGTTACTTGTCGGTTAGTGCAGCTATGGCGGACACATGGGTGTGGTGGGTGCTCGTTGTGGCGCTTCTGGCATACTTGGGGACCTGTTGGTGGTTACGTGGCTGGCTGAGTGTACACATGTCCCCACGTATCTTACAGTTGTTCGGTTTGGGCTGTGTGTGGTGGTGTCTGTTGCATGTGTGTGTGATGTGTTGTGTATTGTGTGCTGGACATGGGGGTGTTTGTCCCTGGGAGCTGTGGCATGGTGGTAGTGCATGTGAGTACATAGCGGTGTGCTGGTATACATTAGTTTGTACTTACCAGCCTCCACTCCCCCTGCTAATCCGGCGAGGATCTCCGGATGTATAATGACTCGCACCTTCTCCTCCCACGCTTTGAAGGTCTTGAAGAGCGCGGGATTCCCTCCGCCAGTGACGGCTGCCAGCTCTCTGTTCTTGCTCTCCTTCTTCTTGACCAGGCTCTTGACGTCATTCCACCGTTTGTTGATTTCAACTCTGTTCCTGGGCAGGGTCCCGACTGCATTGACCTGGTCTACGATCCGGTTCCACATTCTCTTTCTGGTGGCTAGTGGTGTGTGCTGGACCAGGTTCCCATAGATTTGTGGGTGCACCTTGATGATCTCGTCGACCATGACCGTCAGCTCAATGGGCGTGAACTTGGGCATTCTTTGTGGTGCCATGGTGTTTGTGGTGCTGGTGCGGTGTGTGTTGTGTAATGTGCAGGGGGTTTGTGGTGCCGGTGTTTGGTGGTGGTGGTGGTGATGTGTGCGTTTCTGTGGTGTGCTGCTGTCCTTGCTGTGTCACTGTGTCCTCTCCTCTCCTCTCTAGTTTGCAATGTTGCAAGGGGTTGTGGTCTGTGGGAGTGCTGCTTTTGTACTTACCTATGTGGGTGTGTCCTCATGGTCTGTTGTTTTCAGGTGTGTTGTGTCTGGTGTTCTGGCCTTTGTAGTTTTTGTTTGTCCAGGGGGTGTTTTCGGGATGTGTACTGTGCTTGTGTATTTGTGCGTGCCTTGTTGTGTGGACTTGTTGGCCATGTTGTGTGCGATTGTTTTTGTCAGCGGATGGTTTCTGTGCAGGGACGTGGGCGCCATGGCTTCTGCCGTGTCGATTCTCATCGGCGTTGTTTGCGCTGGCGGGCGGTATATTTGTAGTTTTCCCGCGCTCATGGCGGTGCGATCGTAATCTCACGTGCGGTGTGTCGGCCGTGAGGGCGGGCGGTTTTGTGTTGTCGTGCGTGTTTCCGTCCGTGGCGGGCGGTTTGACTCCGACTCGGACGATGGCGGGCGGTATCTTGTGTGATTTTTCCGCCGATGGCGGTTTTCGGTTTGTGTAATCGTAATGGCGTGGTCGGTGTTCAGACGGTGTGTGCGGGCGGATTTTTGCCGCTTCCATGCCTGGCGGATTTTTTTACGCCGGGTATCGTAATGGGCCCCGAAATTATTGTAAAAAGTGTTTGTAATAAAAATGTGTTAAAACATATATTTTATTAATAAAGTACACTATGGGCGCGATTCCGATCCCGCTCGGAAAGCCCTACGGCAGACTCGCGCTCGTAGAGCTTTCCGAGCGACTTGTGCTCCTGGGCTCCGAGCGACAGAGTACGATGCGCTGCAGTGCTGACGGACTCGGGTCGCTCGGAGCCCCATTGAAGTCTATGGGAGCCTGGTGTACGTTGCGTACATAGGCTCCCAAAGTCAATAAACGCATGTCTCGGACGAGGGCGCCCGTGTTGCGGGGACGCCTCGGTCCAGCCCGCACCTTGCATGCATGTGAAGGGGGGACCATTGGGCCTCCCCAGTGATCGAGTCGTAGGGGCACGGGTTAAGGAGGGCCCGCTACGGAGCTTTTTCAAGTCGGAGGCTCCGACTCGATCCAGCTGCTCGGCACGCGCATCGTACTTGGTCGTCCGGGAATACGCACCATTGCGCTGTGCATGTCGGCCATGGCGGAGTCGTACGGAGGTGATCGCTGACACGTACGAGCCACTCGGAGCGCGAGGCGATTATCGCATCCTACTTGCTTGCTCGTACAGCTGTACGAGTCGCACGGAAATCACGCGTACGACTCGGACTCGCTACTGACGGATGCCGTCAGGAGCGCTTCCGAGCGAGATCGGAATCGGGCCCAAGATGTAATAATGTAATCATTGTTTACAATGCAAATAAATAATGTATCACTGTTACTCAAAAAAAAAAATCTTTACAAAATTGTTTAAAAACCAATGTATAAGTACATCATTTATTGTTTAAAAATGTACATAACTATAATAGAAAGCACATTAATGTTTAATACTGAGTTTGCAAAAATATTATATATAAAGGTATACATATGTACAAAATATATATGTCAAAAATAAAAATAATTTTTTTCCTATGTCTAACAATATATATTAAATATACTTAAAATAAAATGCTTTATCTTTTTCTTTATCAATGTTTGAATGTAAATAAAAATATCAATAAAATAAAAACATGTTTCTTGATTTATTTTACATTTCTTTAAACATTGTATATGTAATAAAATATTTATGTTACATCAATATTCTTTATAAACTATGTTATTTTGATAAACATTTATAAATATATCATTTTTCTTAATACAAAATATATTATTATTTATTAACTATTCCCACTGTACACTACATTAATTCTGAAAAGTTGCTGTACTGTAAACATATATAATTTACTATTCCCACTGCAATTTATATTAAGTCAGGGAAGGTGCTGGACACTAAACATATATAATTTACTATTCCAACTCCAATTTATATAAAGTCAGGGAAGGTGTTGGACACTAAACATATATCATTTACTATTCCCACTCCAATTTATATAATGTCAGGGAAGGTGCTGGACACTAAACATATATAATTTACTATTCCCACTCCAATTTACATTAAGACAGGGTAGGTGTTGGACACTAAACATATATAATTTACTATTCCCACTCCAATTTATATTAAGTCAGGAAGGTGCTGGACACTAAACATATATAATTTACTATTCCGACTCCAAACTATATTAACTCTAGGAAGCTGCTGAACAGTAAACATATATAATTTACTATTCCCACTCCAAACTATATTAACTCTGGGAAGGTGTTGGACACTAAACATATATAATTTACTATTCCCACTCCAATTTATATTAAGTCACGGAAGGTGTTGGACACTAAACATATATAATTTACTATTCCCACTCCAATATATATTAAGTCAGGGAAGGTGTTGGACACTAAACATATATAATTTACTATTCCCACTCCAATTTATATTAAGTCACGGAAGGTGTTGGACACTAAACATATATAATTTACTATTCCCACTCCAAACTATATTAACTCTGAGAAGGTGCTGGACACTAAACATATATAATTTACTATTCCCAATCCAAACTATATTAACTCTGGGAAGGTGCTGGAGAGTAAACATATAAAATTTACTATTCCCACTCCAAACTATATTAACTCTGGGAAGGTGTTGGAGACTAAACATATATAATTTACTAATCCCACTCCAATTTATATAAAGTCAGGGAAGGTGCTGGACACTAAACATATATAATTTACTACTCCCACTCCAATTTATATAAAGTCAGGGAAGGTGTTGGACACTAAACATATATAATTTACTATTCCCTCTCCAATTTATATTAAGTCAGGGAAGGTGTTGGACACTAAACATATATAATTTACTATTCCCACTCCAATTTATATAAAGTCAGAGAAGGTGCTGGACACTAAAAATATATATATTTTACTAATCCCACTCCAATTTATATTAAGTCAGGGAAGGTGCTGGACACTAAACATATATAATTTACTAGTCCCACACCAAACTATATTAACTCTGGGAAGGTGCTGCACACTAGACATATATAATTTACTATTCCCACTCCAATTTATATTAGCCCTGGGAAGGTACTGGACACTAAACATATATAATTTACTATTCCCACTCCAATTTATATTAACTCTGGGAAGGTGCTGGGCACTAAACGTATATAATTTACTATTCCCAATTAAAAATACATAAAATATTAAAAAGTGTTACTCAGTATCGACTTTAAAAGTAATATTCATAAATACACAAATTTCTTACAAATTAAAAATGTATTACTGTAAAAAAATAGAAAATATTTTAATATACATAATATTTTGGAAAATGTATAATTTGTAAACATATATTTCTATATATCTATCTAAAATAAATATTAAATATTTTTTAAATTTTAAAAATTATAAAAATTTATTTTGAATATTATGAGCCAATTCATATACATAATGCACTATAAAAAAATGTTACACTCATTATTAAAAAATTAACAATTACCCAACTATTCAATTTTACATTTAATTTATTCCTTTTTAAATTTAAAAATGTACTCAAATGTATCCCCTATAAACACATCACACTCATAAAAAATATTTTTATATATTTTCTTGTGAATATTAAAACATTTTCTTTTAAATATTTTTTTTTAAAACACTCCCCACCCTTATCCCATATAAACTCAACAACCCGCTCCTAAAAAAAATGTCTAATTTGTTTTATAAAATTGTAATTTTTTTATAAAATTTGTACAAAATTTTTAAAACACTCCCTACCCTTATCCCCTATAAACCCAACATCCCGCTGCTAAAAAAAATTTCTAATTTGTTTTATTAAATTTAAATAATTTGTAAAAGATGTATACAAAATGTTTAAAACACTCCCCACTATCCCTATAAACCCAACATACCGCTCCTAAAAAAAATATTATAATTAAAAACTTTTCATACATTGATTAACTATTTTTATAACATTAACAAACATATAACATATTTTAAAAAAAACTATATATGTGCATAACGATATTTTAGCAAACGACATTAATCACAATGATATTTTTAACAAAACACTAAGGGGCCGATTCCGATTCCGGCCGGAAATCTCTCCGACCGAGCCGGACCCGGAGAGAATTCCGACCGAATCGGACCCTAGCAGTCCGACCGAACGAGTACGATGCGTTCGCATGCAATCGGACTCGATTCGGTCGGACTCCCATTGAAGTCAATGGGAGCCGGTCGTACAACGCGTACGAGGGCTCCCATTGACTCAATGGGTGCGAGGCGAACAAGGGCGCCCCCTACAGCGGGTACGCGTCCATGCGCATCGCGGCGTACATGCACAGGTAGGGGGACCCATGGGTCCCCCTGTGTGCGACTCACGCGCCTACGCGTACAGGGGTCCGACGCGGACCCCAAAGTCCGGCTCCGACAGCTTTTTCGAGCCGGACGGCGCGAGTCGGTTGGACTGCTCGCGGCGCGCCATCGTACTTACCCGGCCGGGAAACGTCTCCATAGCGCGGTGCGAGTCGTGTCCATGCGAGTCGGTCGGAGCGTGTTGAAGCCGCGTACGAGTCAGTCGGCAATTTCGCGGGTGCTTGCATCGTACTCGCTCGGCCGGACCCGCGTACGATTCGGTCGGGAAACAGGGCTCCGAATCGGATCCGGTAAATCCGAATCCGATTCGGAGCACTACCGGCCGAGATCGGAATCGGCCCCTAAATCGATATTATTAACATCAATATTTTAAACATCGATATTTCTTACTATCGATATTTAAAACTCGATATAATTACATGTCGATATTATAAATTCGATATTGTGTCCACTTACCGTTTAAAATACTTGGGGGCCGATTCCGATTCAGGCCGGAAATCTCTCCGACCGAGCCGGACCCGGAGAGATTTCCGACCGAATCGGACCCTAGCAGTCCGACCGAACGAGTACGATGCGTTCGCATGCTATCGGACTCGATTCGGTCGGACTCCCATTGAAGTCAATGGGAGCCGGTCGTACAACGCGTACAAGGGCTCCCATTGACTCAATGGGTGCGAGGCGAACAAGGGCGCCCCTACAGCGGGTACGCGTCGAAGCGGGTCGTGCCATACATGCACAGGTAGGGGGACCCATGGGTCCCCCTGTGTGCGACTCGCGCAGCTAGGCGTACAGGGGGGTCCGACACGGACCCCCAAAGTGCGGCTCCGACTGCTCTTTCGAGCCGGACGGCGCGAGTCGGTCGGACTGCTCGCGGCGCGCATCGTACTTACCCGGCCGGGGAACGTCTCCATTGCGCGGTGCGAGTCGTGTCCGTGCGAGTCGGTCGGAGCGGTTGGGTCCCGCGAACGAGTCGGTCGGCGATTTCGCGTACGTTCGCATCGTACTCGCTCGCCCGGACGCACATCCGACTCGGTCGGGAAACAGGGCTCCGAATCGGATCCGGTAATGCCGAGTCCGATTCGGAGCCCTACCGGCCGAGATCGGAATCGGCCCGTGTCAGGACATAATTCCCAGTGCTTTTCATGTGTCTCCTAACGGTTTGTAATTTGTGAGTTGAAAAGTTATTTGTGTTGTAACCTTCACAAAGCTCTAGGAAAACAATTTTGTGTAGTTTGCAAAGTATTTTTTAGTCAGGACATCCATGTGAAGATCATGCTTTGTAAAGCAAGTTATGCTGTGTATATCCATTGTTTGCTGCTGCACTTTTTTGTCATGGAATTGGTCAAAATCATGCACAATCATGAAAGCAGCGTAATCTGCACTCCATGTGTCATGCTGGCCTTGGTTGGGTCCTACTTACATGAATGTTAACAGTATGTAGAAAACAGACTACGCTCATAATCTCGGATACTGCCTATCGTAGTCTGTCTGCTTCTTTCTTACTCTGACTTTTTGTCTCTTTCTATTTGTCTCACACCCACTCTCTCTCTCGCCTCTTTCTTCTGTCTCTAACTTGACTTTGCCTCTCTCTACTCTTCATGCTTGCTCCACCCTTCTATCCCTTCTTTTCTGTCACCTTCCTAATTTCCACCCCTGGATCTTTGCAGCTCCTCTTTTTCTTTTTTTTTAGCAAAGATATTTTTATTGGTTTCATAGATAAAACAGTAAAGCAGTGCAAACCAAGCAGTGGAAGGAGACCCCAATGCATCTTATATGCCGAGAGTTACAGAAAGCTAAAGTATCATATACAGTTTGTGTACTAGGACTCGACAAGCTCTGTATATGCGCAGCGTAAACTTCCCAGGTCATCACAGGACCCCGTACATTGCAAAAATCAACAAGATCTCGTGGGAGGTCAGCACAGTCCTTGGTAATCACCCTTCCCAACCCCCCCCCCCAAAACTCAAACAATAAACAGAAATATACGAAATATAGTGTCACGGTCAAAGAAAGTTCAAATGTGGTTGCAGGTGTAGGCAGGACCACAGGGAAAGGGGGTCTCCCCGCCTACAGGAATCCCCTCCGCAATCAGGGGAGCCAATGCGTGCTCTAGATATGAAAGAGATGGAGAGCTCACAGCCGAGGTCCACATGCAAACTGAGGCAGCCCCTCCGAGAGATATTCGACTAGGGGAGCCCACACATAGTCGAACCCCTTCCTAGAGTTGTTCACAATATCCGCCATCCTCTCCGTCGCCAGTGCACGCCATAGCCGGGCGTGCCATTGGGTCAGGGATGGGGCCTCTATTTTCTTCCATGCAGCCGCTACAGCCATCTTAGCGGCCCCCAGGCACAGCCACATCACGGATCGGTCCCCCTGCGTTTGGCGCTTCAGGTTGGGATCCCGAATCCCCAAGAGAGTGTGTTGAAGTGTGTCCGGGATCGTGTAGCCCAGAATCAATTTAATTTGAGAAAGTACCTCCTTCCAGAAGGGCTTGATGCGAGGGCAGTTCCACCAGATGTGTTTAAAGTCCCCGAGCAGCCCACAACCCCTCCAACACCTATCAGAAGAGGTAGGGAAGATAGCGTGTAGTCTCTGGGGGTGTAGGTACCAATCGTACATAATCTTATAATGAGCCTCTCTTAGAAACATGAAGCGGTTAAACTTGGGAATATCCCTATATAGCGAGGTCCATTGTTTCTTCTCTAAAGGGGCGTCTAGGAGTGAATCCCAGAACCTTTGGTGTCTAGGGGTGTGGAGGGAGTCCGAAGTCCGTATGAGTGAATAAAGAAAAGAGACTCCTGACTGCGCAAATTTCTCGATTGGGAGTAAAGCCCTAGTGGCGGCCTGCCGTATCTGCGGTTGTAGGACCCAATGCTTAAGTTGCATGTAGTGAAATTCTTCAGCTGGCTGAAGGTGAAAGGCTTTAACACATTCTGCAAAGGACATCAGTTTCCCCCGATCAAAAAGATGAGAGATCATAAGACAACCACCCTCCCGCCAAGCCTCAAATGGACCCTCCCGGAGTGCCGGAGAAAACTCGGGGTTGAAATGGATGGGCGTGTAGGGGGAAGGGAAAGTGGTAAGGGGAGTGGATCTATTGAGCTCGTCCCAAACCCTTAAAGTGGTCGCTGTAGGGGTACTGATATAGGCATTCCGTGGACGATTGTGTTTCTGTTTCCACAGGAGGTCCCAGATCGTTCTCCCTACTATTTGTCGGTCTATGTGGAGCCACAGTTTCTCCGATTCTCGGAGGGACCATTCCGTAATCACCCGAAGTTGAGCTGCTCTATAGTACCCCAAGAAGTCCGGTAGGGCCATTCCCCCCTCCTCCCTCGATCTAGTTAACACTCGATTGGACTACCGTGCCCTCTGCCCCTGCCAAATGAACTTAGTAATCATTGTTTTCAGCTCAGTAAAAAGCGCCCGGTCCACTGGAATAGGTAGGCCCTGAAAAAGATATAGTAAACACGGAAGAACATTCATTTTGATGGCATTGACTCGCCCTATCCAGGAAAGATAGGCCGACCTCCATCTAGACAGGTCGGCTTTAAGCTGGCACAGCAAGGGAGGGTAGTTAGCTCCATAGAGGTGTTCCAGCTTGGGAGTGAGTTTGATGCCGAGATATGTGATGTCTTTGTGTGCGCTCTGGAAGGGGGACGCCCCCTCGATAGTCCGCATGGCCTCCTTTGGCACGGTTAAATTAAGAAGAAAGGATTTCGAGAGGTTCACCTTAAATCCCCAGGCCTGTTCATAGGCGGCTAGCTCAGATTGAATCGCCGGGAGAGAAGAATGCGGCCTCGTGACTGGGAGCAGCACATCATCCACAAAGAGGGAAATCTTGTGTTCGTCTGTGCCAAACGGGACCCCCCCTATGACTGGATTGGCTCGAATGTGCACTGCGAAAGGTTTGATGCTGAGTGCGAACAGCAGGGGGGATAGAGGACACCCCTGCCTGGTTCCTCTAGAAAGGATAAAAGGATCCGAAGCGACCCCGTTTACCAAGACCCGAGATCTCGGCGCACTGTAGTTCGCCCGCACCATTCCAATGAAGGTCTCGTTGAAGCCAAATCGTCGTAGTGTGCGGATTAGAAAGTCTCAGTTCACCCGATCAAAGGCATTCTCCGCGTCTAGCGAGAGAAGAACCGCAGGTATGACCTTCCTCTGTGCCTTCTCGATAAGGTGGACTACTCTCCGGAGATTATCATGAGTTTGCCTCCCCTTGATGAAGCCCGCCATGTCTGGCTGAACAAGCAGCGGCATAACATGCTCCAGTCGTGAGGCCAAAATGTTTTAATACAGCTTGGCATCTAAATTTAGAAGTGCTATGGGCCTATAAGAGGCGCAACTAGTGGGGTCTTTCCCCGGTTTGGGGATGACGGAGATCAGAGCCTCACCCATCGAGGGGGACACCTTTTGCGTGCTGGAGATATCATTAAAAAGCCTTACAAGATGAGGGACTAGTTCGGGTGCGAAAGTACGATAGAAGTGGGCATTGAGACCATCAGGGCCGGGCGCTTTCCGGAGCTTAAGAGAGTCTATCGCTTTTTGGACTTCCTCTGCGGATATGGGACTCCCCAAGTCATCATTTGTGGAGGTCGGGACCTGGGGTAAGTCCAAAGCCTCTAGGTACTGGTCTTGAACTTGTGGGTCTAAATGGTCTGCTGTATACAAGGAACGATAGAATTCCCCAAAAGCCTCGGCTTTCCCCCCTTCACTTTGGTGAGAGATCCCATTCCCATCGACAATGTGCTTAATGTATTCCTTTTCCTGTTTCACTCACAGCTGGCGAGCCAAGAGGGAACCCACCTTGTTACCTCCCTCGTACGTTCTAGCCTGTAAGCGTAGGAGGGTCTTTTCGGCCCCATTAGTGTAAATGGCTTGGAGCTTTCCCTTAACCTGTGTAACCTTGCGGAGGGATTGGATCGAGGGATTAGCTTTGTGGTCATTTTCGGCCTTGCGAAGCTCCCCCTCGAGGAGAAGACGCTCCCCCTTACGCTGTGACTTGAGAGTGGCATCTAACTCGATACGCTTCCCCCGGATAACCGCTTTGAAGGCATCCCAATTGTTGGTTAGGGAGGTTTGCTCCGGATCGTTGAGGTCAAAGAATTCTGTGATTGCCTTTCTTAACTCATCCCTAAGCAGCCGATCCCTGCAAAGGAAGTTGGGAAAGTACCACCTGATAAGCTTGGAACGTGGGGCGGGTCAATCCAGGACAAGCTCCAGAGGAGCGTGATCAGACAGGCAAATCAGGTGGAACTGGGAACCCGTTATCGTGTGGAGAAGGGACTGGCTGATGAGTGCATGATCAATCCTGGAGTAAGTCCTATGCGAGTGTGAAAAAAAGGAGTAGTCCTGCGTAGCGGGGTGAGCAACCCTCCAGGCATCTAGTAGCCCCATCCCCTGCAAAGCAGCTTTAAGTGGTTTGCTAAACACCCCCCCTGCCGCCCTATGGGAGTGTGTAGTATCAAGAGACGGCTCCCATATCAGATTGAAGTCTCCAAACAGTAGGATGTCGCCTCTTGCAAATCCCTCCAGAGCAGCTAGGAAAGAGCGCAAGAAATCATGCTGACCGGTGTTGGGTGCGTAAATCGTGGCTACCGTGCATGATCTACCCCTTATCTCACCCCTGATCATCAAAAATCTCCCCTCCTTATCTGTTTTGGTGTCATGATGGAGAAAGGGGGTCGATGCGTGAAAGAGAAGTGCCACCCCATTGTGTTTAGTGTGAGCCGAGGAACGAAAAATCTGTGGATAGGCCCTATGCTTCAATCTTTGTTCCTCCTTGCGTGGGAGGTGAGTCTCCTGTAGTACCGCTATTTTGATCTGGTGGTCAATTAGGAATTTCCAGACCCTATTCCTCTTATTGGGGGCGTTAAGACCTTTTACGTTCCACGTGAGACAATTAACCCCCATCAGTTATCCTACGATCCACAGGCATGTTTCTCTGAGGCTACTCTCTGGAGCATTACTCCCAGAGTCAGACCCCCACCCCCCCGCCCCACCAGAGCAACAAAAAATAAGAGCAGAAAATACCGTGACACCCAAAACAGAGTAAACATTAACAGATACAAACCGGAATTAAGAGCTCGGGAGTTCTCGATCACAGAAGAGAACCTCATTTCGAGCAGTGTCTGGGACGGACCAAATTCCGCCGCCATGGCCCATAGAACTGAATTTATGCACTCATAGGGTAACAGCAAATGAATTCGACAAGTGTTATTGACGGCATGTTAACGTCGAAACCTTTCCCCCCCACAACCTCATCTTAAGAGTCAGAGTGGCTGACGTCCGATTGACATGTTGCTCAAGTCCCTGCACCGGCCCGTAGGATTGATCCGAGATCTCACAGGAAACACGGCAAGTGACCGACAGATGCCAAAGACCCTCTCACCCTGTAGTATTCCTGCCGGCTCACCGCTGCTGCAGCCAGGGCCCCCCCGCTTCTTCGATCCTGGTGCAGCCTCCAGACCCCTCGCGGCCTCCATTGGCGCCTGGGCAGGCACCTCGATCCCCAAAATAGACGCCGTCTCCTCCAAATTCGTGCAGTGGTAGTTTTTGTTTTCAAGAGAAAAAGCTAGACCAAAAGGATAGGTCCATCTGTATTTTACCTTGCGTTCTCGTAAGGTTGTCGTGGCTGGTCGGAACAGCTGGCATCGAGCAAGTGTGGCCTGGGCTACATCCTGGTAGAGAGAGCACGTTGCGTTCTGAAAAGAGACCTTGTCGAGGACTCGCGCGTTCTGAAGGACCAGCTCTTTAGTTTTAAAAGAGCTGAATTTTGCCAACATGTCCCTGGGCCTCTTGGCATCTCCCAGAGCCCGCCGTCCCACCCTGTGGACCCTCTCCAAGGGAACCTCCGGCTCGGAGTCTCCCAGCACCGTCGAGAAAAGCCCCACCATGAAGGCCTCCAGGTCCGGGCCCTCGCATCCTTCCTCCAGGCCTCTCACGCGAATGTTGTCTCGACGGGAGCGGTTCTCAAGATCTTCACATCTGAGCACCGTAGCATTTAACTGAGCACGTAGGTCACTAGATTGGGCCTCCAGCGGCCGCACACGATCCTTCAGATCATGGTATTTTGCTTCGAGATCAAGAGCGCGGGCCCCAACTGAATCGACATCTGCTTGCAGGGCCACCAGCCGGCCTCCCATTTCAGCCTTGAAAGCCTCCAAGGAGGCCCCCATATCCGCTTTGATATCAGCTCTGAGTTCTTGTTTGAATTCTCGTAGGGAGGCCATTAGATCTTCCCGCGTGAGGGCCATGGCGCCCTCCGGCCTCGCTGACTCTTCACTAACTGACCCCTTGGTAGCGTGGGCGAAGAAGCTGGAGACCTTTGTGGGCTGCGCCTTTTTGAGTGGCATGGAGAGACTGCTCCGGATTGAGTGATGGGTACGCAGTGACGGGGGCGTTAGGGACCCCAAGGGTCTGAGAGTGTCTTACTTGTGAGGAGTACTCACGCTTCGGATGCAACGCACCCCCTTGTGAAAGACCGCCTGGAGCACTGCCAGAGGGATGATCTGCCCCAAGGCCCGTTGGCCACCTTCAGCACCTCGTGCAGCCCCTCGCTGATCACCAGATTAGTGGAGCCCCTCTCCGTCCCACCTCACCCTCAGCAATCCAACCAACCCTCCGCTAGAGGCCTTCTTCACCCAAGCCTCATCGCAGCGCAGGGCCTCATGGGGACTCCCCTGGTCGTCACTCCAACGCTTCTCTGATCGGTAGCCTGGGAGCCCGCTTTGCCCAGAGCCAAGCCAGATGGGAGACCGGTGGGCGGCAGCCAGAATCCAACTCTTCACTGATGCGCCGGGAGGGCAACGGGGACAGGGGCACCCCAGGAAGCCGATTATCTCCACACTAGACCTCCCCACGAGGTCGCACAAAGGTGCCTGACCGCCGCCATCTTAGGGTCAGGCACCGCTTTGCTGCTATTACTCCCGGGGATCCACTGTATTGTAGGGGGTGCCCCCCGCTCCCTTCTGTACCTGGCACTGGCTAATTAGGGAGGCGCTCACCGTCATTCGCTTCACCGGTGGCTCCCCTCCGTAGTCGAGGACCACCCCTTGTGGGACGGGCCGTCTGCCGCAGGTATCGTGCCGCTGGGTGCTGCCTTCAAGCGGCCAAAAGCGCTCCCTGGGGCTGGATGGGCAAGGTCGATGAAGCCCCCGTCCGCCTCAGCATCTGTGCGGCACAATCTTGGTCCCGGGGCTGCCGTGCTCGAGTCGGTGACCAGGCTCGTTGCGAGCTGCCATTTTGGACTGCGCCGTGGGCTGCCACAGCAGGGACGTCCTCAGCCTGCAAACATCTCCAGGGGCTCCTCACTCGTCTCCGGAGAGCCCTCACACTTCCAGGCGTCCCAAGAAATCGGGCGACCCAGATTTGGGGGCTTTAAGTGCCTTGTTGATCGTAGGTAAGGCTGGGCCTGGCGCGGAGCCGATCGGAGTTACGTCCTGTCGGCCATGATGGTTGGCCACGCCCCCCTCTTTTTTTTTAAATGTTGAAACAGAAATGTCAGGGCAAGATTCGTTTCCTATATTTTTTATGGAAAAATTCCAATCACACTTTGGTTCGTTTTGTAGAATATTTATAGTTGTGTTCTATCCGTGATGGTAAATGAGAAAGGAAAGAAACAGCCAACACGTGTTTCACCCCTTTACATGGCCATCCGGCCTGGGGCTTCTTCAGGGCTGTACATACATTCATAAATTGCATAAAAAAGGGGGGGGGGTTTATTATCCCCAAAAGAGAAGAAGGGATAATGTCAAAAATATTAAATAATTGTGAAAGAGACAAACAAGAAAGAATAAGTATATTAGTTTAGGAGTGACAGAGAGTGAGATGCGGGACGACATTGGGGAGGAAGTGAGAAAAGAGCACAACGTGAGAGTTGGTTCGGAAAGCACGGGAAGTTATAGAGAGTAATCCATTATAAGAGGGGAAAAGGACATAAAAGATAAAATGGGAACAGGTGAATGTAGAGATAGAAGGACAATAGAGACAGAATAGGATGACAACCGGGAAGAAAACCAGAGACATGAAGGATCAAGGGGGAATAGAAGTAACGGTGAAAGGAGAAAAAGAAAAGAAAAAGACCAATAAGAATAGGTGAAAGAAAAAGGAGGAGGAAGCGGGAGGGGGGGGTTTAGGAAGCATGTAAATGACAGCGAAAAGCAAATATATCATGTGGTTATATATCCAAGCAAAACATATGTAAGCCAGTAATGGAAGAAACAGATCAAAGGATAATTCATATACATTCAAAAAACAAAAAACAAAATCATTCAATAAAGAGGCACAGCATATTCAAATATAAGTTGTGGGAGAAAGCAGCGATCATGACGAGAAAGGTCAAAGGGTTTAGTTATATCAGGGTGACACGTACATAATAAATTTAGAAAATATAGGGATGTCATGAAGCAGGTCCCCGATTACGGGTTGTAACAGTAGTGGCGGTATATATTGGCAACATTAATATTGTTGCGGACATCATATAATTAGATAAATAGATAAACATAAATTAAGATTTATACGAATAATTTATAGGCATTTTTTAAAGAAAAGGACACAAAAGAACATGGAAGCAGCGGGGAGAAATATTGTGCGTGAAACACAACAGTAGAAAGATATAAAATATCGGACGCGAGAGGTTGGAATCGGAAGCATAAGAGGATTTGTAATAATATGGCATTTAGCAGATAGTTATGTCAGTACCACAAGTATGATAACGAAAATCAAAAAGATTTCATAGATAAAATCAAACCAGGAGAGCGAAATGTCGCAAAGGCATGACAAAAAACCAGAAATGAAAAATCAAATAGAAAGTGGGCAGTAATATATTTACAAGTGTTGTTTTCGTGATGTCGGGTCCGATCAGAGGCAGGGTATGCACCGAGACAAAATAAGGCAAGATTCATTTAGACAAGGAAAGGCAAGGTGAAGTATATGTAGAGTGAAGAGAAAGCTCCGCTATGGGGCGTGCATAATAAAAAATGAATGCACAATGCTAATATCGCGAGATTAATGTAGCATCCGTGATCTATGTAAAGTCATGCGAGGTAACGTTAAGATTCGTAATATAATGCAGTGTTTATGAACAGAAATCAAGAGCAAAAATCTTAACACAATTGATTTGTGCAGAGGCGCAATCGTGATGATGGTTGATAACGCGGTGGTCTATTTAATTAGGTGCACTGATTCTATCGTGTTAGAACATAGTGTTGTGCACAGGTCGACTCTCGTGGAACCGCAATTATAGTGTGGGATATTAAAAAGATAATATCACGATCTCTTTATAATCATGCGAGGAAGAGAAAACAAATTATTGGGGCAGTGTGGTCTTGTGCAGTGCTTAGTGAGGCATCGGTGCCCAGAGTAAGGATATATGGTTCTCTACTAGTAGTGATCGTGAAATGGGTGAGATATTTATAACTAGAAGTCCGTGGATGTATCAGGCAGTGACACTAGTGTGTCAGAGTATGGGCGTCTCATTGCTTACCGGTTTATATGAGTACAGATAAAATCAGGTCGTCTAGTTCAGGTGGATCTAAACGGGAAAAGCACATTTATGAAAAAATGGGTGACTGTCTGGGGCTGGGAGGATGTAGGGGTGAGGTTGGGTAGTCCTGTTGGAGGGAGGGGGGAGGCTTCTAGGAGCTTACCTCTAAATTTCGGGCATAATGCCGCTTCTGAAAGATGCAGACAATCGATGTGGAGATCTCATGCAAAGGATTGTAGTAGCCATTTTAAGGAGGGGAACTAATGAACTTCCGGGTGATGACCTGGAAGACTAGGCTTACTGCGATGCTACAATGGGCGCCATATTGGAATGGCCTGATTCTGTATAGAAGGCTATGTTAAGAAAAGGGGAAGGAAAGGGCGGCCATGAGAAGTGTAGTATGGCACCCCTGGAGCAGGCGCCATATTGAAATGTCCAAAGATTAGATTGTATATTACTAATTTACAGTGACCGTGGAAATCCATTCATAAGTGTTGAGCTTGGTAGAGGGATAAAATAAAAAAAGAAAGATATCATCCAATGTTTAATTGGAGAACCTTAGATATTGAAGTTGGTCGGGTGAAACGCTAATGTGGCGGGTTAGACCTGGATCAAGTATTCATATGGAAATAATTATTGGAGGACAAAAAATATTTCATGCTGTAATATACGTTTCAGTTTAGGTTTCTGAAAAAGCGGACAGGCATGGGCAAAGAAAAAATGTATGGTGCAGTGGAGAGAGACTGCTGAGATATATAAGGAGAGCATGGTACAATCCCCCCATTATGTTCTGTAATTATCTTTGCGTGGTACATTAGTCTCCTCCCAGCCACACATGCATTTCTGCATCTTTATTAAGTCCCAGGGTCACTGTTTTTTTAATCTTAAAATTAGTTCACTTTAACGTCTCCTGAGTTTCAGTTCACGGTCTCCCCCTCTTCTGGCTGGGTGGACAATTTCCAGGCCAAAGAAAGTGAAGTCCTTTTTGTGTGGGTGCTTGTCGTGGAAATGTTCTGTAAGCGGATGACCGGTGTTGTGTTTGTGGATGTTTCGGTAGTGTTCCTGAATCCTGATACGTAGTGGTCGTATCGTGCTCCCGATATATGGAAGGTTACACGGGCAGATAATAACATAGATGGTGAATTTGCTGTTGCAATCAATCCATTCTTTGATGGTGAAATCATTTCCTTGTGTCAAGGATACCCGCGTCGTCTTACTTCTGCTCAATTTACAAATATTACAGTTTTTACACGTGTGAAACCCTGGTGGTCTGTTTCTTTGTCCTGCCCCTCTTCCCCTGTCTCCCCTCTGCCAACAGACATAAGAGGGTCGCTATAATTCCTGTGGTGAGTGGGGCGTGCGCTTCCTTTGTATAGGGGCAAACTCAAGTGAAACCGAAGGGCCCTCTGAGCTGTCTGTGAAGGGAGCTTTAAACGCCATTGTACCACTGCTGCTATCTTGACCTCCCATATACCTCAAGGTTCTACCTCGCCGTTTTCCATCTACCTCTCCTGTTGTTATTCAATGCAGGCCATCATCTTCTCATCCAACCTTCTTCCATTATACATTTTCCTCCTTTACCCCTTCTGTAGAGTATTAAAGAGTTCTGTGAAACAGTTTTTGCCTGTGGCCCTCCAGAAGTTGTACAACACAGGTTGGTATTTGCTGCAAGCCATGCTTGCCTTGGCTGGGTCCTATTGTATGAACGTTAACGCTATGTAGAAAGCAGACTACGCTCTTAATCTCGGTTCCTGCCTATCGTAATCTGTCTCCCTCTCTCACTCTGTTTGTCTCACACCCATCCTCTCTCCATGCCTCCTCAATGGTAAAACGCTGGTACTGGCATACTAAAGGTAATTCATGGCATATAGGACACCTGTGGCAACAATGATAAAATGCTGGCCCTGAGATACTGAGGTAATTTTTTTACCTAAGGGTTACCTATGGTATATGGATGGCATAAATTGCAAAATTTTGGCAGTGGCATATTTTATGTAATTTTTTTTATATAAAGCAGCCCCCATGACTTAATGCTGGCCCTGGTACGATGGAAGTAATTTTTTTACATATGGGAGAACCCATACTACATTTTGAAGAAAATGGGGTCAACTCCTGGGGAACATCAGGTTTCATTACCTTGGCACACAATGAAAGGATTTGAATATTTAATGAGTGTCCTTTCAGTGCCTATGGCATTTTAGCAAATTTATGTGAAAATTGTGCTTCAAAATGCATGAATTCACCGCATTCTTTTAAAATGTTTCTATGGGGGAGAAACCCCCTATAGCAGGTCTGGCTTACATGCGCAGAACAATTCAGGGCAACTAGTATGCCCCAAAACTTTCAAAGATCAAGCCAGCACATAATATAGGTGGTATCTAAAATAGACATTTATCTGTGTTATGTTGTTATACTTGTTAACATGGAACTTCAGTGATGTCTATTGTTGTGATGTTAGGCACATGTGACATGCATTCCTGGAAAAAAAAGGGTCATGGGTCATATGATGTGATTTCCTTTGATGTCATTAAGGTAAAAAAGTGTCACTTCTGCTACACCTGGCATTTTGGTGAATCAACGCCCATGTAGATTAGTGATGGCGACCTCTACAGTTAGTTCAACAACTGCTAGGGCCCACATACACTGCAGGTCACCTTCCTATATAATAACATAGCAAGAAAGTACCTAATTATTTCAAACCCCCTGCCAACAATTATACGATGGTATTTATTCTCTCCTCACTCCTCTAGTGCTCCCCTGTTCTACCTCCACCTTCCGTTCTTCCGAATTCGGTAAATTGTAATAACACTTTTTTATTTACTGCTTTTGCAAAAAACACATATGTGCAGCTTGGAGCACTATGAAAAAAATGTCATATTCCCAGGTATTACAGATTTGCATACACTGCCTTCAGTTTCCTAGAGCTGCAAATAAGAGGTGCCGCTATCAAATCCTATTGCACATAAGCATGCAGGGCCGGACCGACAATTGCCAGGGCTGCTTTGGGTTCCCCGTCCGGCCCTGTAAGCAGGCCACTTGTCCCAAGCTGAAATGAAACTTGCGTTTTCAAAAGAGGACTCTATCTCCTGGAATCGTAGTAAAACCGCACTCCAGTCTCCCACTAAACTAATGTACACTAGAGGTGGCCGAGCCAGCAAATTCATAGAGAGCCGAACCAGAGCTGAGCTAGGGTCTGGCTGGCTTGGTCCCTAGGGGCCCTGGGACGAGCCGGGCCATCACAAGATGCCCATTAAGGAACATGTTAAGTAAAAATATGATAAAAACTATTACAATTCAATCAAAGTTATTTCTTTAACATTTGTTTTTAATATATTTTATATCAGTGTATTGAGAGACCTTTATTTACAATAATTCTTTTAAACATGTTTCTAGAAAAGTATAATGTTAAGTGGAAGGGAAGGCACAACACTTTTTGTGTGAGCATAGCCGACTTCTCCTGACTTAATAAAAAACACAGTTTGACTGTAGATGTACTGCAACACCTCAATGACACTGATCCAGCGCGATATTAGCAAACAGCATTCATACACTAGATACTCACTTGGGCCCTTACATTCATACTACGCTAATACTTACACTGGGTTTTATCAGTTGTTACTCTCTATCAAAATCCCTGCTACCAATTACCTTCTGATTGAAGAGTAATGACTTACCAATGAATCCTTTGCTAATTGGGAAATTTAAAATGAGTGACATTCATTATAGTACATAATCCTGAAATAACAACTGAGTCAGGAAGTTTTAAAATGTTTATCTAAAGATTTAGCAGAGTAAAATACAGAGCCACATGGTACTTAATCGCAATACCCAAGATTAAGCATAGAAATGATTATTGCTAATCAATGACGGTGTTTAAAGGAGAAGATAGAGACAGCAGCGCAACTAAAGGTTGCATTATATTTACCTAAGTGCGAGAACCAAACCCCTTAGCCAAGGAGTTGAAAGGATAGGACCCAGGAAGGATGAAGAGCAAAGACTTCCTCCAGGTTCAGGACAGGACCGGTGACCTCTCTACAACGACGCCTGCGTCGTTCCCCTCTCTGATACTCGGCTTCTCCTCGATTCTCCCGTGCCTTCCTTCTAATGGACTCCGCTGCCCCCTCCTCAGGACCTCTTCTGGACAGGGATTCAGTCTGCAATCGATCAGCTTAGCGGTCTGGAGCTCTTCCTGTCAGCATCTCCGCTCTCCTGTGCTTCAAGACTTCTGACTCTCTCTAATTAACTAATTCTATATCTATTATACCCTTCTACGCCCATGTACCTCCCTTTAATGTTGCTAAAATATGGGACCACTACTTCTGATTGGACAGGGACAGGGGGTGGATTCTCGCACCATGTTGATTTGGCCTAAATTGTAAAGCCTATTGTCTTTACGTTCCCACCCCTTCAAATTAATACATTCGCTTTATTTCCCACCCGTCTCATGACAAATGTAAACCAATTTTCATAAACATTGTATCGATGTGTGACAGGAAAGCACTAGTACAACATCTTCGGCCATCAGGTTACGGCCTTGGACTTCGTCCAGGTTGACTTCATTTGGCAGGCACACAAGACACATGCGCAGAACCATTTGCCTCTCGAGTTTCAGGTCACCAACCCAGGCCCAAGTTTACGAACTAATAAAAGTGCAAGAAGAAAATATTAGAATCACAAATAAAATGTTTCACTGTATACCCACTATTTCTATTCTATTCCCAATCAAATATATATACTATCCCGCGTTAGTAGCGTTAGGAAACGACAATTTAATAATGACATGAGAGCAAGCAGAAGCATGTGAAAACATCAAGCAGCCATTTTAATGCACACTGCGCAGAAGCAGAAGTTTCCCACCAAGCAAAGAAAGACGTCACACCATGTGATATGGTTGCGACATGCGCATTGAGCTTTCCCGCGCATAGTGGCCATTTTGGATTACAGACAAGCGTTATTCATTAGTAAAACACATAGGCAAGCATCTTTTTCTTTTGTGTCGTGAATGCAAAGGTTAGTATTAACAATACAAGTTTAATAAATTAATACTGTGAGGAGGATTGAATACAAGCAAGTTTCATTTATGAAACCTTGCTCCATCAATCCCCTCTCTGATGGCGTTTCTGAGCCATCAAAAACATTACCCTCAATCAGATGCCAACTTCTAGCAAATTACTTCATTCTCGTCTTTATTCTTTCTATTTTTACAATTTCCCTTTAATTTCTTGTATAATTCACTTCTCCATTCTTCAAGTTCGATTTCATCTACCTTTCGTTTCTTTCCTCTTCCTGTCACCTTATATGTTCCATTCTTTTTACAGCATTTGCACCATATTGTTACTACCAATATTATTATTGCTATCCCTGCTAAGGGTACTAATATTTGACCTATAAGTCCTTTTCCTACATTAGCAAACCAGGTACCAATTGACGATATACTATTTGTCAATCTTTCCCATACACTATCAACTTCCAGTGGTTTAAGTTCTTTCTCAAGTTTAGTTATATTCTGTATATACGTTCCAATTTCTGCACTCTTATCAGGAATATAAGTGCAACAATGTTTCGTCTTCAATAATTTACAGACTCCGCCCTCTTTTGCCAATATAATATCAAGAGCAAGTCGATTTTGCATCACCATAGATCTAATCGCAACCATTTCTGCATTAATCATTAGAAACCCTCCAGCAGTATCCGTTGATAAACGATCAACTACTGTAGACAATTTACATATTTTCCTTGAGTTCAGAATTATTCCCACTGAAGGTATCAATGCACCAAATATATCACCTACAATTTCTGAAAACCTAGCTCTTTTACTACGTATTAATTCGCTATTGTTTTCATTGCTCTCAGTGTTTCTTTTTACGTGGTATATCTTTGGAAATACTATTCCAAAATAACAACTTCCATACCACCGTGCAGGAAGCCTAAAGTAAGCCTTATTCCCACACACATAATAGATTCCAGGAAAAACTGAATCTGTTCCTCCTTTGAGTCCCCAACCTCCAAGAATTAAAAAATTGTGTTCGCATTCACTGGTACCGATGAAAACATTGTTATAATCAGTCTTTAACCTATGAAGACAAATTTTTCCTGTCTTTACAAAATCCAGAGCCATATCAGCTTGAGCCTTGCCAGGTGTGTAACTCCCTTCTTTCTCAGCCCAAGGTGGCAAATGAGCCTTATGCTCAGAAGCTTTCCTTTGGAAATCTTGTCTTCTATCTTCTACTAAATTCAAAAATATCTTTTCTTCTTCAAGTAAAGAACATGTTAGATTGTGTCTATGTGCATGTGTTATGTCTATTGATTTCATGGTTAAGAAAAATTCTCCCATAAACTGTGCGTGTTGACTACTAAGCACTGGGTTCATACTCTTGCGAATCAGAACCTCAGAAAATATCACATCTAAGTTTGAATAAAAATACAGAAGTTTCCCTGTTCTATAAAATAAACTAGACAAAACACTACATGATATGCCATATGTCAGTGGTAAGTGATGGTATGTTAATCCTTCTGCTACTGATTCAGGTAACTTCATGCAGACGTAACAATTACTAACTTCCATTGTGTCTACATATTGAAACAATAATTTTGTGAAAACGTTTAAACTAGTGTCGTTGTCAGCTACTTCATGATGAATTTCTGGTTCACTTTCTACCATTAGTTCTACTCTATTGCCCTTCATGTTTGCTGTCTTCTCCTTAGTTTCATTATTAATCTTTTTATCTATTATCATAAGGTAAGGAATTGCTACAATCAGGACTAACCATACTATAAGCACCATTACTAGACTACATATGCATATTGCACAGCATCTTCTACAACATTTCTGTTTTGGTCTCCCAGTAACTCTATCGTCAGGCATTTTTCGACAAGGAAGATTGCTCTTCTTATCTTTTCTTCTTTTCTTTAGCTTATTCTTTTGCTTGGTCAGGGTGGTCTTGTTTCTTCTTTGTACGTCAATTCTGCACTGGTTCCTTCGCCACCACTGTCACTTGACTCTGAGCTTTCAAAATCTTCAAGAATGATATAAGTCCAGCAGGACCCTTGAATTTGTTATTCACAAGTTTCAGTCTTTTGCTTCTTCTTTTCACAGTTTTATTTTCTTGTTCGGTTTGACTTGATACTTCAGGTACTTGATCTGGATCTTCACTTCTGGTTGTTATGTGGTACTTTACTCTTTTAATGACACTTGGCCAATGATCTCCTTTTCTTGTTTTCTTTGTTGGCACTGTTTCTTTGTTTTCGTCTTTAAAGATCTCGTTAATTTCACTGCTTAGCACTGTTTCGTGTTCTTCAATTACTGTGTTTCTTGTTTGCTCCTTTTCAGGTCTAATTGGTTTCCCTGTAACAGCTCCGCTGTGAGTTTCCAATAACTGACCTTGATCTTTATTTATTTCTTCAAGTTCATGTTTTTCAAGGTTTTCTTCTTCTGTGTATTCTTCTTGATCTGACTTGTTCTGATCAGGGCTTATTGCACTGTGAACTTCTGCAGCCTGACCGGATTCTTCTAGACCTGTCTGTCCCTGATCAAAGTCTAATAGGTCTTCACTGTTTTGAGTCCAGTTTTCTTTCCCTATCTGACCTTGTTCAGGATTTCTTAATGTCTTTTCTTCTTGTTCCTGAACTGCTTCTTCTTCACCTATCTGATCTTCTTCAATTTCTTTCAATTTCACTTGACTTCTTGTTCTGTGGTATACTTCAGGAACTTCTACCACTGGTATCCAATCCTGACTTGTGCTCGGTTGTTCTTCTTCAGCTTCTCCGGAATCTCGAACCTGAGATCCTTCAGCTGGGCAACCTTCAGCCTCTTCAGTGATTGGCGTTGTCTGAGGATTCTCTTCCTCGGGATCTGGTACTCTCTTGGTGTGACTTACATGAATCCAATTAGGAAATCCGGCACACTTCACTGCTGTATTCGTTGTCAGTATGACTTGACACGGTCTGCCCCATCTAGGTGATAGACACGTTTCTCTGGTGTGATTCTTCACTACCACCCAGTCACCAGGATTCAGATCATGTTCTTGCTCGGGCTGCCTGGAAACTGCGTCTTCTCCAACCTGATGAGAGACAGAACGCACTAGGTCAGCCAATCCTTTGCAATAGTCCAGAACCATATCATCAGATATATTCACCAGTTTGTTTGTGGGAACATGTGTTTGTCTCATTGCTCTTCCCATCATTATTTCGTGGGGGCTCAATCCTGTGTTTCTGTCAGGTATACTTCTGAGTCCCATTAAAACGAGTGGCAATGCATCTGGCCACTCTAATGATGTTGATGCACACATTTTCCCCAGTCTTGACTTTATAGTGCCATTCAATTGTTCAACCACTCCAGAAGCTTCTGGACGATATGCACAGTGCAGTTTCTGTTTTATTTGAAATGCTTCACAGATTATTTGAATCACTTCGCTGTTAAAATGTTTTCCTCTATCTGATTCCAAAGTTACTGGAAAACCAAACCTAGGAATGAGCTCTCGTAGCAACAGTTTTGCAACTGTAATGCTGTCATTTCTCCTAGTAGGGTAAGCCTCCACCCACTTTGAAAACAGACACACTATGACTAGTACATATTTCAGCCCTCTACATGGTGGTAACTGTATGAAATCAAACTGAAGTCTCATAAATGGACCCTCTGCCTTTCCAATTTTCCCAAATCCATTTACTGTCTTCCTCCCCGGATTATGCATCTGGCAAGTTAGACATCTCTGGCAAAGACTCTCTGCAACAGCTCTGAATTTGGGATTGTACCAATTTTGTCTGAACAGCCTAATCATTGCATCTCTTCCTATGTGTGTGTCTCCATGATGCATTCTAGCCATTTGTGAGAGTAAACAGTCTGGCATGACTGGTCTGCCATCAGCACTGATCCATACTTCATCATCTCCTCTTTGGGAACAACCCACTTTGATCCACAAATTCTTCTCACTTTCATCAACCTCATCTTGCAATTTCTTCACCTCATTCCAAGTTTCAGGTGGCATATACAGCATAAGTTGGCAGCTGATTCCCATTCTTTCCACCCTCTTATTGACTGACATTCTGGTTTTGGCACAATGTTGAGCCACCAGATCTGCATATCTGGTGCCGACTACCACCCAGTCATCTCCTGACTGGTGTGCAGCACATTTCACCACAGCCAATTCTTTTGGTGATTGTATTGCTTCTAGCAATTCCCTTACAAATTGTCCATTTTTAATGGGGGATCCTGAAGAAGTCATGAAATCCCTCTGCATCCATAGTTGGCCAAAATCATGCACAACCCCGTAACCATATTGGCTATCTGTAAATATGGTTACTCTCTGATTCCTCCCAATTTTGCATGCTTTTATCAACGCAATCAATTCAGCTACTTGTGCAGATTTGACTCCTGGTAAATAAGATGTTTCAACTATTCCAGTTAATTCACATACTGCATAGGCAGCAGTTAGTTTACCATCGTCATGTCTTTGACATAAACCATCTACAAATAGCTCCCTGTCTGGCTTTTTAAGAGGCTGTTCCTCTATATCTGGGCGTGGTTTTGTGCATAATTCTGTGATTTGTATACAATCATGTTCATCGTCTTCATCATCTTTAATTCTCTCATGACGTGGGTCTGGTAGTAAGGTTGCTGGATTTATTATAGTACACCTTACCATGTTCACATTTTCAGCACCCATTATTATTCTTTCATATTTAGTCAGCCGACTAGGAGTAAGATGCTGAGTTCGGGTTCTTGTCAACAGAATGACAACTGCATGTGGAACATACACTTTTACAGGGTGTCCCATCACAATTGACTCACTTTGTTCAATGCTCAAACAAGTAGCCGCCGCTGCTTTTAGGCATCCTGGCAATGCGGCTGCTACTGGGTCCAATGTAGCAGAAAAATATGCTATAGGACGTCTTTCTAGTCCATGTCTTTGAGTTAGGACAGAAAGTGCACAATTTTCTCTCTCATGACAGAACAATGCAAATTCTCTTTTATAATCAGGCATGCCTAAGGCAGGTGCTGAACATAGGGCATTTCTCAATTTTACAAAGGCTTCTACACTTTCGTCCTCCCACTCCACAGGGTCCTTTGCTTTCTTTTTTGTCATGTTAATTAAGGGCTTAGCTAACATGGAAAATCCTGGTAACCATTGTCGACAGTAACCTACTATTCCTAGGAACATTCTCACTTGTCTTTGTGTTACAGGCATTTGCAATTTCTTTATTAAAGCTACTCTGTCAGCTGTTACTCTTCTTTTTCCTCTCTCAATTTGGTGTCCCAGATACTTAACAGCTGTTGTACAGAATTGCAATTTTTCAGGTGAGACCTTATGCCCTTCTTCTGCCAAAAGATTTAATAATGCTATGGAATCAACAACACAGTCCTCTCTGGTGTTCGATGCCACCAATAAGTCGTCGATATATTGGACTAAAACTGAGCTTCCTGGCATCACTAGTTTTTCAAAGCACTTTTTCAGTATCTGGTTGAAAATAGAAGGACTTTCTGTGTACCCCTGAGGAACACGATTCCAGACTTTGTTCTCAAATTTAAATGAGAAAAGATACTGGCTGTCTGGATGTAATGGTATTGAAAAGAATGCTTGCCACAAATCAATTACTGTGAACCATCCTGCACTCCACGGAATCTGGTATAAAATTACTGCAGGATTTGGTACTATGGGACAACATGGTTCTACAATCTTATTTATTTTCCTCAGGTCCTGAACAATCCTATATTTTCCACTAGGTTTCTTTAATCCCATTATTGGTGAATTACATGGGCTACTCATTATTTCTTTTAGTATGTTTTGTTCTACCATTCAATTTATTTCTTCGATGACTCCTGCTTTTACTTCTGCACTCATTTTGTACTGTCTGGTATTTGGGAAAATTGCACCTTCCTTTACAGTAATTTTAACTGGATCTATTTTGGCCATAAGTCCTACTTCCTTTCCAGTGAAATCCCATACTATGGGGTTTACTGTACCTTTTAATTCTTCTAACAACTCATCTTTTGTTATTAACGAAAACATTTCATCCACTTCTGTACCTTGTTTTGCAATCATAATTTTATATACATGGTCTTCATCTGGTGTCTGAACTGCCACACCATCCGGTGTGCAGAAAATGGTACAATTCATTTTGCACAATAAATCCCTACCTAATAAGTTTACTGGACTAGAATCACACACTACAAATTGATGCATTTCTCTGAAGTTTCCAATTTTAACTTCCATGGGTTCGGTAAGAGGTGTTCTAATCCGCTGATTAGCTACCCCCACTACTTGGATATTTTCACCAGAGAGAGGAAGGTCTGGAATGTCTGCTGTTCTCACAGTAGACCGGGTAGCACCAGTGTCCAAAAGGAAAGTAATATTATTACCTTTCACATTCCCTTCAACATATGGACCTGACTGATCTACCTGTAAGGATGCGCCAAGTATGCACTCCTTCTTCCCCTCTCCTAGGCACCGTCATGGACTGTATTGACAGAAATCGTACTGCAAAAGAAATTGTGATGTCATATAATCATTCTTACCACTTCCTCCCGGATATCCGATGTCTGTACCATGCTTTGCTCTGCTTACATTACCCTGAATAGGTGCAGGTGGCAACTGACTCTGAGGATTTGCACCCTGCTGTGAGTCATTCTGCGTCTGTGGATTTAAATTTTGATTTGGGCTATTATTATTCCGGATCTTTTTACATTCATCCTTCCAATGCCCCAATTTTCCGCATCCATGACAAGGAAATTTCTTTTTAGCTTCTTCTCTACTCATTCGTCCTCTAAATTTTCCACCATTCCCAGTATCACCATTCGTTCGAGAATCTTTTCCTTGATTTTCACTCGGATTTTCCAAATTAATTCCCTGCTTTTCTGCCATTTTCACCTGAGCCCACATCACTTTTTCCTGCAATTTCTTGTGTCTATCCTCAATATCGTCTCCACAATATTTTGCATACTTCAGAATCTCATCTATGGGCTTTCCCTGCCAACACAGCATATGCTGTTTAATCATCTGACAAATTTCTGGCTTTAAACCATAAACAAATCGATACACAAACTGACTCATGTTTTTGTCTCCAATGTCCTCAAATCCACTATACTGTTTAAATACCTGCAATAGACGCTCATAGTAGGAATGTACTGATTCATTAGCTTCTTGGGTAGTTCGATCTATTTTTTACCCAATCTGTTTCTTTCGGTGGTATTTTCCCTTTCAGGTAAGTTATCACCTGCTGATACTTTTTCATCACGTCATTTGACGGGGCACCTGTCTTCGGATCTCTAGGATATTCATCACTAGGATATTCATCACTAGGCCAATCGACTGTAATTTTACAATCTGTCCACAAATCGGCAGGTACCACTATGTCAAACAACCCATCTAAATCCTTCAACAATACCTTTGACACCTTCACAAACCTGTCAACCTGCTTGTACCATTCAATTGGTTTATCTCTCAACTTTGGAAAATCATTCGTAAATGACAAAATATCCTGTCTGCTCCATGGGACATGTACATATCCTCCTCCCGCAACTTCTCGCATGGGATACATCTGGTCTGCTTTCCCTGTTTCTTTCATCACATATTCTGATGCTGTTCTACTTGTTCGTGCTTCTTCCTTTTTCTTGGCCCACCTAGTTTTCCATTTATCTAGGTCTCCCCATTTTTGCAAAACTAACATTAATTCTCTTATTTGTAATCTTCTTCCAGAGGCATTCATATTTTCTAAATCTTTGTCTGAAAATTCTGCTCTATAGGGTTTCTGTAGTACCTTTGATCTCCCTATTTCTATTCCCATCTGTAGTGCTAAATTGGATAATTTTTCATGAAATAACCTTACATTTCTGGTGATACTCCTGCACAGAAACAATAATTCTTCTTCATCATAGGTATTTAAGCATCCTAGTCCTACATTTCCTGCTATTATTTCTTCTAATTCGACTTTTAATTTATGAATGTCCATTATTTTCGGAGGTGTGCACTGTTTAACTGACCCTTGCACCCATCTTTCTAGATCTTCAGGTGTTACTATGGTAGCACTTTTTGCTCCTGATGAAGTTACTAAACTTACATCTTTTGAACATCCAGGTACATCTTTTCTTGGAGTACTATTTACAGAACCTCGAATAGGCAAGTCCATGAGTGATATTGTGGATTCACAGTCACTAAATTGATCCTCAATTATAACTGGAGCTTCAGGTTTTGGATTATTCACAGCAGTAGGTGTAAGTATCGGTGGAGGACAGCTTCCCTGAGTACCATATAATGGAACTACTGGACCAATTGTTACAGGTATGGTCAATGAATCAGGATGTACTTTTATCTGAGTTATTTTCTGTATTAATTCTGTTCTGGTCTTTTCTAGGGCTTCTTTTTCTTTGTCATGAAGTATTCTACTAGGGGTGAATTCATGCATTATCTGTGGCACTAATGGAGTTTTCGGTGGTGCACTTGGGGTGCATCCACTTGTCCCTTCCTGATATGGTGGGGGATTTCTTAACATTTCCTCCATAAATTCGTCTTCAGACTCCTCATTTCTCATTAAATGTTTTGTCTTTTCTGTGCACTTACTTACTAATTTCTCCTCTGCTGAGAACAATGGATATAATCCTTCTGTAATCATTGCCCTTCTCCATTGTTTCATCTGACCGTCCCTAGACTCACGTAGATATCTGGGAAAAAATCCTGGATAACTCCTATTACTTCTAGATTGGTCCCGCTCAAATGCCTCGGTTTCCCATTCTTCTAGAGCTTCGTACTGAGTTAATCTAGGTCTGGGTTCTAAGTCATTCATCCTCAATCTCAAATTTTGAAGAATTCGCCCATTGAACGTGCCATTCTCGGGAAATGCTAGTATTCCATCATTTTTGGTATATTCTATCCAATTCTCCATCCATACACAAGTATGATAACCTCTCTCCATCATCATAAATGAAGCGGGCGTTTTAGCTGGTGGAATAATAATTCCTTCTCTAGTTTTGAGTGGTTTATCCTTTTTAAAATAGTTCTTAATCTTTTGCAGAAAGGACATTTTTCTCTTCTCTCCGTACATTCTATCTAATCTTCGGTGTACAAAATTATATTCTGCAAAACCTAGGAATCTCCTATCCGGACGAGTTCCTGTTAAAGTCGGATCGCGTTTTAACATGCAATCTTTATCCACTAAGATTTTAGCTTCTAAAATATCAACCAATCAAATCTCTGCTAACTTTTATTTCTGAACCAATCCTTGCGTGGCCTTTTTGTGACGTTTATCTGTCAACCCCTCCTTTACAATCTGCTCTTTTCTGTCCTTGCTGGTGTTAACCAATCCCAGCGCGGCACCTGTGACGTCAGTTCTACTCCTGACTACTGACCCCTCCTTTACAAGAGTCGTTCCACACCCGCTGTTTCAACCAATCCCAGCGCGGCGTTTTGTGACGTCAGCTCCCTCTCCGGCAACTGACCCTCCCTTTACAAAAATTTACGCAAACTTATTTTCTCTATAATTCTTAATTTCAGTAACAACATAAAACATTCGCTATCGTGCCAGCTTCTCTAAAATAGGAAAGATAGTTTTCTCTCACACTTAGTAAAACCTTTCCGTTTACTAAACATACACTACGAGTAAAACACTTCCGTCTACTCTTCACACAAGCTCCAGAAGTACCTGTTACTTCTCCAATGTTACCCTTTCTAGGTGATATAACATCAAATTTTCACCAGCGTACTCTTTTGCTATTACTCACACGCATAGAATCCCTAACGAGTACTGAAAGTCCTGCTTAACTTTTCAGTACTAATTCTGCCTGACAGATAACCTCACTGCAGTATGGCTTCCACTTACCATCCGCTATTCCTTTTACCCCGGGGATTCTAGACAACATAAAACAAACTTCGAATACACGGATGTTAGTTCATAAAAATACAAATAAAATTCTCATTACCCAATTAACAAAAAGTAACCATCCTCTGATAACCAGAAAACTGATCCAGCGCGATATTAGCAAACAGCATTCATACACTAGATACTCACTTGGGCCCATACATTCATACTACGCTAATACTTACGCTGGGTTTTATCAGTTGTTACTCTCTATCAAAATCCCTGCTACCAATTACCTTCTGATTGAAGAGTAATGACTTACCAATGAATCCTTTGCTAATTGGGAAATTTAAAAAGAGTGACATTCATTATAGTACATAATCCTGAAATAACCACTGAGTCAGGAAGTTTTAAAATGTTTATCTAAAGATTTAGCAGAGTAAAATACAGAGCCACATGGTACTTAATCGCAATACCCAAGATTAAGCATAGAAATGATTATTGCTAATCAATGACGGTGTTTAAAGAAAAGGAGAAGATAGAGACAGCAGCGCAACTAAAGGTTGCATTATATTTACCTAAGTGCGAGAACCAAACCCCTTAGCCAAGGAGTTGAAAGGATAGGACCCAGGAAGGATGAAGAGCAAAGACTTCCTCCAGAATCAGGACAGGACCGGTGACCTCTCTACAACGACGCCTGCGTCGTTCCCCTCTCTGATACTCGGCTTCTCCTCGATTCTCCCGTGCCTTCCTTCTAATGGACTCCGCCGCCCCCTCCTCAGGACCTCTTCTGGACAGGGATTCAATCTGCAATCGATCAGCTTAGCGGTCTGGAGCTCTTCCTGTCAGCATCTCCGCTCTCCTGTGCTTCAAGACTTCTGACTCTCTCTAATTAACTAATTCTATATCTATTATACCCTTCTACGCCCGTGTACCTCCCCTTAATGTTGCTAAAATATGGGACCACTACTTCTGATTGGACAGGGATAGGGGGTGGATTCTCGCACCATGTTGATTTGGCCTAAATTGTAAAGCCTATTGTCTTTACGTTCCCACCCCTTCAAATTAATACATTCGCTTTATTTCCCACCCGTCTCATGACAAATGTAAACCAATTTTCATAAACATTGTATCGATGTGTGACAGGAAAGCACTAGAACAACATCTTCGGCCATCAGGTTACGGCCTTGGACTTCGTCCAGGTTGACTTCATTTGGCAGGCACACAAGACACATGCGCAGAACCATTTGCCTCTCGAGTTTCAGGTCACCAACCCAGGCCCAAGTTTACGAACTAATAAAAGTGCAAGAAGAAAATATTAGAATCACAAATAAAATGTTTCACTGTATACCCACTATTTCTATTCTATTCCCAATCAAATATATATACTATCCCGCGTTAGTAGCGTTAGGAAACGACAATTTAATAATGACATGAGAGCAAGCAGAAGCATGTGAAAACATCAAGCAGCCATTTTAATGAACACTGCGCAGAAGCAGAAGTTTCCCACCAAGCAAAGAAAGACGTCACACCATGTGATATGGTTGCGACATTCGCATTGAGCTTTCCCGCGCATAGCGGCCATTTTGGATTACAGACAAGCGTTATTCATTAGTAAAACACATAGGCAAGCATCTTTTTCTTTTGTGTCGTGAATGCAAAGGTTAGTATTAACAATACAAGTTTAATAAATTAATACTGTGAGGAGGATTGAATACAAGCAAGTTTCATTTATGAAACCTTGCTCCATCAACACCTCATTAGCAAAACAAAGCGGCCCTGGAAATCCCAAAGAGGATGCTGTGGGCTACAGGTCTTCATGAGGCACAGGGGGGATGCCTCTGTATATGAGAGGATATTAATTCAACTGTTCTGCTTTTACCTCAAGCAGAAAGCAGTCATGATATATCAACTCAGCCGTGTTTAGCAGTTTTTGGTTTCCACGACCTCCTGGGATGCTTGTCCTGGCTCTGGAGCCACAGCCTATGGGGCAAGAGCTGAGCCTGAGTCAGACATGGCTTGGTTGGCTTTCCCACCTCTATGGTGCACATGCATGGATGATGGTGATGCTCTCTCTGTTCAGGGCCACATTAGGTTTATTGTGGGAATGCTTTGCAGTCCTGGCAGTATCGGCCAATAAGGCTCATTCATACGAAGTGCAGGTGCTCTTTAAGTGTGTGTGTGTATTTTAAATGGCAATCTTGACACAGGGGTATGTGTTTTCTCACCTTACCAGCTTGGCCAGCACACTACTGCTCTCCTCAGCAGTGCAGCGCGCGGGCATACGAGGATCTCTGCGCGAAGAAGGTGTTTGCGGATCCAGCAGCAGCCTGTCAAACTGCAGTTCACCAGTATGGATCCAGGCACAATGACACGCAGCATCCTCCCTCGTGGGCATCTCCATCGCGCGCACACGTGTGAATAGCAGCACAGTCTGCGTGCCTTGGATGCAAACACATTGGCCAATAATTAGGTGCCTTTCTGGAAGCCACATGGTGATTGGCCAATGTGTTGCCGACTCCTGTCGTCAGTGAACCTGGCATGGGCCTTACAGGCCCTGAAGTGGTAGCACATGTACATATTTCTGCATGCACTGCTACTAAGCAGCATCAGAGCATGTACTTATATGTACAGGCCTGGGGTATGTCCATATATCTACAGGCCTGGGCAGCTGGGAACACTCCAATCACAGTGACGTCTGCTTTCACAGTTGTATTTCAGCTACGAAAACAGCCTGAAAGGACCCCAGCCTTCCAGAAGATTGTCTGCTTCTCCAGTCCAGTACTAGGTGTTTGTACCACAAATAAATGAAAAAAGAAAGAGAAAAAGTGAAAAAAGTGATTGGTGGAATGCGTGCATTAATCTCAGCCACTAGTAATTACTCTGCGCTGCATTCCAGTCCATCTTTTTTTGCTCACCGTACTGTGCCTCTACAGACTTTATTAAAATACCTTATTAAAATAAGACTTAGTCCAGCTCAATAGTCACAGTCCAGCCTGAACTGCCAAGGCACATCTCCTCTGAGCATCTCATCAGTGAGGTGCAGCTTGACTCCTACAGTATCAGAACTAAGCCTATAACTGAGTAAATGACCTTACAGTAGATGTCTCCCTCTGTTGCTCCCTTTAAGTGAAGTATGAATGGACGACAATTCTATTACATGACCGTCTCATGATATTGTTGATGACGAAATAACAACTGCAAATGTATTATATTTGTGTGTATGTGACCTATTTCTGCTTAACTTCGCTGTCTTTGTCGCATCTATAAACACACTTTATTTGTGCATCCTGTGTTTTGTGATATCATTTGTGCTAGCATAGAAAACCTATGCTGCTCTTAGGATGCTGCAGACTGGCCTGGACCTGAGTCCTCAGTGATTGTGCAGGATCTTGGTTTTGGGTCTTCTGATGAGTTGGGTCCTAGCTCCACAGAGAGGGATGAGAGTATGCGAGGAGCAGGAGGATTGGCAGGTGGCGAGTAGAGAATGGGTAGTTAGGGAGATTGAAACCTAAGGGTGAGTATGAGTGGAGGGGATATTCAGGGTGACGGCAACTGTGAGTGGAAGGTGAAGTTGTGAATCAGGACAAATGTGAATAGATGTGGATGAGTGATAGTGGTGAGCTGAGGTTTAGGATGAGTGTGAATCAAGGGTGAGGATTGGGATAAGTGAGCGGGGGTGAGGTGGAGGGTAGGTGGAGTTTGAGGGTGAATGTGAGTTGAGAATAAACGTGAAAGGAGTGATCTACACTGTGATTGCAAGATGGTTTATCAAGACATGGAGAGGGAGAGTGAAAGGGTTATTGATAAGAGCGAGTACAGTGTAAGTGAGAGGAGTGAGCGTGAGTGAGAAAGTGAGGGAAGCTTACCTCACTTCTCTCCTACATGCCTGACTACCCAGCCTTCACTATACTGTGCTGACCCTAACCAGGAACCCTTAACTCACCAAACCACAAGCCACTGCTTAATTCTTTACACCACTGAGTAGATTCTAGGAGAGCATGAACTAGAGTTTTTGGGAAACACAGAGGGAACATAAGTACAGGGTATTGGGGGAACCGGAGATCCGGGATCAGGGAGAATACTGTTATGTTGGTAGAAAGGGTTCAAGTACCCAAGCAGAGCTAGACTACACAGTTCATGCCATATACAAAGGAAAGAAATTCACGCAACTTTACTAAGATGCCTATTCTAGTCTAAGCCAAATAACAAATGACAAGAATTTACGCAGAGGAACCCGCTAATCCAGTCTGTGGAATAGGCTGCCCAGCGGACCACAATTTGAAGGCTGCAAATTCACAACTGGTGAATAGTCAGACGATCTGCCCCCAACTGCATTAAGGCCCATATAGACAATCCAACCATATACCAACACCACATGTGCTTTGTTGGTAGATTACAAGTCCCACTCACCCTACAGTCTCCATCCCACACTATTAATTGGGCCAGGACATGTCCACGATTTTCCCACTCAACTTGTGTCCCATGGCAAACCCACAACCACAGACAAGCTTTGCACCTATGGGTTTGGACCACATAATTGTAAAATACAGAAAATACACGGAAAGTCTGGAGCAGAACTTCTGCAAATAACCAGAAGCATTTCCCATCAACAGTTTTAAGAGACTGCATTTGCGTCTAGCCAAGGTGACCATAAATACTTCTTTAATCTGATTTCTGAGCACTCAAGTGGAAGTGAACCTAAGCTAAAGAGCTTGCAATGACCAGATGAGTCAGGCGGCTGGCAGCTACACTAAAATTATGATGCTCTTTGGCAGCCATTTTGAAAGATGTAAGTAGCAATCTTGTTTGGAATCAGTGCTACATGCGGGTTTTTGTGTTTCCTGAAACATTTCATCTCCCTAGGTCTGCTCTTGCTCAGATTTTAATTACAGCTACTGAGTCCAATATTTTGAATGAGTGCAGTTAAAGTGCAAATGGCTGCATATTCTTTCTTCTTTTTTACTTCATCTACTAGAAATGCCAGACAGCGACACCTCTGAAATGATGATCACAGATACAAAGGCTGCCGGAGTCATGGGTTTGTACTCCTGTTAACAGTGGACGTCGGACGGTCACAAATCAGACGGGGGATGATCAGACACCTTCATTGTGGGAATTGAAACCAAAATCATCTCTGACAAAATGTTTAAGAGCCCCGCACTGCAGGAGGCTGTGAATGAAAGGGGTCCATAGAGCTTTCAAGACTGGGTCATGGAAATATATTCAGCTCTGAAAGTTGAACCAGAGTCTAAGTTAGAAACAGCATGGTCTTCTTTTAACGCTTATTTCTTATTGGCAGTTTGCAGATATTCAAGACTTGCTAAAGATTGAGGGATCTCGTACTGAGTGTATGATAATACAGCATTGACATTCATTTTTCGTTTATTCCACCGTCCCCACTTAGCAGTTGCAGTGTCCTCGGCTGTGTCCCAGGTCTACCCAGTTGATATGTGCACCATGGAGCAGGCAGACCTGGCTACTGTGACCTGGGATCGCACTCCATGGGTATCGGGGTGCATTGATCATCAAGTGTGGCCGGGTTCTCCAGGTGTGGTATCCAATCGCAGTGTCCTCTCGTACGGGTCGGGGATGTGACAGCCATGCCATGATGTAAGAGGGGAAAACAAAACACAAGAAATGTAACCAAACCTTAATCTAACGCTGCCTACTCTCTCGGGGGTACTGTGGAGCTCTGCGTAGGACACACATTGGGTGTGTTTTTCCTGGGGACTGTCACATCTCGGCTGCGACCAGTTGCCCTACCATCCCGTTTGGCCCGGGCATCCCTGTGCGTAATACAGTTCAGTCTGCCAGGGTTAGGCCGTCACCCCCGCCCCTCCTTCTGGTTATCTGCCTGGTCCCCTGTGGCCATAGGCAACTCCCATTCATCCACCACCTCTGACCACAGATCAGCTATCGGCCTCCTGCAGACCACATCGTGTTTCCTTCGTCAGTAGCACCCGCTCTTCAGTGAAGGCCCACATGGTTACGTTTCTGTCCCAGGTATCCACATTAGGCTCTATAGTGGACTTCCAGGCCATCGCTAGGCATCTCTTTGCCAGTATTAGCGCTAGATCAATGAACCTGTTCCTGACCTTCTTGGGTGGGGGTCTAGGGAAGGCTCCCAAGAGACATGCTTTGGGTGTATTCTCAAGTGTCCTGTCCAGAGTCGTGTTAAGTTTCATTAAGACCTCCTCTCAAAATGCCTGAAGCATGGGGCAGCCCCACATCATATGACCAAAGTCTGTGCCTAGTGTGGCACAGCGGGGGCATCTCCTAGCATCGCCCCCTTAGATGGCCCTGATCCTTTGCGGTGTAAGGTACGTCCTGTGTGTGTAGTTGCTTTGGATATACTTGAGGCGCGTGTTGTGTGACACCTTCTGGAAGTATGTCCGCCCCAACTCTGCGGTCCAGCGTGCCCTAAAGGCAACCAGGGGTTTCCTGGCCAAGGCATTTAGCGCTCATCGTACCACGTGATCAGATGGCTACCGGAGCCCTTTGTCATTAGCAGTTGGAGGACGCCGTGGGTCTGAGGCTCCTCTTCTTCTCCCTACAGGTCATGAAATGTGCATGGTAGTGCCTCGTAAGTGAGTAACTGGCCTGGTGGCAAGCCAGTCTGCTTGGACAAATCTTGCAGGGGGATAAGTGTGCTCACTAGATAGCAGTCGCTTGCTGTCACTATCCCCACTTCTGTCCAAGAGCTCATCTGCCCCGCTGTTAAAAAGGTTATGGGATCGCCAGGGGGGTAACCCCACCAGTGGGAGCTCGGGCGTAAAGCACTGCTCCCCCCAATTGCTTCACGCATCGCAGCCAACAGCTCAGTGCCACATACAGGAGCAAACTCGGCCGAGGGACTTTGACAGCAGGTCCGAGCAGTTTGGCCAGCAACATCTCCTGGTTCGGTTTAGAACCCGTCGGGCCAATTTACACCAGCCCAGCCCCGTCCAACCATCTGGTTATACAGTGAAGTTTCTTGTTGGGTTTCTTTCTCTCATTAGACCCCCTGTGTGATTCGAATCTAGGAAGCTTGACATTTTGTGAAAAATGCTTCTGGTGGAGTCTGAACCATCATGGCAGCGGGGTGTTAAGGAGCAAGAGGATGGGAAGGAGGATTTTGTAGGGGTGGGCCAGGAAAAGAGGTAAAGGATGGGCGGAGGCCGGTGAGTGTGTGGTTCTCTAAAGGCACACTTATTTATAGTTGATATTTTACAACCTGTAATCCTTTACATTGTGCAAATGCACTGACGTTAGAGGCCATATATAGCTCATTTATTTCCAAAGGAAAGGAAGAAAAAGAAGAACAGGCAAATGGTGTTTAAATGCAAATTCACTTTAGACTTAGGCAGAGCAAAATATGGACTTTGCATATATTTTGTGCAAAGTACAAACAGCACAGTGCTTTGGTATTGTGATACTGTGTAATATATTCAGGGTGTAAAGTGTAGTGTAAAAAGCAGCAGATTAAAACACAGAGTTGCAGCAGTTGCTGATCTGGCATCATTTCCCTTTTTTTTTTTTAGCAATCTGCTGCATTGCTCAGGAAATGCTCATGACAATGGAAGGCGCTGCTTTTCAGAGCAGCATTTTTAGGGCTGACTTTTGAGACAGCTTTACCTATTTTGCCAGCCTATTTTGTTTCTAAAACCCATACATAGTATACATACATAGAGAGGCTTTAGGTCAGCAGGCTCCATCCATTGGTTTGATAAATTGTCATTCATTTTTGCCTCTGCCCACAACAGTGTACCAAAGCATACAACATGGGGCTATGGTCCAGTCTGGTTTCAGTAGCGCTGGCATCAGGGAAATATATGGTAGGGTAGCGAAGGGGCAGCGTGGGGGTGAGGCCATATGGGGGGGCAGCATGAGGGGGCTGAGATAATAATTTTTTAAAACATACCGGCCGGTCTTCTGCTTACCGGTCTTCTCCTCCTCTGGGCGCAGGCTGAAGCTCCCAGCTTCCCCTGCGGCCAATCCCGACGCTGCTCTCACCCTGAAAGCAGCGTAGGGATTGGGTCGAGCTCAGTGGTTTTGTGCTCCAACTGGAGCTGGGAGATTGTACCTGCTGGTCTCTCCACCCAGCAACACAGCTGGGTTGGAGAGATGTCAGTGTGCATGACGGTTTCTTCGGCCTGAGACGGCCGGCCAAACCGTCATGCGCACTGTAGGAAGCTGGCTCTGTATATACTATACCAAATAGAGGTATAGTGTGCACAGAGTCCAGTTAAACCACAAAGGTAGTCAGAGGTAAAAGTAGATAGCACCTTACTCTCTATTTATGGTAGTGTGGGTGAGCAGTAAGGCTTTATCAGAGGGTAGTGTTAAGCATTGGTTGTACACACTCAATCAGCAAATGATGTCACACAATCAAAGACTGAACTCAGACCAATTTTGTTTGTATAAAAATATTATTAAGTTATTTTATTTCTAGAACCAAGCCAAGCCAGGCACAGGTAAGTGAACTAAATGCTTTGCAAAATCTTATGCAGTGTTTACAATTGAATGCAGGCTCAAATGCAGTTTGATTGAAATTCAGGTAAGTCAAAATATCAAAATTACTGTTCAGATTACTTTTTAGTTATTTTTCAGATTACTTTTCAAGTTACTTTTTCTACCCAGTGTGGTATGCCTAGATAGCACACTGGGACATTTCCTAGAGAAAAGGTAAGTAAAATCAGTTTTGCACAGTTGTAGTTTTTCAGGTTTCCATACAAATCAACTCCACACAAAACATTTTTCAGAGAAAAACAGTCAATGTATTCCTATGGAGAGAAATGAAGTTATCAGTTACCAAGTAAGTACTTGGTCTTTGGGGTTGAGTTTCTGGGGTTAGAACGAGGGTTCCCCCAGGGTCGAGGATGCACTCTCAAAACCCCCTCAGCGGCACTAGGGCGGCCGGGTGCAGAGTGCTGACGCCCAATGTTATCCAATGGGGGGTAGGGGGCCTCCGGTTGGTGGCTGCTTATGAGCAGGCCACAGGGTTGTGGGAGCAAAGTTCCTGGGGTTTAGCTCAGTGCAAAAGGGGATCAGTTTTAGCACACAGGGTGCACCCGAAGGGACGGCTGGGTGCAGGATGCTGTTTTGGCGTCAGGTGCCCTGTTGGTTTCAAGGGGGAATTTCGGTCTTGGTTTTTAGCTGCAGGCTCGGTCCAGGAAGACTTCCGGGAGGAACCAACAGCTGGGCAGGTAAGTTGGAGGGCTCGGGGACATAGGTGCACCTCGGGGTCTTTTCTCCAGGGCGCAGGGCGGCTGGATGCAGGGGTGTCTTTTGAGGTCGATTTCACCTTACCGGGCCACTTGCGGTTGGGAGGATCTCCGTGCAGAGGCTGCAGGCGACGTCGGGGAGTCCTGGAGGGGTCAACCCATGGTGGACTCGGACTCTGGAGCACTGGGGGACCTCGCTGGGACTGGTGGGCCACTCGAACTTGGGACGTAGGCGACGGGTGCAGTGGTGGTACCAGGCGTTGGGTTTCTTTGTCCTCAGCAGGCTCAGAGTCTGTTTTGGGAGTTTCTTTTGAACAGAGTTGCTGTTCACAGGAGATCTGGTCTTTGTTGAAGGCAGTCAGTCTTCCCAGGGTTCTGGAGGTCGCTGGCTGCAGGACAAGGCGTCCTTTGGCGCAGGATATCTGGAAACTGCAGACGGGCTGGGAGGACTGGGGCCAAGTCAGTTCTTCTCTGCAGTCTCCTCAGCTGGGCACCTTCTTCCGTCCTTCTTCTTCGTAGGTTGTAGGAATCTCTTCTTGGATCAGGGCTGCCCCCAAATACTGTATTTAGGGGGCATTGTAGGGGTCTCGAGGTCAGTAGCCATTGGGCTACTGACCTTAGGGTGACTACACCCTTGGAGTGCTCACCCCATGTGGGGGAGTGAGCACAATCCCTAATCCTGATTGGGGAGTGCCTGCCATCTGCAAGATGGCGGGCACTGAAGAGTGGGCTTCACCTCGCCTCCCCCACCTGAGGGGTGGGGTTTTCAGAGGTGGGCACACCTTCTGGGCTGGCTAATTTTTCGCGCCTGTCTTTCCCGCCGAAAAGGAGGGGAGACAGGAAGGGGGCCTGCTCCTGATAGGAGGAGAGGCTGGGGGTCGCATTACAAAAGCTGCAAGGCATTTGAAGCTCCTTTGCCACAGATGGCTCTTTCTGGCCTAGGGGAGGTGTGAACACCTCCGCCCAGGAAAGGCTTTATTTCTGGGCTCAGGGAGCGAAGGCTCCCACCCCGGGGGTCCAGAAACATGTCTCATGGGGGCAGGCTGGTGTGTATCAGTCAGGGAACCCGCCAGAGGCTGGTTGTTTTTCAGGGGGCATCTCTAAGATGCCCTCTGAGTGCATTTTTCATTAAATCCCACACTGGCATTAGAGTGGGTTTAATGTGCTGAGAAGTTTGATATCAAACTTCCCAGTTTTATGTAAAGCCATTATGGTGCTGTGGAGTTCGTAATGACAAACTCCCAGCACCATATACTCTTAGTGGCAGTACTGCACTTACAATGTCTAAGAATTGGTTTAGACACTGTAGGGGTACAGGGCTCATGAACCTGTACCCTCACCACTGGTATAGTGCACCCAGCTAGAGGGGTGACTGATCTATGCCAGGGCAGTGGGTTGTAGGCTCTTCACTTTGTTCTGCACCAAAACATGCAGCCTGCAATGGCAGTGTGTGTGTGTAAAGGTACAGGGCCTCTAAGGGTGGCACAATAAGTGTTGCAGCCCTTAGAGGCCTTCCCTGGCCACAGTGCCCTTGGTACCCATGGTACCTTTTACAAGTGACTGACATGTGGCCAGAGAGGTGCCAATTGGGGGTACAAGGTACAGTTTTTGGGAAAGAACACAGGCCCTGGGAACCTGATTGGCAGGGACCCAGGGCACATCAAGTCAAAGTGCATCAGTAGTCTGGCAAAAAGTTGGGGGGTTACTGCAACAGAAACCCAGCTTCCTACACGCACTTACAGCAGGGCCCACCACTCCTCCCCCTACTCCAGTGCTGCGACCCCACCCCCAAGACTCAGCCGCAGGATGAAAAATAAAATAATGATCTGCATTTAGATCATTTTGTTTTTCTTTTGCCTCTGCGGGCAGTGGGGCGATGCTCCTCCGCCATAGTGGAGGAGCCGCAGCTGCCTGGTTTACTCATTCGCTCCCTTCACTGTGAGTGACTGCTGAGAGCCTGTACGCCTTGTTCACATCTGCCAAAAAATAGTTCCTTTCTTTTCAGTTGCAAAGCTGATTCAAAGTGAATTTATTTATTTTTATATTACATTTAAATACTGGCTATTTGTTTTGCCTGCAGTTCGGGTGCCCAGATAGATGTTGATTTACTTTGTTTCCTCTTTGAAGTTGCTGTTAAGTTGAAATCGCTAAGTGGCATTGTGACATTATGGCTGCCTGGGAATTGAGTGCTTGTTTCGCTGGTGATTTATTTTCATCTCCTTCACTATTAATAATAAATTGCGAGGCACAACTAAAAGGCTTGTCATTCAAAACATCGCTAGGAAACTCAACTGCTTCAGAGAATGCTTTTTAAATGTTGCATTTTTATTGCAAGCATACAGTGGCCACAATTAGGTGGCATCATATTTTCTTTTTGTTATTAGTGGCATATTATTGCAATAAAAAATAAATTTCAAAAATAACCATTACACCAAATTGAGAAAGCCAGACCTATTGTGTTTGCAAATACTTGTTTTAGATGGTTTTCGTGCTTTGGTCTGCTGAAAATACCAATGGCTAAGTCCAGTAGGGAGTTTATGTGCTCCCTTCCTATGGCTGAAATTGTTTTTGCTTCATTAGTAAATGTTAGTCAGCCATTGCACACTTTCTCACTGCATGCAACATTTGCTGAGATGTGCATTAATTGAGCAGTATTGCTAGGGTCAAGGCCTCAACCAGATGGAATGTGTCCGTCACTGAAAATGATGATTAATTTAACATTATCCTCTCACCCAGTAGTTAAGCATATGGGCTACTTTTGAAAACGCTGGAAACAGCGTGGGTACAACAGTGGTTTCCTGGGACTGTGGATAGCTCTGCTCACTATGGGCCTGCCTCCACTTCAGTGTCGCATCAGATTTCAAGCTGAAGCCCTATCAGGGCATACTAAAAAGCCTTGCTTCCTTCTGGGGCTGATGAAGGTAGAACTGATCAGACAAATGCAAACGTTTGGGTTCATTGAGCAGAAAGGTTTTTGTGTCTGCCTAGCAATATCACACTGCTAGGTTGAAATGCATCATGGTGGTGTGTACCAGTTTGTTCTCTATGGGAGAGGCCTAAGGGGCCCTCTCGTTCTTGGATGTGACATCAAACCAGATTCGATTTAATATCGCTACATGTTCATGCATTTTTTCTCTACTTAAGTGTAATATGTGAATTATGTATTCACGATTACCGGTATCTGGAAATTAGTGTGAAGGATTCCCTTCCGGGCTATGACTTATGACCCCCTAACCTATGACACCTAGCCTGTGCCCAATATCAGTGTCCTTTACCCCACAGCATTAAATGTATTACAGATTTCTATACTATGGGGCAGATTTACAAGTCCCTTGCGCCACTTTTGCCTCACTTTTCCCATGTTAAAAGTTTTGTCACAAAACAGTGCTCAGTGGTAAAGTTTGGCATATGCTTATTACAAGGGCTTTCTTTTTCAGAGATGTCTTTTTACTGCATTTTTCTCTAAGGGCTGCATAGAAAACAAAGTCTTTATAGCCAATTCTGCGCTCCGCATGTGTTCAATTCTCACCACATCTTCTCGCGGACCTCATGGTACCAGGGAGGTCCATCTTCACACATTAAGCCTAAGGAAGGGCCCACACCTCTATGTCTTTTTCTAAGTATGGCAAACAATGAGGCAGGTTTCAAGATAGACGGTCTATACAATGTGCAGCCCCTTTCTAATTTCCTATACTAAAGGCATAATAATCATCACACTAATCCTTTCCATATTTTCTGCACTAAGGCAGTGTATAATAATGAACCGTAGATACAAGGCTGTGTGTGTGCACTGGGGGCTAGAATAGGGGGTCCCATCTATGGATACCTGGATGAGTTTCTGGCAGGCCGTCTTGGGGTCTTAGCTCTAGGATGGTCTCATTTTCTGGTGGTCCTGTTGACTTTGGCAATGAATCACTCATGGAATGAATGCTTGCCTGGATCCCAATGGTCTTAAGTTATCCAAAGATTTCTGTATAGAACTAGAGGTCAGGGCTCATTCCTCTCTGATCATCTCTTACTGAAAGCAAGATGGATGGCCATTGTGGATACAGTGTTAATGGGCTGATTAATTACCAGTAATCTGCTTTAGGCGAAGACTAAGTCCTGCATTCCCGCCCATCTATGCATGAGTCTAGAGTTCTTTTACCATGCATGATCTATTTTGGTAATGTACAGGAACTGGGAGAAGCTTGGGGCCAGTGCATTCACACGGTTTTCAAAACTATAAAGATTAAAGTGACTTTATTATCTTACAGTTGTAAGGAAAGAATGTGTTCTTTGGGTGGAACCGCAGCTTGTCTGTCTACAGGGTAAGATGTCATTCACCAACGTTTTGAGAATTGAAAAGAGTTTTGTAAACTGACCTAGATACTAATAGGTTGATTCAAAAAATACATGGTGGGTCAGAATCCAACTTACTTTATCAATATATATAAGGTAGGCCGCAAACTGTGATTCACTACGTTTCGTGGCCATTACAGGGATGGTTGCTTATTTTAAATTTATATATTTTTTAAATTCAGTCCATTTATCTTAAAGGAAATGAGGCTTCATTTAAAGAAACATTTCAAGTTTTTGAAAAGTTTGTTTGAGACTAGGGACCACTGCCTACTACCTAACAAACTTTGGGCCTCATTTACAAGCTTTTGGCATAGGGCAGCTCCACAAGCCTTCTTGCTGCGCTGCCCTATGTCAGAAGAAAAGGGCAGGAATGTATCGCATCTATGAGATACGGCGCATTCCTATCCTCTTCCCCATTGCTGGCACACAATTGCCTGCCATGCGCCAACGCAGGCACCCTTGCACTATGGTGCAAGGGTGTCTGCAATGTGGGAATGATTGTTTTTGTGCAGGAAGGGACACCTTCCTGGACAATATCAATGGAGGTGATTTCATACTTCTATGAGAAAAAAATAAGGAGAAATAAAGTTATTTCTTCTCGTTGTGCCTCCCCTACGACTCCCATGGGGAGACGTAGGCTTTTGATGCATTCCCAAGTTTACAGAATGCTGTAAATCTGGAAATGTGTCAAATGCCATCGGTTTATTGTGGGAACACCCACCGTAATGCCCATGGTATGCCTCCTCATCGCAGTGTGCGGCAAGGCAACGAATTGCGCTGCATTGCTTCACATCATATCTACAAGTCCATGAAAAGCCACGTAGGGTGGCTTTACGTGGCCTTGAAGATATGGCACTGCACTGTGCACTGCCACAGCGTCAATAAAGGTGATGTTCCAGCGGCACACCGAGGCTTGTAAATTAGGCCCTCTGTTTTACTTTCACAAAGTAGAAGGGGGTCACATTTGCAAATGGCTTACCACTCTCTGTTGGGAGTCGGTAAATGTCAATGTTTTGCATTCGGATTTCGGTCACAAAACATTGATAGATATCATAACGAATCGCTATTTGGAAGGGTAGCCTTAAACACGCCCTTTTCAAGTAGTGATTCATTGGGCCCTTCTAAACCTATTTGCAATTGGGTAACCTGTTACTGAATCACAAAATGGGTTTAGTACTTTCCAAAAAGCCATTTAGTGGTCACCAACCCTATGATTTAGTGAATCACAGGGCTTGCGACCACTAAAGTGTTTCATACATCTGGCCCTAAATTTGGTAACAATATGTGCACTAGATAAAAATATATTGCAGAAATGATGTTTCTACTTTGGAGTCAAAGCCACTTTCTGCTTCTGTGCTTGGTCACCTCCAATAAGAGTTATGCATAGAGATGATTGGATTTGTGGTGGGCTTATTACAAATCACTGGGCGTGGAGGCAGTTAAATATAAGTATGAATATTAAATATGAATGAGGAAGAGCGAAGTGTGAAGTGTGAAGACCTAGGGCCAGGTGTACGACTGTTTTTTGCAGTCGCAAACGTGAAATCGTCCCGTTTGCGACCGCAAAATAAGTCTGCCCTATTTACAAACCCTATTTTGCGAATCGGTATCCTAGTACCGATTCGCAAAATAGGGTTTGCGACTCACTATTAGGAAGGGGCGTATTAGGAAGGGGCGTGCCTAGAGCGTCCCTTCCTAATTGCGACTCGCACTTCAATGTAAGATTGTTTTGCGGCTGCAAAACACTCGCAGTTTATCACCCATTTGAAATGGGTGGTAAGCCACCCGCAAATGGGGAGGAGTCCCCAGGGGACCCCTTCCCCATCGTGACTGGCATTGAAAATATGTTTTAAGAGCAGGCAGTGGTCCCACGGACCACTGCCTACTCTTAAAAAATGAAACAGTAATGGTTCATTTTTTTTAAGTGCAGCCCGTTTTCCTTTAAGGAAAACGGGCTGCATTTAAAAAGAAAAACCTCTTTATTGAAAAAGCAGTCACAGACATGGTGGTCTGCTGACGCCAGCAGACCACCATCCCTGGGAGTGCTAGCCATTCCCAATGGGGTCGCAAACTGCACATGCCTCATGAATATTGATGAGGCAGGCAATTTGCGACCCCATTAGGGATTAGTTGTAAATTCCAATTTGCGACTCACAAATTGCGAGTCTCAAAACGACGCAATTTGTGACTCGCAAATTGGAAGGGTCGTACATCTGGCCCCTAGATTTTGATTTATTTAAGTTTGTGCAGTGCAATATGCATAATATGCATTAGGGTACTGCAGGAACTAAATATGTCCCTTTATTTTTTGTGTTGTTAGATTATTCACAATCATGTTTGGCAGCAGTATTTTAAGCATTTAAGTACCATTTTGTGACACATTCATAGAATTTGAATTATCTTGTAACACACATTTTAAGAAAAACATACAAAAAACAATATAATGCAGCTATCATTTATTTAATAAAATAGGAGGGTTCGCCCTTCTAGTAAATCAGAGTAGTAACTCAGTGACCTGTATGGCACAAATTGATTATGAACGTAATGTAGTGTCCAGCCTAATAGGATCATCTTTGCCAACCCATCAGGCCATGCAGAAGGCAACAGCCCGACCTGTGTGTTCTGTTGTCCTGTGAATGTATTGACATATTTTCCTCCCATCTCTTTTTAACGCAAAACCTTTAACGCATAAGACCCTTTTCTCGCAATTCCATTACCACTTTGCAGACACAATATATAATTGCAGGCTTCATTTCAAAGACCAAATTGCGATAAAATGTAAATGATGCTAAAAGAACTGACAGGTCCTAATTTAAAGAATGTAGGCCCTCATTTAAGGGGATTTGGTGTAGGGCAGCACAGCAAGTGCCCTACGCCAAAGTGAAAGGGCAGGAATGCAACCTATTTATGCAATATGGTGCATTCCTGTCCTTTCTCCCTGTGCTGGCACTGTTTTGGCAGCCTAGTGCCAACGCAGGTACCCATGCACCATGGTGCAAGGGTGACTGTGTTGTCGGCAGGATTGTTTTTGTACAGGAAGGGACACTTTCCTGCACAGAAACAATCCTAAGAGGCATTTTCCTGTTTCTAAGTGTGCTGCAGGTTGCAGCATACATAGAAAGAGATAAAAACGAGGAGAAATAAAGATACTTCTCCTCATTATGCCTCACCTCGGGAGGTGTAAGGATTTGGTGCTTTCCCGGGTTTACATGCTCTTGTAAATCTTGGGCAGCGTAAAAATCCATGGGTGTTACATGGGAACACCCACCACAACACCCATGGAACGCTTCCCTTGCGCAGAGTACGGCGACGCAGCGATTTGCATAGCATTGCCTAACTTAAGATTTATGAGGCCACTCAAAGCCACACAGGGTGGCGTTGCGTGGATTCATAAATCTGAGTCTGAGCCTTGCATCAGGCATGTACCAATTTACGTGGTGCAAAAGTAACGCAAGGCTCTCATAAATATGCCCTGTAGTTACATTGTTTAGGTTTTAAATGTCAATTGAGAACTAAAATATTGTGGATGGCTAAACATGGTACTCCTGTGCCAATTTCCATGCCCAGCTGTGTTTAGTTTTTTTTCCAGATAAGGAGCATCATTTAAGACGAATCACATTTGTTTTACCTACAAAACATCTCGTAGGAATCTTAATCTGTTTATAAATGGATTTCTGATGAGAACTGAGAGTTAACCGACTGCGATGGATCGCAGGTTTCATTTGATAAATTGTAATGATTTAAAAAAAACAAAAGAAATATTAAAAAAAGCAGGAATGTTTATTGCTAAAGCAGTAGCGGCTCGTGGAGGGAGTGCCGCGGGGCGGTGAGGTGGGGCGGGGGAGGAGCGGGGTGGGGGGTAGTAAACTACGGCATCCGGCCGAACAGAGGTAAGTAAACAAATAAATAAAACGAATTTCATTGCGCACGCTGCATTGCCAAATGCGATGCAGCGCGCGCAACGAAATTCGTTTTATTTATTTATTTGTTTACTTACCTCTGTTCGGCTGTACGCCGTAGTTTACTACCCCCACCCTGCTCCTCCCCGCCCCACCGCCCCGCGGCACTCCTCCACAAGCTGCTACTGTGCTAAAGCCATTCCACAGAATGATGAAGTAATGAGGAATAAGCGTGTAACCAAATTGTTATAATAAAAAGATAAACGTATTTTAAAAAAATGCAAATGTAAAATACTGTACTGAATCAAATTTATTTATGTAAAGAAAGATCCTAGTTACAACATTAGTAACATTCATTGTTTTTCAGTTTACTAGAAAATCTGACTGATTCACAAACTTCTTTGTGCCCCTAACTTCAAGTTAGGTGGCAAAATTTGTAGATCCTAGTTCACATAAATCAGAATACATGGCCACCTGTCTATGAAAGTTACAACCAAGGAAAAGTTGCAGGTATTGTGGGTTTTCTGTAGTAATACATTTAGAGCTATGGTTGGGAGCATGGGTGGTGAAGTAGACGGCATAGTTCTTAATACACATTTCCTACACTATCTGCCCAGTTGCACAAAACGATGTATAAGACAGCAGAATATGGAAATAATTGTTCTTATTATGAATCCCTCCATGAGCACTCCTGAAGATTTCTGTGAATCTCCTAAAAGTAAAAATTCCTGGAAATCATTGGTGTATATCTAAAGTAAGTAGATTTCAAGCTTTTAAAAATATGTTTGTGAATTGCTGCAGTAAGGTAATATTTGGAGAGATATGTCAGGTGCGTTTAACATATGTTGATGTTCTGGTTGAGGATATCATAATATATATTGATGCCATCTGTCAGGGGGAATCCTGGAGGACAAAAAGACACTGGCCAGAGAGATGATGACCATTTCCTGTGAAGGGACTGACAGGAAGTGGGAGGAACATGGATAGGAAAGTCAGTCTAGGGATAGGGATAGCCATCAATAGGAATGGTACGGCGTGGGGCAATGATACAATTTAGAGGCCCCACTAGGAATCTTATTGGACTGCAATCCATACACAACCCGCTGAGCAATACTGTACAGGAAGTGTTTCTTGTAACGATCAGTCCTACAAGTTCTGGGACACAGTGAAACACCAAACTCTCTTTCTTCAATGAATAACTCAAAATAGCACTAAAAACCAGAAGAGGTACTTTAAAATGTTTTTTTAAATTTTATCCTAGTGCATATATTATGAATGCTAACCACACAGAATGCACAAAGGAATGAAGAAATGCATGCCATGGTCAGTGGAAAAAAAAGAACATTTCTAATATGGGTAGTGATTTCTTAACATCTTAACGCCCTGTTGATATTTTAAGGCACTATGCTAAATTAGAGCTTAAGCAGTGAGCTTCGTAGGAGAGGTGATACACTCTGTCTTCCCTTACCAACACAGTATAACTAAATACTCTCATTTGCCTGAGGGCACGGCCCTGGATAAGGGCTGTGGCAGATGGTTGGGCGGTGCCTCTCTCCCTTGGACCACCGTTGATATCGTCTGGTTCTTCTCCCCTCTCTGGAGCTCTCTCGTCAGTTTTCACCACGGGCCAGCTGTCGCTCTCCTCTCCCTCCTCCTGATTCCCTCTGCCGTCTAAGGCTATGCTCCTCCAGTGTTGCCTCTTCATAGCTCCCTTCCTGGACTCCTCAGTCCCTTCAATAATCTCGTCACTCTCAGTCCAGTGTTCGCTCGGCGTCTCCAGGCCCCATTCTTCTGTGTTACGCCATTTATAGGCTGCAGACTGTTGCTGTTTCCGGTCGTCCTTGAGAGGCTGCGCTGCTACCATGCTAACCTCGGGCCTCTTGGCCCCTTCTGTGTCCGCCATAATAGAGGGCCCCGATAGCTCCTGGTTACAACACCTCTCCTCCAGGAATTAGTGATCAAGCCACTGGGCAAGAGCATTCTGGAACAGAAAGTCAACATTGGTCAGGAGGCTGCCAGCCCTATGATGAGTCTGAAAGGAAAATGCTTGAAGAGCTAGAAACCAATGCAAACTTTTAGGATTGAAATGCTTATTTTTTGCAAGCCAGACCAAATGGGCATGATCAGTAAGTAACAAAAAAGGTCGAACGAATAAATAATACTGTAAGACCTCAATAGCCCACTTTATAGCCAAGCATTCTTTCTCCATAGTAGCATAATGTAATTTGCAAGGCAAATGTTTGTAACTAATATATACCTCGGGGTGCGGATTACCAGTATCAATGGGCTGGGACAAAACCCCGCCCAAGCCATACCCAGGAGCGTCCGTCTGTAGGACAAATGGCTTGGCGAAATCCAGGCAGATGAGAACAGGATTTTGGCATAAGATATCTTTTAGAGAAATGAAGATTTTTTCCAGAGCAGGGGTTCAGGTCTTCCATGTAGCTGGATGGTTTTTGAACAGAAGGTCAGTTAGGGGGCTAGTGATGCCTGAAAAACCAGGAATAAACCTATGGTAATACCCCACTAAACCCAAAAAGGACCTGACTTCCCTTTTTGTTACTGGCCTAGGGATATCTTTAATGGCCTCCACTTTATCAACTTGTGGGCATATCGACCCTGCTTCAATTTGGTATCTTAGATACCAAATGGACATCATAGCTAACAGACATTTTTCAGGATTTACTGTGAGGCCTGCTTCTTTCAGGGCTGTAGGTACTGGTTCTAAAGTTTGTAAATGTACCTCCCAAGATGAACTAAAGATGACAATGTCATCTAAATAGGTTGCAGTATATTGGTGATGAGGCCTTAACACTTGATCATTAGCCTTTGGAATGTTGCTGGGGCCCCGTGAAGACCAAAAGGGAGAACATTAAAATGGAATAAGCCTGACAGGGTTGCGAAGGCTGTTTTCTCTCTCGCGCTTACGGCCGAGGAAATTTGCTAATGCCCTTTTGTAAGGTCATGGGTTGACAGGAGTACTACCTTCCCTAGTTTCTCAATCAACTTGTCCACCCTTGGCATAGGGTAGGTATTGAATTTAGATATGCTGTTAAGCTGGCGAAAGTCAATACAAGATCCTAGTGTGCACTTTGGTTTTGGAACCAGAACAACAGGAGAGCACCACACACTATTGATGGTTCAATGATTCCCTCCTGTAACATAGTTGTCACTTCTTTCTCTACTGCTTCTCGTCTGGCTTCCGGGATTCTGTATGGACGTAGTTGTACTCTTTTCTTGTCTTCTGTGAATATATCATGCATTGATAAGGTTGGTTTTCCCTTGCTTCCCCAAAAACAAACCTTCATAACTGTGAAGAAGGGTTTTTAACTGACTGTCCTGTGTTAGAATAATCTGAGTTCCTATTTTTATGCTCCCTACTCCTGTTCTTGATGGGGAAGGATTAAACGTAATCTGTAGTGGTTGAGAATTTGTAACTAATAACACCCGACCTGGGGTTGTGCCCACCACTGTTGGATCTTTCCATTTTTTTAAGAAATTGATATGATATCTTTGACCCCTTTCCTTTTTATGAGGAACTGATACCCTGTAAGTTACCATGGAGGTTCTGCTTAGACTGGTAAATGGTCCTTGTCACTTGGTCAGTAATTTATTCTCAGAGGAGGATAGTAGGATAAGGACTTTTCCCCAGGTACAAATTCTCATAATTTTGTACCTTTATCATATGCTGTCTTCTGTTTGTTTTGGCCTTCTCTAAATTTATTCTAACCTTTTCCCATAGGGACCTAACCTTAACTGGGCTGCATATTCAAGGAGATCTTTCCTCTCGTCTTCCTCATTTTCTCACTGCTCGGCAGCCATATCGAGGAGGGTCCGGGGCAGTCTGGTAAACACTCATTCAAATGAGGAGAATCCCGTTGAACTTTGGACATGACATCGTACGGCAAAAAGAACTAGAGGGTGTTTTTTGTTCCAATGTTTTCCTGTCTCAGACACTACTTTCCTTAACAAACTTTTTATGATACGGTTATACCTTTCCACTAGACCACTGATATACAAAGTACGGCCCGGGGGCCACTTGCGGTCCTCTTGACCATTACATGCCGCCCCCCGGTGAACACCAGCATGAGCTGCTGTATAGTTACTGAGCACTAATATTTAGATTTGTTTTTAACGGGCAAGCATTTATTAACCTACAAATAAATGCTTGCCCGTTTATTTAACATGTTTTAAGACCTCCTTACACAATCCCTAACCCATCCAGACCCCCTACCACCACCCTGGTGGCATCAGTGCAGCCCTCTGTCACACTACAGACTGTACTTTGTGGCCCCTGGGCAAATGTTTGTGAGTACCCATGCACTAGACCATCCGTTTGGGGCTGGTAAACTGATGTTCGAATATGTTGTATAACCAAAATCTTGCTGACCTGTGCCATCATCTTTGACATGAATGGTGTCCACTGATCAGTCAATATCACCTTAGGGAAGCCCCACCCGAGGAACAAATTGAGGAATGCCTAGAGTTATAAGTCATAATTGTTACATAGAGACAGTTAACAGGTGAGTTCCCATTGTCAGGAGAGATAATTCTCCTATAAGGTATGAATCTTCAGTTTCTTACCGAGTTGCTGGAGGATTTGACCAGTTCTAATATCATGGGAGATACTGCTTTATATCCTGTGACAGTAAACTGAGAAGGCCTGCCTTCTGCTTTTTCTTTTTTGCACTTTTTTGTTTCCATTTGGCAGTGCTCTGACTACTTGTGTGGTATTGTCCTCCTGAGATGCCTAGTTACTTGCCCAGATATTGTGGGGAATCGTTTCTGAAAGCCTTGTAGGTGACGCAACTGGGCTTGAAGATGATAAAGACCTTAAGGGGAGACTACGCAATTCCTTCAGCATTGGAGTAATGAGGTTGAACTTCTTGAAGACTTTGATGACACATGCCATGGCATGTAGAATGTAAATCTAACCCTCCGAAGTCCAACACTTTCCCTACGTTTGATTAGAGTTGAATGGGAATAGAAAATCTAACCCCTCCGAAGTCCAACACTTTCCCTACTGTTGTTTAGATTAGAGTGAGAATGGTAAATGTAACTTCTCTTAAGTCCAACACTTAACCTCTTGTTGCTTAAACTGAAGGGGAAATAGTACATCTAATCTTTCCAGAGCCCAGCACTTTTTCTAATATTGGTGAAATAGGATTTATATTATTATTTGTTTATTTATTTATATTTAATATAGTTTGTTTTAATTTTTTTATGTTGTAAGATTTTTACATATTTGTGAAATTAATTAATGTATTTTGTTATTGACTTATTTAGATTGTTATGTTGTTTTTTATTTCTGTATGCATGTTGCATATAGATACACACACATATTTATAGTTATTTGTGTATATTTATGTATATGCTTTTTAAAGGTGTGATTTAAAACATTAAAACAACTAAAAATAATCTAATCTAATATAAATATATAAATATTTCTCATTATCTCGTTATATATATATATATATTCACTGAAAAAACCATAGGTTTTAGGGACGTTATAGTTACAAATTAGCATTTAAAAAACCTTTGAAATTCACTGAAAAAACCATAGGTTTTAGGGACAGTTATAGTTAGTTGGACATTGCACTCGTACAAAACCCGTGAAATTCCCCCGTTATACTTAGTTCAGCTAACTATAACTCGCGCCCCCGCAATGCACTGCTGATGACGTCACATATTACATCACTCATGACATGGTCAGTGACATCACTGATGACATCACTGATGACATCTCAAATGACATCACTGATGACATCATCCAGTGACTGTGTGTTTCTGTAAAGTTTAAATATTTTTTATATATATAGGGAAAGGCGTATTGAAGAATGAGTGGGTGTATAAGTGTCTGTATGGATGATTTAGTAGGTGCGTGACTAATTCTATAAGTGAGTGATTAAACGTATCTTACTGAATGCATGGGTTAGTGACTAAACTGGGTGAATGTCTGTATCTGTCTGTTGCTGTGTAAGTGGCTGCATGGGTTTGTGAATAGCTACATGAGTGTCTATAAGAGTTATTGATTTGTTGTCTGAGTATCTGTATGGGTGCCTGAGTGTTTGTGTGGATGGGGTGTGTGCGACTGTGCATAGATGTGTGAGTGGGTGATTCACTGGGTGGATGGTTTCAAGAGTGCATCTGTGATAGACTGTATGGGTGGGTAAGTGTGTGTAAGAGTGTGTTAGTGAGTGAATGTATGTCCCAGTGGTACATGTGTGAGTAACTACATATGTGAAAGGCAGTATATATGTGTGTTGGAGTATATAAATAGCTATAAGCGAGAGTGAGTGATTGTGATAGTGGCTGTATGGATGAGTGTGTGCTTGTATCAGTGATTGTATAAGAGCGTAACAATGTGCTAGTATTTGTATGATTAAGTGAGCTGGTGTGTGTATAACTGTATAGGTGAGTAAATGGCAGTGTGTTTAATTATTTGCATGACTGACTAGGTGTGTGAGTACCTCTATGGATGAGTGGCGGTGTTTGAGTGTCTATATAGGAGTAAGAGTGCATATGATAGTCCTGTATTGAGTGACCATAAGTATGAGTGACTGTACGGGTGAGTGAGTGGATGTGTGTGTGTAGACCTAAGAATCAGTGAGTGGGTATGTAGTTATTGGTGTTGGAGTGTCTATGGTTTTGCGAATGGCAGTCTGTAATTTAGATTGGGTGTATCAAAGGTTATATTAGGGTGTGAAGAGCTGCATCAGATTATCACGTGGATGATGTCATCAGTGATGTCATTTGAGATGTCATCAGTGATGTCATCAGTGATGTCACTGACCATGTCATGAGTGATGTAATATGTGACGTCATCAGCAGTGCATTGCGGGGCGCGAGTTATAGTTAGCTGAACTAACTATAACGGGGGAATTTCACGGGTTTTGTACGAGTGCAATGTCCAACTAACTATAACTGTCCCTAAAACCTATGGTTTTTTCAGTGAATTTCAAAGGTTTTTTAAATGCTAATTTGTAACTATAACGTCCCTAAAACCTATGGTTTTTTCAGTGAATTTCAAAGGTTTTTTAAATGCTAATTTGTAACTATAACATGTCTGAAACCTACGGTTTTTTCAGTGAATTTCAAAGGTTTTGTAAATGACAATTTTTAAATGTATTAATTGTTATATAAATTTTTTTCATACTGATTTCGAAATTTTTTAGAAAACATTTTTTTTTACATATTTTATTTTTTAAATTACATTGTAATTATATTATACATTACAAAAAATACTTTCTCAGAATGAATTACTTTAGTTTAAATACTTTGCACATAGGCAATAGACTTTTAAGTACAGTAGTTACAGTTGTTGCAATGGGCAACACATTTTCAAACACAATGCAACATTCAGCTCAATGTGAATTTCTAGTTAAATGCAATTAGTTACTTTATGGATTACTTTTCTAACCACAGGACTGGATCCTAGATTCAGTCCTGGGACATCTCCTGTAAACAGTTGAGTAAAAGCGTTTTGGTTACAGTCGTGATTTTTAAGGAATATTATTGTACTTTAAAAGTTGACACTTAGAAACTTTTTCTCATAGAATGACCAATGTTATCCTATGGAAGGAAATTCACTTAGGAGGTAAAAACTGTTATCGTTACTTTTTGTTACTCAGTGTTGGATCCTGGATCCAGCACTGGTGCATCTCCTGTAAACAGTTGAAAGAATGCGTTTAAGTCATACAGGCGATTTTTAAGGAATATTTGTAGTTTGTGAAAATCGACACTTTGAAACTTTTCTGCTGAAAACCAGACAAAGGATTCCTATGGAAGAAAATATAAGTTACTGGTAAGTACGGTTAAAATTACTTTTCAGGGTCAGTGCTGGGCTAAAAGATGCAGCACTGGGTTCTCTCCTGATAACAGGTGAGTAAATTGGAATTCGTACTTTGGTTGATTTTAGAGGAATATTATAAAGTTCCAAAACTCCACACTTAGAAGAATTTCCAAGTGAAACCAGTCAATGTTAGCCTATGAAGGAAATTCAAGTTACCGGTAAGTACGGTTAAAATTAATTTTGAGGATCAGTACTGGGCTGAAAGATGCAGCACTGAGGTCTCTCCTGATAACAGGTGAGTAAATCAGAATTCGGATTTCGGCTGATTTTAGAGGAATATTTTAAAGTTCCAAAAATCAACACTTAGAATTTTTTCAGCAAAAAGCAGGCAATGATATCCTATGGAAGGAAATTCAAGTTACCGGTAAGTACGGTTAAAATTACTTTTGAGAATCAGTACTGGGCTGAAACATGCAGCACTGAGGTCTCTCCTGATAACAGGTGAGTAAATCGGAATTCGTATTTCGGCTGATTTTAGAGGAATATTTTAAAGTTCCAAAACTCCACACTTAGAAGAATTTCCAAGTGAAACCAGTCAATGTTAGCCTATGGAAGGAAATTCAAGTTACTGGTAAGTACGGTTAAAATTACTTTTCAGGACCAGTACTGGGCTGAAAGATGCAGCACTGAGGTCTCTCCTGATAACAGGTGAGTAAATCAGAATTCGGATTTCGGCTGATTTTAGAGGAATATTTGTATGTTTCAAAAATCAAAACTTAGAAGAATTTCCAAGTGAAACCAGTCAATGTTAGCCTATGAAGGAAATTCAAGTTACCGGTAAGTACGGTTAAAATTACTTTTCAGGATCAGTACTGGGCTGAAAGATGCAGCACTGAGGTCTCTCCTGATAACAGGTGAGTAAATCGGAATTCGTATTTCGGCTGATTTTAGAGGAATATTTTAAAGTTCCAAAACTCCACACTTAGAAGAATTTCCAAGTGAAACCAGTCAATGTTAGCCTATGAAGGAAATTCAAGTTACCGGTAAGTACGGTTAAAATTACTTTTCAGGATCAGTACTGGGCTGAAAGATGCAGCACTGAGGTCTCTCCTGATAACAGGTGAGTAAATCGGAATTCGTATTTCGGCTGATTTTAGAGGAATATTTTAAAGTTCCAAAACTCCACACTTAGAAGAATTTCCAAGTGAAACCAGTCAATGTTAGCCTATGAAGGAAATTCAAGTTACCGGTAAGTACGGTTAAAATTACTTTTCAGGACCAGTACTGGGCTGAAAGATGCATCACTGAGGTCTCTCCTGATAACAGGTGAGTAAATCGGAATTCGTATTTCGGCTGATTTTACAGGAATATTTTAAAGTTCCAAAACTCCACACTTAGAAGAATTTCCAATTGAAACCAGTCAATGTTAGCCTATGGAAGGAAATTCAAGTTACTGGTAAGTACGGTTAAAATTACTTTTCAGGACCAGTACTGGGCTGAAAGATACAGCACTGAGGTCTCTCCTTATAACAGGTGAGTAAATCGGAATTCGTATTTCGGCTGATTTTAGAGGAATATTTGCACAATGGTGAAGGGAGGGGCGGGGCCTGAGGTGACATCTGTGCAAACGCGCCCCGTGGCGCGTTTTAAGTTGGGGATTAAGTCCCCTTGAATCCTGAGGGTCCCTAGGGGCCAACTAGCCCACCAGGAACCTCCAATATGCGCCAGGGGCTGCGTTGCAGAGACGTGTAGAGAGGCCACACCCCTTTTACACCTCTCTGCAACGCAGCTCTGTGGCGCTTTCTGGATGTACCTGTTGGGCTAGTTGGCCCCCAGGGACCCTCAGGATTGAAGGGGATTTAATTCCCCATCTTAAAACGCGCCACGGGGCCTGTTTGCACACATGTCACCTGAAGCCCCGCCCCCTCCCTTCACCACTGTGCAAACGCGCCCCGTGGCGCGTTTTAAGTTGGGGGATTAAGTCCCCTTGAATCCTGAGGGTCCCCGGAGTCCAACTAGCCCACCATATACCTCCAAAAAGCGCCACAGAGCTGCGTTGCAGAGAGGTGTAAAAAGTGGTGTGGCCTCTCTACACGTCTCTGCAAGGCAGCCCCCTGGCGCATACTGGAGGTTCCTGGTGGGCTAGTTGGCCCCCAGGGACCCCCAGTATTCAAGGGGAATTTGTTCCCCGTCTGCAAACGCGCCAGGGGGCGCGTTTGCAGAGTGGTGAAGGAAGGGGACGGGGCCTGCGGGCCCGATCGTTTTTTTTTTGTCCCTGAAGGGGGCTGTGTGGCCCCCTTCCTTTTTTCTCTTTTTGGGCCCTGGGGACCCCATCCCCCAGGGCCTTACCCCTTTTTAAATTTTTTAAAAAAAAAAAACGGGAAGGGGCCGCGTGGCCCCCTTCCCTGGGCCTGTATTGGCCCCGGGGACCCCATCCCCGGGGCATGGCCTCTATATTTATTATTTTGAGGGGGCAGCGTGGCCTCCCTCCTCTGGCCATTTTAAGGCCCCGGGGACCCCATCCCCGGGGCCGGCCTTTCCATTTTTTTTTTTAAAAAAAATTTTTTCTCTTTTTTGGGGAGGGGGCCGCGTGGCCCCCTCCCGGGCCACTACTTGCCCCGGGGACCCCATCCCCGGGGCTGGCCCTCTCCGTTGGGGACTGTGGGGGTCCCCAATCCCCCACAGTCCCGCCGGCTCCCCACGTCCCTTGGGAGCCGGCATTGCTGTTCCACATGGGGAGCAGCTGACATGCTGCTCCCCATGTGGAAAAGCAATCGCTTTGGATATTGGAAGAGAGAGCAGGTTTCCCTGCTCTCTCTTCCAATATCCAAAGCAGTTTGCTATGGCAGGACGGGAGCCGCGAGGCTCCCGTCCTGCCATAGCAAACTACAGTGTCCCGGGGTAGGCACCCGGGACACTGCAGGAGCCGGCCCTGGGGGTGGTGGTCCCCAGGGCCATCAAGGGCTCCAGGAGGGGGCCGCGCGGCCCCCTCCCATTCAGTACACAGCCCGGGAGGTGGTGGTCCCCGGGGCTCTGGGGTCCGTAACGGACCCCCATATTAAAATGTTTAGTGCCCCGGGGAGGTGGCGGTCCCGGGCGTGTGGGGGCTGGAGCCCCCCACACTGGTTTTATTTTTAATTAAAAAAAGCCCCGGGAGGTGGTGGTCCCGGGGCTGCGGAGGGCTCAGAGCCCTCCCGCACCATTTTCAAAAAGCCCGGGGTGGCGGTCCCGGTTGGGGCCTTTGAGGCCCCCACACATTAAATTATCCCCCCACCATGCCCCCGGGACTTGGGCCACCCGAGGGCCAATTAACATCGAGCGCGGAGACCGCGCTTCGATTTTTCGGCAGGATTCGCGCACCCTGAGCGCATCCTGCCGATTTTTAAAAATTTTTTTTTTTTTGCCCAGGGGGTCCTTGTGGGACCCCTGAGCAAACCTAGGGGGTCAGGGTGTTTCTACCCTGCCCCCTTTGTGCGCTTTGCGCACTTGTTTCTGTCCCTCGGTTATACCGAGGGACAAAATGGCTGCCAACATTTCCTGAATCGGAATGTTGACAGCCAGCTGACAGCCAATTAACATGCAGCTCGTGATCGGGACGGTGCGCGCAGGGTGCGCTGAGGGTACGCGGACCCTACTCGGCCATAGATATCACTAACTTTTTACTTTTCATTTTCTCAGCAACTACTGAACGGATTTACACCATTTAACAAAAGGGTTCTTTCTGAACCAAGAACTACCTCTTTGCCAAATTTGGTGTAATTCCGTTCAGCAGTTCGGGCTGTAGCCGTGTCTAAAGTTTCCTATGGAAAAGTGCATGGGGAAAACGCGTTTTGGGACCCCCTTTTTCTCGGCCCCCGCTTGACGAATCCCCCGAGACTTTCAGGGTAGGAGCGGACCGGAGCGGGCCACAAAGTTTGAAAATTTCGCGAAGATACGTCAACCGGCAAGAGAGTTATTTCAAATAGAATGTCGCGGATTTCCTATGGATAATAGGTTGTAACTATAACTATCTACTGGCGACCGCCAGTAGATAATATATATATATATATATATATATATATATACATGGAAAATAGGAAGTAGAAAACTTTGGGTAGTTCTCAAATTTAGGTGGAAAGCAGCTCCAGTATAGAGCACTCTCAACACCAGCGACATTATAAATTTGCTCACCTCAAATGTCTTCTTTTCTTTCAAAGACTTTAAGCATAGGATTAGCACAGTGCCATCCACGCCGAGATAGAAAGGGACAAAGTCTTTTGCCATTTCTACAGCAAAGTCTTTAAGCATAGGATAAGCACAGTGCTATCCATGCCGAGCTGTAAAATGACCAAAGACTTTTACCACTCCAGGCACAGTATTACAGCTTTGGATTGGTAAAATACCATCCAAGCCAACCGGAACTGAATAAAAGCAACCCCTGACATGTGTTTCGCTGTCATTAGAGCTCTTCAGAGGGTATAGCTTTGTCCAGATACAAGGGTGCACCCAGTATAAGTCAAAACAATACCCTTTCAAGCGTAGAGGGATGCATAAATTATGCAAAATAAGAAGCAGAGAACTCTGGGTAATTGCCAAATTGAGGTGGAAAGCAGCTCCAGTATAGAGCACTCTCAACACCAGCGACACTCAAATGTCTACTTTTCTATCAACTAGAGTTCTCTGCTTCTTATTTACACACAATGTTCTTACCTTCTATGCTCTGTTTCTCAATAGTTTTGTAATGACAATATTTTTGACTCATTATTCATGTGACACAATTTTTTTGATTTGATGTTTTCGTTATTCACCCAGAAGTTAGTTTTGTTGGAAGGTTCCAAAACTCTTTTCACCATGAATAGACACAGCGAAGAATACATACTAGGGGTCTAATTACAAGTATAGTTGGTATTTTATGCACCTGATAAATAATGATACCACGGGGTACGTTGAATATCTGGTGCAATAAATAGCACCTATTATGAGTTATTGGGGAATAACATGGTGATTTTGGTATTTAACACACTAAAATCTGCATGATACCATAACCTGCTGAAATTTATTGATGTTTGAGGTATGTAACGCACCCGATAATTATCAGATGTGTTAAATACCTTTGAACTCATAATTCTAATCTGTGAGTAAACGGGTTTATGCACCGGTCAGAAAATAACAACTCATAATCTTGCTCTAAGAATGTTATTTTTATGATTTGTGTTAAAATCAAAATCCTAATATAGCGCATATTATGTGGACTGTTGTGATGATAAAAACAAATGTAACAGTGGCATTATTTGTGGGTAATAAACAGAATATTAGAAAGAACTGCACAATATATTGGTATTTTAGTGTTTTCCACCATTTGTTCACCAGCAGCTTTCTTCTTGCCTCTAACTAAGATAGATTAGTAGCAAAATGAGCATGTACTGGTTTTTAGATGGCCTTGTCGTTTTATCTGCATTCCTTAGTTGAACAAGGGAGGAACTATTCTGTATGAAAAGAGCTCTCTCTCTCTCTCTATAACAGCTAGCAGTCACAAAAAGCCTGTCTGGCAGATCCGAGATGTTGACAGCTTTTTTATGCATACTGGAAGGCTGAGCTATCAAATCAAGTCAAACTGAAATAAACACAGAGCAATGGGTCACTTGTGGTGCTTTTAGGGATTAAACTGAGGAACATTTAATTTTATTACTGAAAGGTTGCAATGGGGTCACAATCAGAGCTCAAATGGCACGTTCAAAATTAATGGCAATGAGAAGGAACATTTTGAGGAGACAGGTAGGTAGAACTGTTTGTAAAGAACAATAGGACCAAGAAAAGCCAAATGCATCCTTGCCACAAGCACACATTAATCACTTCTAATTCCTCACTCATTCACACTCAGTCACACACTCACTCATTCACTGAAGTGCTCACTCCCTCATTATTGTATATTTTACTTTGCAAGACCATAAGGGTCCAGCATAGACCAGCAGAAACAATAGCTATATTGCCAGGCAGTCTAAACAGTGCCATTGGGTTTATAGTGCTGCCCTCTTTCATTGGAAAGAGCAATTGCACAAAAGCAATTGATGGTTCCTAAATGGTTAAGTCCTGACTGTGATGGTCTCTGCCTTTATCAGGATTGTAATCACCTCCCTATGATACTGTATTGCTACTTCAAAACAAATACAAGAGAAGTTGAACTGTCACATTCAAATTATATAAATGTTCCACGTGGTCCTGACAAGGCCTCATGTAGTTGTAAATAAGCGCAGGTGGAGTTCGCGTTGCCACGCTACGCGGAACTCTGCGAAGTGGTAAAAAAAACTCTGCAACGCTATGCAGAGCTCCGCGAACATGCAGAGTTGCTTTTTCCGCATGCTCGCGAGACATTTTTGATGTTCAGCAATGCGGATTGTGTGTTCGGGGAGAAATATCGCGCGAACTTCACCACACGGTCGCCAATGGGCGCGGCCATCTTGTTTTTCTACTCTTTGTTATGGTTCTGGGGCCTGTTTTTTAATCCTCTCAAATCTTTTCAAACCTTTGTTTCTAAAACTTTTTTTCTGATCTTTTTTATTTATTATCAATCTCTCTCTCTTCCTAAGTGTATATTTTGCGGTTTATTCCTACTTTTGCTGCGTTTTTTTATACTGTTTGTCTATTACTTGCTTTTTAATTTTTTTTACTTCCCTACTTCTTCTAAGGACTTTGTTTTTTACTTCTACATTTTCTTTTCTGCCCCCCGCTCCTCCTCCAGAACCATGGCTAAGGATAGTGTGACCAGGAGCCGCCTTCCTTGCGGAAAGCGGTGCAGGGAGAGGGTGCAGGCCCGGGCCTTATTCTCAGAGGTGGAGGTGGCCGCCCTAGTTTTTTCGTGCAGCACCACCTCCCCTTAACCTTGGCAGCAGGGGGCAGGCCCGGTTCTGGCAATGGGATCCAGGAGCGTCACCGCCGTGTGGGCGAGGGCGTCGGGCATTGTTTTGCTGCTCTAAGGTCCAGCACACCCACAACAAGCTGACTCACTGGTGGTCCGACATCCTGGACTGGGAGCAGAACCTGCTGGACCTGCTAGGTGTTGATGTCGTGAGGCTTGGTGAGTAGCTAATTATATTACTATTATGTGTTCTGTGTTATTGTGAATATTATTTTTTTCCCAAATAGCAAGATTGCTGCTGCTGCTTACATTCAGGTAAGTTACGTTTAAAAATCTTATATTATGTGATTGTTATTCTTCTAGACAGGTGCTCGGCACTACTAATCTTACTTGTTTGCAACTTTGCGCTCACCCTGGGCAGAGTTCGCGGAGTTGCACTACGCGGAACCCCGCGAAGTGCAAAAAAACTCTGTCGTGCTCAGCAGAGCTCCGCGGCGTCAGATTATAATAGAAAAATGCCGTTCGCAGTGATTGCATAGTGCCGGATGCTTGTCCGCACTGTGCAATCATTGCGAATGGCACCATGCACAGCGCAAGCTTTCCTTTTCTACCGCTCGAGTAGATTTTTACTCGGCGGCAGCTTTCTCAACGCGAACGGGCAGTTTCTCAACGCGATCGGTCAAGAGCATACGCGACCACTCTCAATGAGAAACCTGACCTCCCAGCGTTGAGAAATCTCGCTGGGATGTTGATTTTCCACGCTGCGCTCGCCAACTTGATGTTGACGATCGTGAATGAGGAAAAATCTCGCCGGGATGTTGATTTTCCGCGCTCGCCAACTTGATGTTGACGATCGTGAGCGAGAAACATCTTGCCGGGAGGTTGATTTTCCCGCTCGCGGTCGCCAACTTGGCGTTGACTGACGCGAGCAAGGAAAAAACTCCGCTCCGCAACGCATAAGCGGAGTTTTTCGAACTCCGCAATCTCCGCGTAACACGGAGTGCAGAAAACTCGGCAAACTCCGCAAGCGTAGCAGAGTTCACCGCCCAGGGTTACTTTGCGCTTGCTTGGGCTGATTATGTCAAAGAGGTTATAGAACTTAAGTTAGGTAATGCTAAAGAGACTCCTTTCCTTTGTCCTTTCACTAAGATAGTGGTGGTAGGTAGTTATTATAGTTAGTTAATTATTATTAGTTGGTAATTTTTAGCGGTCTGCCTGACGCGTACTCTGTTACGTGCTGCTGACTCCAGTCCTTAGTAGAACCTTTCATAGTTTGTTAGTGAGTGAATAATATAGCCACTCTGCACATCAGCAACCAACCAACAATTTGGTGAATGCAATATACATGCGTCCATCTATGCATTTTTGAGTACTAAAATAAATGGAAATGCAGACTTAGTGATCAATTGGCCCGTCAAAGGGGTTGATTCATTGATGATTGCGAATGAGATCAGAAGAACAAATATAATTTTTGGCAATTCATTCCAAAGTCTTTGGAATAGGCGGGCTAGGTGATACTTAGGTTTAGGATTCTGAAATTGGAATGGAACACTGGAATAATAAAGTGATAGGATGGTCCGCGACCACAATACTACTAGCCGATCTGATTAGATAGGTCAATTTTATTCCAATTGTTGTTTCCTGACAACAAATCTTTTTGAGTGTTTTTAAAATATTTATTATTTGTTTCACACCAATCAATTTTTGTCTCTTTTTTATGTCTTACATGGTCAGCAACCAGAGGCAAGAAGATGGCGGGGTCTGCTGAGGCGGGAGCTGTAGGTGCCTCCCAGGGCCAGGATCGCTCCTCTACAGATGGCTCTGCTGCTGGCCTCAGTAAGTCCTCCTGTTGTTATTAATAAGTATATTTCCCTAACTTTTACTGCACCTTATTTTTTTAAACTATTTATTTCTGTTTCCTAATTCTAATTTTTACCAATTCTTCCTCGATCTATCCGTTTCTAAATTCTTGTTATCCCTGAATTACCTACCTACTTAGTTATTATATTTCTAGTGTCTGTTTTTTTACATCAATCTAACTGCCTCTGACTCTGTACTACTATTAGTCTGTCTGTAGCTTGCTTTATAATTTATTGTGGTTTTTCAGTCAGCATTCCCACTCCCGTTATATTTTGTGGACTGCCTAGTGGTGGTACTACTGTAAGACTCAGAGAACACACTGGTCCTTTACTACTACTAGTACTACTACTCTGCTGTGCTGATTGCATGCCCAACTAAGGTATTCTACGCATGTTTGTTTACATTAGAAGGCTTTCTTTTACTTTCTACTCATGCTCAATCAGTAAATAAAATGATGGTCACTTTGGACAACCCAAAGTGGTGTATTTTTACTTTTTCTCGTCTAGGCCTAGTACTATTATTATTACTTTAGCAGCAGCAGTTGATTGTGAACCATGCCTGGAAGGAAGTGTGAGGAGGGCACAATTATATTTTCCAACCAAAAGAGAGGACTCGAGTCGAGACTCGAGAGATCTCATGTCCGATTATCCGCCCAGTTGGCCACTGTTTTTCTTTTTAAAAGTTTTAAAACTCAGACTCACCAATAGCTCTAGCCACTGAGTCCAGTCCTTTGGTTTGTCCTCTTCTTGAGAGGCTTTGCGAAAAATTGCCACCAACAAAATGCCCTACCATATGTTTTATTATTTTTGATAAGATAAGAGTACATACTAGTGCCTACTCTACTCTAGTACCCGATTTGTACTAGTGATGTGTGTGGTGTATGTATGTATTGTATTTTCAATCTTGCTTGTGAAAAAAAAAAAATAGGGGGAAGGCGTATATGGCATCTAAAAAATGTGTAATGTTTTTTCTAGGCGTACCGACCACCAGTGCCGGGGCCAGCGGGGAAGGTGACGCCAGCCAGGAGCGAGCAGATGCGGCAGCTGCAGGGGTAGGTGAGCCAGCAGCAGTGGGGGCAGTGGTAAGGTATATTCCTTACTTTTTGACAATACACATTCGCTGCAAGGGTGTACACTGTATTGTTGAGAGAGACTAAGGGGCCGATTCCGATTCGGGCCGGAAAACGTACCGACCGACTCGGAGCCGGAATTTATTCCGACCGACACGTACCGGTGCAGCCCGACCCGCAAAGTACGATGAAAAGCGTGCAAAATCCGACCGACTCGTACGGAACACAATACGAACGACCGAACCGCGCGGAAAACAGCTATCCGGCCGGAAAAGCACGCGAATCGAACGGACCAACACGCACCAGGAAGAATCCCGAACGAAACGTACCCGCGAACTCCGACCCGCCAAGTACGATGCAACGCGTGGAAAACACGACTGAGTCGCACAGAGCTCAAGCCGTACGACCGACACGCATACAAAACAGCGAGCCGAAGCAACCCAATACACCGCGACTGACGTGTACGCAGCACATAAAACAGCACAAACACAGCGTGAACGACTCGGAGAAGCTCGCACGAGACAACTGCAGGGTCCAACTCGGTCAGAAGAATGTCTCCTACATGCACAAAAAGTACAAAGGGAAAAACACACAAAAAAAGGCCAAACAAGCAATTACAAAGCCAATAAATACTGGGGGGGAAACAGGGAACAAAGACACACCCACAACTCCACCCATATAAAGGACACAAATCTCTACCATGATCCTTTGCAAATTCAAATTACCTGCCAGCACAGCACACCAACAGACAGCAACCACACACACACTCACAGCTCATCCATCACACAAGCCACACACCATCAGCACCTCAACAAATAGCACCCTCACATACACCCAGCAAAACACACACTCACACACCCTCACTTGCACACCAACACACATCACTCACCACCACCACCCATCACCATGCCCCCAAGAAGAATCCAAAGTTCCTAGATAGTGAATTGGAAGTCCTGGTAGATGAGATCCTCAGGGTAGAGCCACAGCTGTTTGGTACACTGGTCCAACAGACCCCTATGTCGCAGAAAACCAAGATGTGGGCGAGGATCGTCGACAGGGTGAACGCACAATCACCATGTTTGCGCACAAAGGAAGACATCCAGAACAGGTGGTATGATGTGCGCAGGAGGGTCAGGGACCTATTGAAGAAGGATTACATCTTGAGCCAACACACCGGCAGTGGCCCTCCTGCCAAACCACTATACCTCAGGCCCAGGGAGGAGAAGGTGCGGGCCATCCTACCACCAGTGAGCGTATATGGACTAGAAAACATCCCAGAGCCTGGGAGTACACAACCAATATACCCAATATTGTGTGACAATACACACACATCACTGTCAAGGGGATAGGCAAACCATGCACCCTTAGCAAATACACAGCAACAAAAACAGAATCATCCCAAGATGTGTATGTCAGTCAGATAAACACAATACATGCCATCTCATAGTGATATGTAACTGTGTCATGACATGTACAAACCCTACAACAAATAAAGCTATGCAGTGGCACAAATATAACCAACAAACACTGTCAGATATGTAGCCACCACTACAAAACCACCACACAGGGAATCCCACAGAAAGGAAGGAATTCTGTGTATGCAGGTCAAGTCAGTGTAGCCAATAGCATCATGGGAGTTGTAGTCACAGATATTGCCCACCCTCACAATACGCCCATCAACACCACTCTGAACCATGCTCACATCACAGGGAGTGGAAAACAACTGACAAGATGGCTGACACTGGCTACTGCTGTGGGGAGCACAAGGCCCTGCTGGGAACTGGGCACCAACCAACAGCAGGACACCACTGACTGACATCCAGAAAGACAACTTGCACTCCCTGCAATGGAAGCACGTTCCATGGTGGGATATCTGGCTGGGTGGGAAGGAGGACTGACAGCTATGACCATAGTTACCAGCAGCTCTTCCCACACACACCCCTAACACAAACTACACACAACACACCTGGGAAAATGCATTGCCTCACACTAAAATCAATTATCCCACAAAGAACCACCACCCTGGGTCATGCTGTGGGAAGCACAGTGACACACATGGGACTTGTAGCCAAACAAACGCCAGGACAACACTGTCAGCCATCCATTCAGCACAGGCACACTACCCCACAGGGAAGCAGAGTCAGAAGGAAGGAAGTATGGGCAAGCTGGGAAGGGGGTGGGGGCAATAGCATGATGGGAGTGGTAGTCACAGATATTGCTCACCCTCACAATTGGCCCATCAACACCACTCTGAACCATGCTCACATCACAGGGAGTGGAAAACAACTGACAAGATGGCTGACACTGGGTACTGCTGTGGGGAGCACAAGGCCCTGCTGGGAACTGGGCACCAACAAACAGCAGGACACCACTGTCAGCCACCTTGGCATTGCTGTCACACCCACACACAGTGAAGTACACTCAAAAGGAAGGAAGTATGGGCATGCTGGGAAGGGGGTGGAGGCAATAGGATGATGGGAGTGGTAGTCACAGCTCAACATCCCCAAACCACATGGCCCAGCAAGCTCACACTGAAGCATGCACACCTCACAGAGAGTGGAAAGCCCCATCAAAGATGTCTGACACCGGTGCTCTGTTGTGGGGAGCACAAGGCCCTGCTGGGAACTGGCCACCAACCAACAGCAGGACACCACTGTCAGCCATCTTGCCATTGCTGTCACACCCACTCACAGTGAAGTACACTCAAAAGGAAGGAAGTATGGGCATGCTGGGAAGGGGGTGGAGGCAATAGCATGATGGGAGTGGTAGTCACAGCTCAACATCCCCAAACCACATGGCCCAGCAAGCTCACACTGAAGCATGCACACCTCACAGAGAGTGGAAAGCCCCATCAAAGATGTCTGACACCGGTGCTCTGTTGTGGGGAGCACAAGGCCCTGCTGGGAACTGGCCACCAACCAACAGCAGGACACCACTGTCAGCCATCTTGCCATTGCTGTCACACCCACACACAGTGAAGTACACTCAAAAGGAAGGAAGTATGGGCATGCTGGGAAGGGGGTGGAGGCAATAGCATGATGGGAGTGGTAGTCACAGCTCAACATCCCCAAACCACATGGCCCAGCAAGCTCACAGTGAAGCATGCACACCTCACAGAGAGTGGAAAGCCTCATCAAAGATGTCTGACACCGGTGCTCTGTTGTGGGGAGCACAAGGCCCTGCTGGGAACTGGCCACCAACCAACAGCAGGACACCACTGTCAGCCACCTTGCCATTGCTGTCACACCCACACACAGTGAAGTACACTCAAAAGGAAGGAAGTATGGGCATGCTGGGAAGGGGGTGGAGGCAATAGCATGATGGGAGTGGTAGTCACAGCTCAACATCCCCAAACCACATGGCCCAGCAAGCTCACACTGAAGCATGCACACCTCACAGAGAGTGGAAAGCCCCATCAAAGATGTCTGACACCGGTGCTCTGTTGTGGGGAGCACAAGGCCCTGCTGGGAACTGGCCACCAACCAACAGCAGGACACCACTGTCAGCCATCTTGCCATTGCTGTCACACCCACACACAGTGAAGTACACTGAAAAGGAAGGAAGTATGGGCATGCTGGGAAGGGGGGTGGAGGCAATAGCATGATGGGAGTGGTAGTCACAGCTCAACATCCCCAAACCACATGGCCCAGCAAGCTCACACTGAAGCATGCACACCTCACAGAGTGGAAAGCCCCATCAAAGATTCTGACACCGGTGCTCTGTTGTGGGGAGCACAAGGCCCTGCTGGGAACTGGCCACCAACCAACAGCAGGACACCACTGTCAGCCATCTTGCCATTGCTGTCACACCCACACACAGTGAAGTACACTCAAAAGGAAGGAAGTATGGGCATACTGGGAAGGGGGTGGAGGCAATAGCATGATGGGAGTGGTAGTCACAGCTCAACATCCCCAAACCACATGGCCCAGCAAGCTCACACTGAAGCATTCACACCTCACAGAGAGTGGAAAGCCCCATCAAAGATGTCTGACACCGGTGCTCTGTTGTGGGGAGCACAAGGCCCTGCTGGGAACTGGCCACCAACCAACAGCAGGACACCACTGTCAGCCATCTTGCCATTGCTGTCACACCCACACACAGTGAAGTACACTCAAAAGGAAGGAAGTATGGGCATGCTGGGAAGGGGGTGGAGGCAATAGCATGATGGGAGTGGTAGTAACAGCTCAACATCCCCAAACCACATGGCCCAGCAAGCTCACACTGAAGCATGCACACCTCACAGAGAGTGGAAAGCCCCATCAAAGATGTCTGACATCGGTGCTCTGTTGTGGGGAGCACAAGGCCCTGCTGGGAACTGGCCACCAACCAACAGCAGGACACCACTGTCAGCCATCTTGCCATTGCTGTCACACCCACACACAGTGAAGTACACTCAAAAGGAAGGAAGTATGGGCATGCTGGGAAGGGGGTGCAGGCAATAGCATGATGGGAGTGGTAGTCACAGATATTGCTCACCCTCACAATTGGCCCATCAACACCACTCTGAACCATGCTCACATCACAGGGAGTGGAAAACAACTGACAAGATGGCTGACACTGGGTACTGCCGTGGGGAGCACAAGGCCCTGCTGGGAACTGGGCACCAACAAACAGCAGGACACCACTGACTGACATCCTGAGAGTCAACCTGCACCCACTGCAAGGGTGGCATGCTTCATGGTGGGATAACTGGGCTGGAGGGAGAAGGATGTCCGGATGTCAACCAAATACCACCAATGCTGGCCATGCACACACCTCAACATTCACATTGAAATGCTTCATGTTGTCAGGACAATGCGCTACACCAATATCAACAGCTGACTGTGACAACTTAGGACAATGCAATGTACAGGCCCGCATCCAGAGGTACAGTCACAACTGTCAGGTGTTTGAACCATTGATGCCTGTAGAAACATTACATACATTGTGTGTCTCTTCCAAATACAGGTGATGATGGGGACACAGCAGCAGACGCTGAGGAGTCCCTGTCCCAGGCTCTGGGGGCACTGAGCTCACTGGTGTGGAACAGCCTCTGCCCACCTCGGATGACGAAGACCTACCTGGCACCTCCGCAGTGAGTCATCATGCAGCACCAGCAGGACCACCAGCTGCACCCCTGCACCCACCCCTCCAACAACTGCCAACACACAGACCACCCCTGCCGACACGGACAGACCAAGGACCACCACCACCAACAGCACACGGACCCCGGCCCAACGTGGAGCTACGGACAACAACACCAGCAACAACCCCCAAGGGGGCCCAGGGTCACCTGTGCGTGCCACCGCAGGTCCTTCACGTGTCGCCAGGGGTGGTGGGAGGGGTGGTAGACATAGGTCGCTGCTTGCAGAGGGGTCTGGACTGCATGATGACCCACAACTGGTACGCATAGCTGATGCGTACCAGACTAGCACCGGAGAGTTCAGCCAGGTAGTGGGGATCCTCAGGTACATTCAACAGCAGCAGGCTGCCCATCATGCCCGCTTGGACTTACACATGTCCCGCATGGAGTCCAAGTGGGACACAGTGCAAGAACAGACAGCGGTGCATAGGGACATATTGCAATGCCTCCGCCAGATTTGCACCAACATGTCAACACCTCCCTGTGTGCCCACAACATCTGGTGCTGCAACAACTGCAACTGCCACAGGGAGGGAGGATGACTCTGGCGGAGAGTCCCCTGCACTGCAGCAGCCTGCACTTGATGGTCCCCCCCCAAAGAAGAGGGGTCGTCCGAGGAAGGACAACTGAGAGGCTGATCGCCATGCACAACCCCCAGGAAGCCAACACCTGTTCTGGAAAATCACCTTTGTGCCCAAACTCTTCACCCTGTCGAATGCAACACAACTCTCCCACATGACATGGGAGCTCAAGTTGGACCAATGTATCAGATGACTGTGGACTTTACTCTGGACATTTCTGCTACCAGGACTTCCAAATCATCTAGGAACTTCGGATTACAATCACAATGTACAGCACCCACCATCCTGTACACTATACTCACACATGTATGTCAATAAACTCACTAATACACCATACTTGCCTCTGTTGTGATTCCAACGTTGTTTCTGAAGTGGAGATGATGATCTGTGAAATGACACTGTGCATGCTAACTGCTACAGCAAGTACAACACCGGCATGTGAGTCATGGCGACATGACACATATGAGGGAGACACACCACCAGGGCTACACAACACATACACACAAGGGCCATCTGACTCATCGCCTACACTGATGTTGCCAGGAAATACGGTGCAATGCACAGACCCAACACCTATTCACAGTCTGTGTTAACTAGCCCACTGGTGCAGTAAGCAAATGTCAGTCAGATGTGTGACCACAGACAACGCACATCACAAAGTGAAGCACAGGTTTATTACACATTTGCAACATGTTGTAACCACTACAGATGCAAGGTAATCCCACCTGGCAGCGGGCACACAGTCAACAAGTGTAGAAGGAAGTCCATGGGTGTGGCGCACATCACCTGTAGGGAAACGACAGCTACCACCCTGGAAGTTGATTCACGGTGTCGGGGGATCACAGTTGACCAAACAACTCTGAAAGTACCCTGTGAAGGACAGAAATGACACACAGTCAAAAGCACTGAAGAACAGGACAGAACTGCAATACTCATGCCCAATACATGTCACAAGAAACCCACCCAGAACCAAGTTAGCATGCCAACACTGTTGGAGAGTACAGACTACCTGTAAGGACACATCGCTGCATGCATCCAGTCAAGTAGCACATGGACACACTCAAACAGCACCAGAGCACCACCAACACATATCATGCAAACTCACATCATTGACATAACATCCCTGGATACTCACATTCAGCTGAAGAAGTTGGTGATGAGCTGTGTGCGGACATCACCCTCATCATCATCATCATCACTGGCATCGTGGTCCAGCCCAGGATCCTCCACAGGTGGCGGATGTTGGTCATCGTCATCCAGGATGAGAGGCAACTCCATCCGCACTGCCAGGTTGTGTAGCATGCAGCAGACGATGACAATCTTGCACACCTTTGCTGGGGCATATGGGAGGGCCCCTCCTGTCTTATCTAGGCAGCGGAAGCGGCTCTTCAGGAGACCAAATTTCCGCTCAATCACTCTCCTGGTCCGACCATGTGCCTCATTGTAGCGCATCTGGGCTGGTGTCACAGGGTTCCTGAGGGGCGTCAGCAACCACGGCATGTTGGGGTATCCGGAGTCACCTACATACAGACAATTGCACATTAGCTGAGTTGGAAAAGAGGGTGGAACACTACATTGCAGAACACACACAATGGTACAAAGTCAGTACACACCAACAAGCCAGGCACGCTGGTTCCGCATCTGTGACATCATCCTCGGGATGCGACTACTCCTCATCACGTAGGCATTGTGTGCAGAAATGGGGAAACGGGCACACACGTGTGAGATGCTCATATCTGCAAGACATACCACCAGTGCATTGACCGAATGGTAGTGTTTGCGGTTCCTGTATGCCTGCTCTTGGGCCTGTGGTGGTACCAAAGCCACATGTGTCCCATCAATGGAGCCAATGACATGCAGCATCCTCCCCAGGGCATAGAAGTCACTCTTCACGTCAGTGAGTTGTTGAAGTCTAGGGAAATAGATGTACTGGTTCAGGTATCTCAACATAGCCTCCAAAACATCGCGGAGCACACGGCTGAACATGGTCTGTGACATCCCACCAGCAGACGCCACAGTGTGTTGAAAGGTACCGGTGGCAAAGAAGTGTAGGGCTGCCATCACCTTCACCTTGGGGGTCAGCGCTGTAGGGTATGTCCGGCCAGGATGCAAATGTGGGGCCAACTGCACCGTCAATTCCTCAATCAGTGGCCTGGTGAAGCGGTACCGTCGGATGCAGTCCCGTTCAACCACTGTTGCAAGGTCAGGGAATGGCAGATGGACAGCTGGTGCCCTGCAGTGCATAGGTAAAGAAAGAAAGATTGTCAGTCACCCCACATATGTGGCATAGACCAGACTCAATATCACATGATACATCATTACGAGACACAAGTACATGATGCGTGTGCCGTTCCGTAAGGACATGTATGGCACCTACATGGCTAACATCTAACATCACAGTTCAACATGTGCCCTCAACAAGTCCCAGGTTGTGCTATGGGATATCATTAGGCTGTGTCACAGTACCCATGTACTGCTGTCACGTTCCAAACACACACCACAGTGACATGTGAGGACAGATACGCCCCAGGCATCACAGCTCATCGACAGGTAGATTCCTAGGGACCCTGTATTGCCACATGGACACTGGCATGACATGGTGCATCATGAATACACCACAGCTAAACAACCATGACCCCCACAGGTAGTGGTCCCTGTTGCCTCGGCAGGACAGACATGGACGTCTGTGACACACACCCGCACAACATCAAAGTCCATGCACAAACAACGTGGATGTGGAGACTGTCTCCCATTGTGCACATGGAATCAGAGACATTGTAAACACAACATGCACACAGACTGTGGAGGGCCATCACAATTGTGGCAATGGGTCACCCTGGGACGTACATACCGTCCCACATGGGACTCAGGGGGTATGTGACATGACATACACATACACAACCGTGAAATGTGACCATGCCACATGCCCTGAAATGAACAGTTGCACACCACAGTGTTCATGTGCACAACACACCAAGGATTCTGTCCCCATGAACACGTGCACAGCCTGGGAGTGGCTGCCCCCAAGTGCTACCCAAAAAACAACATGTTGACCCCCATACACGGAACAGGTAATGCAGCCTTACATGCCTTAGGATACAGTGTGGACAGGCTGGGGTGTTGTAGGTGTGCCCCTCACTCCCTGGGAAGTATGTGGCTGGCATATGTTCACCTGTGACAGGCATGGTGACATATGCCAGTGACTTGTACAGGGACGCGTTGAACAGCAATGAACCGATCGGTGTGCCCGGCCGGCCCATTGCATTCAATGTGAGCGGGTACGCGTTGTATCCCGGGTACGCGTTGTAGAGCAATGGACCAATCGGTGTGCCCGGCCGGCCCATTGCATTCAATGTGAGCAGGTACGCGTTGTATCCCGGGTACGCGTTGTAGAGCAATGGACCGATCGGTGTGCCCGGCCGGCCCATTGCATTCAATGTGAGCGGGTACGCGTTGAACAGCAATGTACCGATCGGTGTGCCCGGCCGGCCCATTGCATTCAATGTGAGCGAGTACGCGTTGAACAGCAATGGACCGATCGGTGTGCCCGGCCGGCCCATTGCATTCAATGTGAGCGGGTACGCGTTGTATCCCGGGTACGCGTTGTAGAGCAATGGACAGATCGGTGTGCCCGGCCGGCCCATTGCATTCAATGTGAGCGGGTACGCGTTGTATCCCGGGTACGCGTTGTAGAGCAATGGACCGATCGGTGTGCCCGGCCGGCCCATTGCATTCAATGTGAGCGGGTACGCTGTTGAACAGCAATGGACCGATCGGTGTGCCCGGCCGGCCCATTGCATTCAATGTGAGCAGGTACGCGTTGTATCCCGGGTACGCGCTGTAGAGCAATGGACCGATCGGTGTGCCCGGCCGGCCCATTGCATTCAATGTGAGCGGGTACGCGTTGAACAGCAATGGACCGATCGGTGTGCCCGGCCGGCCCATTGCATTCAATGTGAGCGGGTACGCGTTGAACAGCAATGGACCGATCGGTGTGCCCGGCCGGCCCATTGCATTCAATGTGAGCAGGTACGCGTTGTATCCCGGGTACGCGTTGTAGAGCAATGGACCGATCGGTGTGCCCGGCCGGCCCATTGCATTCAATGTGAGCGGGTACGCGTTGAACAGCAATGGACCGATTGGTGTGCCCGGCCAGCCCATTGCATTCAATGTGAGCGGGTACGCGTTGAACAGCAATGGACCGATCGGTGTGCCCGGCCGGCCCATTGCATTCAATGTGAGCGGGTACGCGTTGAACAGCAATGGACCGATCGGTGTGCCCGGCCAGCCCATTGCATTCAATGTGAGTGGGACACGTTGTATCCCGGGTACGCGTTGTAGAGCAATGGACCAATCGGTGTGCCCGGCCGGCCCATTGCATTCAATGTGAGCGGGTACGCGTTGAACAGCAATGGACCGATCGGTGTGCCCGGCCGGCCCATTGTATTCAATGTGAGCGGGTACGCGTTGAACAGCAATGGACCGATCGGTGTGCCCGGCCGGCCCATTGCATTCAATGTGAGCGGGTACGCGTTGTACAGCAATGGACCGAACGGTGCACACACATTGGCTGGGGCCTGGCATGGCAACGGACGCGTTTTCGAAGCTCCAACGAGTCTGATGCAGTGAATTCAGTTGGCCAGCCACAACAATGTTGCAAAATCATGGGTGTCATGAAGTTGAAGATTTGAAGGATTCTGTGGGCGTGTATTAGTGCTGCTATTCCATGGATTGGTCAGATTCAGAAGATGCAAACGACTTGGACCTATCACTTTGGACACATGGGACAGTATCTGCCTCTGCAGCACACATATAATGCTGGCTGTTCCCCTGAGAGCTCACTTGCCTGCACTACATGCTCCAGGACGACATCTGCCACCAACACTGCTGCTGTTTATGCATCTTCTGGCTCCTGCAATGGCACGTACTGTGGAGAGAGCCCCAGCCTTCAGCCTTGAGGAGAACCAGGCCCTGCTGGACAGCCTCCTTCCACAGTACAGCAAGCTGTATGGGAAACCAGGGGAGCAGGTGAGTGTGCTGTCCACTGCATCACTAATTGTGCATGTTGTCTGACTAGCAGGACTTTCAGTGTGCACACCACTGGCTAGCATGCCCACTGAGTAGTTGTCACACCCCAAAGTGTGTAGTTACATGCACTGAACAGGTACAGTGCAGTAACAGTGCATTCCAACTAGGTTTACTTCCCATGCAATGATACCATGTAGTGACTGCTGGCAAACTGTTCATAGCCATTGTTGCACTGCCTGTGTACATCATATGCCCCTGTGATTGAGACATGTATATCCAACTGTGTGATGCACGTATATGTTGCATGTGTAGTAATGGCATTTTCACTTTGTCATCCTCACAGGTTGATGCCCACCAGAAGCAGGACATCTGGCTGACCATCGCCCGGAAAGTAAGATCCGTGGGGGTCTACAGGCGCAGGATCCGCAACTGCCAAAAGAGGTGGCAGGACCTTCGTGGCTGGACCCGGAGGATCGCAAGGGTCCAGCTGAAGCTGTCGCCTCCTCGCAGGAGGGGCGGACACCGGACCCTGACCCCCACATGCTCCGGATCCTGGCGGTGGTCTTCCCTGACCTGGATGGGCAGCTGAAGGACAGACAGCAGCAAGGAGGGGGTGAGTCCATGACTGCAGTGTGCACTTTGTCTGACATGCTATGTGCCCTCCTCTGGCCTGGTTAAACTTCCACAGTACATCAGTCATGTGGTCCAGGACCCATGTCCCTCATTTGTGACATGCCCACTTCTCCTCTGATACGCATATGTGTGGCCCTTATAGTCAGGAAATTGTGTCATTTGGGGACTGTGTCATTGCATTTTGCTTTGCTCAAGGTGGGGGACAGCATTTGTTCCCGTGACTATGTTGTGCGATTCATGGGTGGGTCAATTGCTTACACAATGCCTAAGTTCTGACATGTGATCTGGGTGTAACTTTGATATGTGGTCCGCTTGCTGCTCTGACTCACCACATGTCCCTGGGGAATTTGGCACACACCCATGCTGCTGGTGGGAACAATGTTTGGGCCTCAGGAGTATGTGTATCCAGTGTGTCACACATGCTTAGCCACCTGCCTACTGTCGAGGACTCATCCCTCTTACAGGTGGAGCTGGACAGTCATGCCTACTCCAGGGCATACAATACACTGTACTCCCACTCCCGTGTATCATCTGGCATGTTGTGATCAGTGAAATGTACCCTCAGGTGTCTGCCTCTGTCTCATTGTGCTGTGTCTTCGTTGTCAGGACTACTGGTATGTTTATCGGTTAGGGCTCAGCATGCCATCTGAGATGTGACCATGATAGACGATACTTCTGTGACTTATAGGTGTCTGATCACTTGACTGTGCACACAGGTGTTTTTGCGACTGTGACTTTCAGGCAGCTGTATTTTCATTCACAGCACACTGTGAGGTGCTCATGTTCAGAGAGTTGTGTTTCATGTCCCCCATATGTCCAGTTTGTATGACGTGGACAAATAGTAGTACAGATGATGTGGTTTTTGGGGGATGGATGTGCACTTGTCAGTGACCTAACTTGCATTCCCCATGCCCTCGGATTGTGACACAGTGCAGACTGTTGTTGGCTGGCTGCCATGGCCATGTGACTTGAGACAGTAATGTATGACTTTGCACGCATTCCTGTGTCATGGCATTAAACTTCCTGGGACTGATCCTGCAGGGGAGTGACATGTGCAACATGCACCCCATTGTGGCATTGACTATCCGGACATGGGTGCATCATGGTGTCTGGTGCTGGTATGCATCACATGCATTTCTAATTAGACTCTGGCCATCCCTTTATCCGGACACCTGCACTGACTCAGTGGCAAGAGATGTGATGTGTGCATGTTCACATACTTCACCGTGTTCCCTGCAATGTCCAACAACTGTGTAGGTGGTGCATGTGCCAACACTGGGGTCTTACCATCAGACAGGGTCTTATCATCAGACAGGCACCAGACAGATAGGTGCAAGGGCAGGAGGGGTGTGAGTCCCATGGTTGACCATCAGACTGACAATTGGCTTCCCCGAATCTGTGTGAGGACTTTAGGCAATGTTCAACTAAGGATGCCAGGGCTTGCTCTGTAATGTGCTGTACTTACTGTGGTGTGTGCGGTCAGTGCAGGTGACTGATGTTTGTCTGTTTCCCTAATTGTTTGCAGATACATCCACGGCCACAGGAGGGGACAGCTCCACGGACCAGGAGGAGCAGCGGAGCCAGACTGGGTCAGCATCGGACGAGTGGTCAGAGGGACCCAGTGGCACGGAGGGCGAGAGGAGCCACACCGAGGAGTCCTCAGCACCATCCACCTCAGCTGGGGACCACAGCAGCTCAGAGGATGACTCCCTTGTGGAGGCAGGTCTCAGCAGCCACCAAAGGCCAGCTAGTCTGTCTGGCCCCGCCACCACCACCACCGCCCTCCCATTGGCTCCCATTCCTGAGGTCCGTGGAGGCTCCCGTGCTCGGGAGCGTGTCTCCTTCGTGCCAGGCACCGCAGCCCCTGCCCCTGTGTCCCCTGCTGCCCTGAGTGAGGAGTCTGTGTACCTCCTTCGGCAGCTCCATGTAGGGCAGACAGCAATGCTGAGTGTCCTCCATGCACACACCACTCTGTTGACACAGCTGGTGTTGTTCATGGAGGGCATCTCGACGGGTATGTCTGCCCTACAGAGGAGCAATAGGTCCATGGACTCCTCCCTGACGGCAGCAGTGTCCCTCCTCCAAAAGTCCCTCACCCCTCCCACCTCTGCCCCATCCACACTTCCTGCCCCCCTACCTGTCCAAAGCACATGCACACCTGCACAGTCAACCAAACACACAGACACGAGCAGCACAGACACACCCAAGAGTAAGGCAAGACGTGCACACAAGCATCCTCAGGGGACTGATACCACAGACACAGGGGATGGGGAACACACACACACACAGGCATCCACATACACTCCGCAGTCCTCCAAATCCTCTCCCTCCAAGACCCCTTCCCTTGCCTCGCCTGCTACCCCACCTACACAGCAGATCTTCCTGTGTGACCTCGGCCTCTTCCCCTCCATTCCTGCTGATCCAGCATACCAGGGGAAGAGGAAGTCCACCCACACAGAGAGGAGTGCCCCTCGCCCCCGGACACCCTCCCCCAGGCACCGGCAGACACAGGAGCCCATTAGGAAGTCTCCCCGGAGTAGGAAGAGCAAGACCCCACCACCACCACCACGCAGCTCCAGCACCCAGTCACTCTCCTCCATCCCCCAGGCCACCACTGCACAGGTTCCCCCGCCACACCCTGCCCCAGGTTCCCCCACACACCGATACCGCATCCCCAGACTGCTTAGGCCCTCCCCCCTGCCACTTGCTCTTCCACCCCCAACCCAGACGCTCTGCCTGATAGTGGCACTGTTGTGGGGACCGGGTCCCCCCCCTCTGTCCTGCCCACCTCATCTGCCCACCCTTCCACTCCCTTGGAGTCATGCACTGCAGTGGAGTCCACAACCACCACGTCTGACTCGGGCACTGCAGTGTGTACCCAGTCCACTACATCAGTCCAGCCCACTGCAGTGGTTGCAGCACCCACACCAACTGACTTGTGTACCACAGTGGTGCCGGCCCCCCCTGAGTCAGACACCTCCACTGCAGTTGCCGGTGACACTCCTGCACCCACCACCCCTTCACTGCCTCACTCTGCCATCCCCTGATCCTGTCCCTGCGGTGCCTGGCCTGCCCCTTGTATGCCCCTCCAAGGGGATGTCCCCCAACCGTACCAGTGCAGGCAAGCAATGTGTGACCAGTTGTCACTTCTCACCCCGTTGGTACTGTGATTTTGGACTGGCCATTGGCCTTAGTTTCTTTTGGACTTCGGTGTTTACCCTGACATTTGCTGAATAAAGCCCCTTTTTGTTTACTTTTGGGTTTTCTTTTGATGTACATGATGTGGATGAGTAGCATCCTGCATTTGCAGTTGTAATAGTGTTCACATCAGGACGAAGAAGTGTTGCAGTGATGGACCTCATGTGGTCCATGGGATATGTGTCCTGTTGTAGTCTGGATCTATGGCATCCTTTGCTACAGTCTGAGGGTGTAATGTTCAGCATTTGACACAGGGATGTCCTTTTTGCATTTGTAAATGAACATCTTTGTCTTACACTGATGCACATCTGGTGGGCTTACTACTGTTCAATGTTCCGATTTCCCTGACTGTGTGCCCAGCTCCACTGGACATGCAGTTTTGCACATCAATGTCGAAGGACTCATCTGTGTATACAGTGCAACTTGCTTGACACGTGTTTGGTGTGTGTGCAGATGACTGACGTGACACTCCCGTACCCAGGCTGATGTGAGCAGAGCCTTCTGTGTGTTGTGGTTGTTGACTCACTGACGGAGTGTTCTGCTGACATGTTTGGGTCGTGCACAGACAAGGTTTGGCACAGCGGACCTTCCACAGGAGTGGAGTGCCCTCATGGCAGTGTGTAATCTGGTGACATTGCGTGGGCCTGTGTTGTGTAAGCATGTCTGTGCGTGTTCCCTTCCCTTTTCCTACACAGGCTGTGTCCCTAGGGATGTTCCTGTTTGTGATGCTTGCTGAGTTGTTCTGTGTTCATCCAGCATCTTGGACCTGGTTTCTCTGTGATGTGGGTGCATGGCAAACTAATGTTCATGAGGTTGTCATCCCAGGTTGTCTTTGTTGTCAGTGCTGGGGATGTGGGCAAACGCAGATGGGACACATTCAGGATTCCCCTTGGCACTTGTTGTTTACACGAGTCATGTGATTTACAGTTTGTGTTAGCTTTCAGTGATTGTGACACGTTGTGTGTGTGACTGCTGCCACTGCTCAGGGTCAGAGCTGCAATGTTGGTAGTTGTGTACGTGTGTTCTTCGTGTGTCACCTTGGCTTCTTCATTGGTGTGTGACTATGGCCAGGATCCCATTGATTGTGGTGGATTTCACATCATGCCCATGTACGGCATACTGTGCTGTGTCTCAGACATTGACGAGTCTTGTTGACTAGCCATGTGTGATGGGTTTCTGCACCTTAGTTCCCACCACCACCCCTGGTATTGTCATGGGTGCATGTGCAATGTCACCAGTCCATGTGAGCTTCACTGCTGCACATTGGTGGAGATCAGGGTGTGTGGTGTTGAGTGTGTGCAAAAGTGAGTTGTTGCACGGCCAGACCCCTACCTCCATATTGGCCTTGGCTGGCAGGCCGTGCTGATTGATTGGAGCTTGTGTAGGTGTGATGGTAGTTAGTTGCTCAGGACACATGGCTGGGGTTCACAGTGTGAACGACATCTAACATTGTCATCACAGTGGGATTATCATGCAGGCTAGTGTCAGCACAATATGGGGTCCCTGTGGGTAGTGCTGTGGTGGGTCTGTCTCTTGCTGTGTTAGTTGCTGTTCCTACAAGCTTGTGTGACATGTGTAATTTGTGCTCCCTCTCATCTAACAATGCCTGATTGCCCACATAGGGGATTTGGATCCATGAGTTACTTTTGTGTGGCACTGTATGTGCATCTGTGTAATTGGTATTCAGGCCTCATCATGTGTTGTGTGGTTGCCTGGGGACACTGGCACCCCCTCACCTGTTGTGTTTGATGTGCAGTGTGGGTCTGCCTGTTTGTGTTTGTGCATCTGCACCACTGCATTGGCATATCTTTAGTGTGCCATTGGCTGTATGTTGTTTGTTGGGTTTCACCTGCTGTCCCTGGGACTCCTAGGTCATCAGTCATCACAATGATCATTGTTTGTGTGTCCCATTGCTGCAATGGTATGTTATTTGTTCACCTCACATCTACAGTCTCCACAGGGTATCTACATTTGTGTGCCCAATGGTGCAAATATGTGGGTCTGCATTATGATGGTCACTTCTGTCATTGTGTCATCGATGGATGTTGACAGTGTCAGCCCCCATGGGTGATGTTTGTCTGCACATGGCCAAAGGTATGTCTTATTTGCACTGCACTGTTTGCCTCCCCCAATCTATGTTGCTATGGGACACAAGCACTACTTTACCACTGATGTGTTTGTTGTTCTGTGACCAGGAATCATCCATGCAGTTTGGCAGTTGCAGCTTTTTCAATGTCAACACTTACATTTTGGTCACTGTGATGACGGGGGTTTAGACCCCATTGCCACAATGTTCAAAATGTGCTTCACCTATGGACCCCACACTTACCTTTTGGTCACTGTGATGATGGGGGTTGGACCCCATTGCCACAATGTTCAAGATGTGCTTCAGCTATGGACCCCACACTTACCTTTTGGTCACTGTAATGATGGGGGTTGGACCCCATTGCCACAATGTTCAAAATGTGCTTCAGCTATGGACCCCACACTTACCTTTTGGTCACTGTGATGATGGGGGTTGGACGCCATTGCCACAATGTTCAAGATGTGCTTCAGCTATGGGCCCCACACTTACATTTTGGTCACTGTGATGATGGGGGTTTAGACCCCATTGCCACAATGTTCAAAATGTGCTTCAGCTATGGACCCCACACTTACCTTTTGGTCACTGTGATGATGGGGGTTGGACCCCATTGCCACAATGTTCAAAATGTGCTTCAGCTATGGACCCCACACTTACCTTTTGGTCACTGTGATGATGGGGGTTGGACCCCATTGCCACAGTGGTCATGGTCTGCTTGCATTGTGGGGGCCACACACATTTATGTGTGACACATGTGATAGGGGGTCACATTGTATGTTCAAAGTCATGTTCAGTGTTGTAGGCATTTGACACAGTCTACACACGCTTGTCATGGTATTGGGGGGATGTCTTTTTGTTGCATTCCTTATGTTGGTGTGTGCTTGTTGTGTCATGCATTACCCATCCTATGAGTGGGGTGTTGTTGGTGGTAGGCATCCTGCCCCCCATGGGTAGAGGTGGTAGTAGTGACAGGCATCCAGCAACCCCTGGGTGGAGGTGGTAGTAGTGACAGGCATCTAGCACCCCTGGGTAGGGGTGTTTGTAGGGTTAGGCATCTAGCACCCCCTGGGTAGGGGTGGTGGTAGTGGTAGGCATCTGGCACCCCCTGGGTAGGGGTGGTGGTAGTGGTAGGCATCTGGCACCCCCTGAATAGGGGTGGTAGTGGTGGTAGGCATCTAGCCCCCCATGGGTAGAGGTGGTAGTAGTGACAGGCATCCTGCCCACCATGGGTAGGAGTGGTAGTAGTAGTAGGCATCTGGCACCCCCTGGGTAGGGGTGGTGGTAGTGGTAGGCATCTGGCACCCCCTGAGTAGGGGTGGTAGTGGTGGTAGGCATCCAGCCCCCATGGGTAGAGGTGGTAGTAGTGACAGGCATCTAGCACCCCTGGGTAGGGGTGATGGTAGGGGTAGGCATCTAGCACCCCTGGGTAGGGGTGGTGGTAGTGGTAGGCATCTGGCACCCCTGGGTAGGGGTGGTGGTAGTGGTAGACATCTGGCACCCCCTGAGTAGGGGTGGTAGTGGTGGTAGGCATCCAGCCCCCATGGGTAGAGGTGGTAGTAGTGACAGGCATCCAGCACCCCCTGGGTAGAGGTGGTAGTAGTGACAGGCAACTAGCACCCCTGGGTAGGGGTGATGGTAGGGGTAGGCATCTAGCACCCCTGGGTAGGGGTGGTGGTAGTGGTAGGCATCTGGCACCCCTGGGTAGGGGTGGTGGTAGTGGTAGGCATCTGGCACCCCCTGAGTAGGGGTGGTAGTGGTGGTAGGCATCCAGTCCCCCCATGGGTAGAGGTGGTAGTAGTGACAGGCATCCAGCACCCCCTGGGGAGAGGTGGTACTAGTGACAGGCATCTGGCACCCCCTGGGTAGGGGTGGTGGTAGTGGTAGGCATCTGGCACCCCCTGGGTAGGGGTGGTAGTGGTGGTAGGCATCCAGCCCCCCATGGGTAGAGGTGGTAGTAGTGACAGGCGTCCAGCCCCCCATGGGTAGAGGAGGTAGTAGTGACAGGCATCCTGCCCCCCATGGGTAGGGGTGGTAGTAGTGGTAGGCATCTGGCACCCCCTGAGTAGGGGTGGTAGTGGTGGTAGGCATCCAGCCCCCCATGGGTAGAGGTAGTAGTAGTGACAGGCATCTAGCACCCCCTGGGTAGGGGTGGTGTTAGTGGTTGGCATCCAGGCCCCTATGTGTATATGTGGCATTGGTGATAGCCATCCCGCCCCTATGGTGCTGCTGTTGCAAGTAATTTCTGCATCCCTATGTGTGTGTGTGATATGTCGCGTACGTGTGGTTTGTTTGTGTGGTGGGTGTCTGACTTACCTTCTGCGTCGTACGCGTCCGTGCCAGTTCCGGTAATAGATGTAGAATATTGGTAGGATCGGCACGAGGGGCTTCATGGTTGGTTCGTCTTGTTCGTCTTTCTCTTTGCTTCGCCTCGTCCTCGTCGCAGGCGTGTTCGTCTCGTAGCTGTGGATCGTCTTGTGGCGCAAATCGGAGCTTATGTGCGCCTCTCCCGGATGCTTTGACGTGCCGTGCGTAGCGACGGATTCGGCGCATACGTAGGGCGCATCGTACTTGTCCGGCCGGACAGGGCTGCATTTTGGCGTCCGTGCGACTCGATTCTGCGTTTCCGGATCCGCCTCGGTCGGAGAACAGGACCTGTATTGGGTGAGTACGACTGGGTCAGGATTTGGGCAGTTGTGCGCATCGTACTTGCTCGTTCGGACGTATGTGCGAATCGGTCGGGAAACAGGCATTCGCCTGGCTTTTTTCCCGGCCGAATGGTATTAGGTGCGCCTCCGACCGGGATCGAAATCGACCCCTAAGTTGTTGTGAACAACGGTTGAAGATGACACCCGGGCCTTTACTTAGCATTAGCAATAGCATTAGCGGCGAGAGTTGAGTAACTAATGGCCCCTTCTATCTGACTTCAACTCAGCTGGGAAAGTGTTATGAAGAAGAATAATAGCCAGAAGACCTTGATGGATGGTGTTAGACCTGGCATCCTTGGCGTGGGTCTCCCTTCCATTTTTTCGTAATGCCTCCACTGTTGCCGATATGTTTTTGCTGGACTAGATGCTCATGGGCACTTTGCCGCTGCTAATCAGTGCCAAAGTGCAAGTGCTCCCTATCGTTAATTGATATATGTATTAGTGACTCCATGATTGGATGATTGGTTTACTTGTCAGTCCCTAGTACAGTGCACTCAGTGTGCCCAGGGCTTGTAAATCCAATGCCGCTGGTGGAGCTTGCAGCACTGGTTGTGCCACCCACAGAAGCGGCCTGTAAAATGTGTCGCAGAGCCTGTGTGCAGCCTAGGGCTGCCATGTCGACTTGGTGAGTACACCCACTTACCAGTCCCTAAACCTTCCCTTTACTGCATGTTGGTCACCCCTAAAGTAGGCCCTAGGGCAGGGTGCATTGTAAGTATAAGGTAGGACATGCCCTGGTGTGTGTGGCATGTCCTAATAGTGAATTACAGCCATTTTCGTTTTTCACTATTGCAAGGCTACCTGCTCCCCATAGGCCAGAATGGGCAGACTGACTATTACACCTTATAGTCAGAACTGACCCAGGAACATGGTAGAAAAACGAATTTAGTATGCCTGAACTCAGGATGATAAAATGCATCTTTTAGTGAAGTTGGTTTTAACATTCTGTGTTTGAAAATACCACTTTTAGAAAGTGGTTATTTTCTTGCCTAACTATCCAAGCCTGCCTCTGCTAGGTTGTGTATTCCTTGTCTGGAGATTGAGTGACAGGGGCTGGGGGTGGCTACAGGAGACAGGGTGAGTCAGCGCAGGGCTGAATAGAAAGATCTGCATCCAGAGTGGAGGGAGGAGTTGCACCTGGGTCTGAATAGGGCTGTGCCTGCCTTCCACAATGCTGGCTCCACCTCCTGCCGGGCGGCTGAGCACTCTGCCCCACATTCTGAAAGGAAAGAAGGAGTCAGAAAAACAAAGTGCTCCAGAACTGACCAGAACTGGTTTTGGACTAGGCAGAGGCCTCTCTGCCTCCAGAGAACAAAGAGAATCAGGGTATAAGAGGGGCACCCAGACCCCAGGAAAATTAGATCACTTTTGGGAACAAGAAGAAACCTTTGCTGAGGAGCGGAACCAAGAAGAAACTGAGGAGAGACTATCCCTAAGCTGAAGTGCTGCTTGGGGATTGGCCTGCAGTGGTTTGCCTGACTGCCAAAGAAAGGAGAAAGGAACTTTTGCTTTGCTGTGACTTTCATCAACTTGTGAAGGATCTCCAAGGGCTTGGAAGAGAGCTTGCCCCTGACCGAAGTCCCAGGACCATTGGACTTCACCCCTTTGTGAACTGCTGCTGGAAACTCTGTTTCAGTGGCTGCAGAGGTAGGGAGCTGTGACCGACTCTCACGACCGACTCGGTGTCCTGTAAGCACCGCATCGAAGCACCGTCTCGCCCTGCAACGCACAGCCCTGGTCTCACCGACTCCGTCAACGAGCCGCTGCCTGCACCGCATCGAGGGACAACGCGTCCTGCAACGCTCGCTACGCCGAATCGAACTGGTCCGACCGACACGGCCACTGCTGCTGAGTTCGAGTCCTGTGACCGCACCGGAGTTGGGCACCGCTCGCACGCTTTGCGACGCACCGCCCGACTCGCACCGCTGTCCGGACTGATCGACGCCAGCTCCTGAATCCGGCTCCGTCGCCGCACCGCAACCTGCCAGCACCGCATCGAAGCACCGTCTCGCCCTGCAACGCACGGCCCTGATCTCACCGACTCAGTCTCGACGACGTCAACGAGCCGCTGCCTGCACCTCATCGAGGGACAACGCGTCCTGCAACGCTTCCATTTTTGCATCGCGACCGCGACGAACAGCCATCCGGCTCGCACGCCCGTGCCTGCCGCTTCAAGTAAAAGGTACTGGGACCGGGTCTGTCTACGCTGTGTTGGCCCATCTCGACGCGGTCAGCTGGATTTGTTAGACTCTGTTTGTTCTCGACATCGCCGTAGCCGGAGGAGGCTACCGACTCGCACAGAACCTTGAATTAAGCCTTTTTGATCAGAACTAAGTATTCTTAACAGTATTGTGGATTATTTTTGTCGTTTATGGTCTTGTGATAAATCTATATAAAGTATACCTATTTTTATAAATATATAACCTGTGTGGTGTCCAGTTGTAGTGTTGTCACTTGATTACTGTATGGGTTCACAAATGCTTTACACACTGCCTCTGAACTAAGCCTGTCTGCTCGTGCCAAGCTACCAAGAGGGTGAGCAGGGGTTATTTCGGGAGTGTACCTACTTTCCCTGACTAGACGCAAGGGTCCCTATTTGGACAAAAGTACCTACCTATGCCAACTAGAGACCCCCAAATCTAACATTGGTGGTCAGCGGTGAGGATTCTGGACTTGCATTTGTGACTCATGTACAGTGATTGCTGAACACTACTTAGTGAGTGCAGACCAAAAACGCAACCACATACTTTTATAGCATTTTTTCTGGAATTTCCTATTTTTGCAAATGCCAAGTTCAGTCACTATGGAGAAACCAGCATCAGTAGCCTCTGTTGAGTGTGATTGGGAAGAAGAGAGGCTAGAATGCTACACCCTTAAGCAGCTCAGGCAATTCTGCAAAAAGTTTAAAGTTTCCATGACCGGACTCTCCAGGAAGGAGGACCTCCAAAAGGCGCTGAGGGCCTGGGTCGAATCAAGGAGTGCCCTTGTGGAGGGGGCTGAGAATGCAGAAGGGCAGCTGGAGGGGCTATTGGGTCTAGGGGATAAAAGACCACCTTCCCCAGTAGGTAGCAGTGTTTCTGCCAGAGGACTGTCTCCAGAGGAGTTGGAGGACAGGATAGAGAGTAGGATGCACGAAATGGAGCTGACCAAGCTCAAGCTGAATGGGCAGTTAGAATTCCAAATGCAAACTAGGAAATTGGCCCTAGAGGAAAAGAAAATGCAGTTTGAACATGAGAAAGTTTTGAGGGAGTTGGAATTGAAGGCCAAGAGCTTAGAGATTACTCCCTCTGGTGGCAGTGTACCGCCTGTGCCTGTTGAAGCTAGGGTGTATATTCCCAAAGATGTGGTGAAGGAGTTTTAAAAAATGATGACATAGGGCAGTGGTTCAAAGCCTATGAGGTAGCCATGTCTTCCCACCGGGTCCCTGAGAAGGATTGGGGAGCGGGGTTGTGGTGACGGTTCCTCAGTGAAGGGCGGGATACCTTGTTGGATTTGCCCTCTGAAGTCTATAATTCGTACAGCCACATGAAGGATGCCTTAATGACTAGGTATGGTTTGACCCCTGAGCTTTATAGGCAAAGGTTCAGGAACTGTAGTAAGATTGAAAGCAGTACCTGGGTTGAATATGTGACCTTCTTTTGCAGAGCCTTGGATGGTTGGGTAAAGGGTAGCAAAGCGACTGATTTTCAGGCGCTCTTTGATTTAATTGCCTGGGAGCACTTGTCCGGTAATTGTTTTCCTGAGCTACGCCAGCACCTGATTGATAGTAAGCTGACTAACCCTAGGCAGCTTGCTGAGGAGGCGGACCGCTGGGTGAGTACCCGGGTCCACAAATGTCACGTGGGAGACTCCGCCAAGGGTGGGCAGGGTCCCCAGCAGAAGAGTGGGGGGACAAGGGTAAACAGAAGGAGTTCCATAAAGGGCCCCAAAGTAGACCCCAAGGGAACCAAGGGAAAGGTTCCCAGCCTCCCCCTGAGAAGAAGCCAGTGGCCCTGACAGGCCCCCTGTTCACCAGGGACCACTGGTGTGTTACAAGTGTGGCGCCCCTGGCCACAAGGCAAACGATCCTCGTTGCCCTTTGCATGGAAAACCAGCACCCACCAGTGCAGTCCCCCGGCAGTTGGCTAGTGTAGCCCTGGGGGAGGAGTTGGGTGCCCAAGGTGGGGGATCCCACAGTGTTTTCCCTTGTCTCATTAGGAGACTCTGAGATGGTCCCTAGGACCCCGCTGCCTGAGAACACTAAGAAATACAGGCAGTGGGTGACCATCAATGGCCATAGGGTGGAGGCTCTGAGAGACACAGGAGCCAGTGTGACAGCTGTCAAGTGTCACCTGGTGTCTAAAGAGCAGGTTATCCCTGATGCATTCTATCCGGTTGTTGCCGCTGACAACACAGAGAGTCACTGCAAGGTGGCTCAGGTTCCCTTTGAGTGGGGGGTCTCGGGTACTCTTCAAGTAGCTGTGAGGCCAGCCATGCCTGTTGACTGTTTGTTAGGGAACGATTTGGAGAGCTCACCTTGGGCTAAGGTGGAGCGGAGTGCGCATTTAGAAATGTTGGGCTTGCCTGATTGGGCATGTGTGACCACCCGGTCAATGGCAGCTAAAGGTGTTCAAGAGGACCTGGAGCCTGAGAGGGAGGCCCAGGTGCCTGCCGGAGAGAGAGGAGGCAGGGGGCGCGGGAAACCGGCCCCGAAGTTCCCACGGTCCAGGAGGAGGCAGACCCTGAGGGGGATGCCCTGGAGCCTACAGGGGAACAGGTAGCTGAACTGGGGGACCTACCTGAGCTGACCCATTGGCAGCAAGAAGGAGGACCCTCCAGGGAAGAGTTCTGCAAGGAGCAGAACACATGCCCTTCTCTCGTGGGTCTGAGGCAACAGGCCACAGACCAGGCAGCAGGTGATCAGTCTGGATCACATTGGGTTTACTGGGAGAATGGTCTCCTGTATTCAGAGCCTAAGGTTGCTGAGCCTGGGTCAGCCCGTGTGCTGGTGGTACCCCAGCGCTTCAGAGCCTTCCTACTGGGGTTGGCTCATGATGTACCGTTAGCAGGACATCTGGGGCAGGACAAGACCTTTGACAGGCTTGTTACCCATTTCTATTGGCCCCAGATGCGCAGGAGTGCCGCCACTCACTGCAGGACATGCCAGACTTGCCAGGCAAGTGGAAAGAGTGGGAGGAAGCACAAGGCTCCTCTCCAGCCATTCCCTGTGGTCAGCACCCCCTTTGAACGGGTGGGTATTGATATTGTGGGGCCACTGGACCCCAAGACAGCCATGGGCAACAGGTTTATCCTGGTCTTGGTGGACCATGCCACCCGGTACCCTGAAGCCATCCCTCTGAGGACAGTGATGGCCCCCGTGGTGGGACGGGCACTGATGGGAATTTTCTCACGTGTGGGATTTCCTCAAGAGGTGGTGTCTGACAGCGGTACCAACTTCGTGTCCAAGTACATGAAGTCCCTGTGGCAGGAGTGCGGTGTAACTTACAAGTTCACCACTCCTTACCACCCTCAAGGAAATGGTCTGGTTGAGAGATTCAACCGGACCCTCAAGGGCATGATTATGGGTCTGGAAGAACCCATGAGGCGTAAATGGGACGTCCTCTTACCATGCCTGTTGTTTGCATACCGGGAGGTGCCACAGAAGTCTCTAGGGTTCAGTCCCTTTGAGCTCCTCTATGGACACCCGGTGCGAGGACCTCTGAGTTTGGTCAAGGAAGGCTGGGAGCAATCTCCCAGGAAACCTCCCCAGGATGTATACAGTTACATGCTGGCCTTCAGGAACCAGACTAGGCATTTCAGAGAGCTTGCTGAGGCAAATCTGGAAGCCAGCCAGGAGGAGATGAAGCGGTGGTACGACCAGAATGCCACTCTGGTAGAGCTTCAGCCTGGTCAGAAAGTGTGGGTCATGGCCCCTGTGGAGCCTTGTGCGCTCCAGGACAGGTGGACCGGCCCTTTTACGGTGGTGGAGCGCAAGAGTCCAGTTACCTATTTGGTGGACTTGCAGTCTCCCAGGAACCCCTTGCGGGTCCTGCATGTGAACCGCCTGAAGCCCCACTTGGAGAGGTCCCAAGTGGGCATGCTCTTAGCTACAGATGATGGAATGGAGGAGGAGACCGAGCCTCTTCCTGACCTCCTGTCAGCCCGAGAGCAAGATGGATCAGTGGAGGGAGTAAACCTCTCTACCTCCCTGACACCTGAGCAGCAGGGTGACTGTCGCCAACTGTTGGGACAGTTCCCTGACCTGTTCTCCCTGGTTCCCAGTGTCACTCATTGGTGCGTCCATGATGTGGACACTGGGGACAGTCTTCCTGTGAAGCACAAGGCTTACAGGGTGACTGACAGGGTCAGAGCCTGCATCAAGGAGGAGGTCTCCAAGATGTTTGCGCTAGGGGTCATTGAGTCCTCTAACAGCCCTTGGGCCAGCCCAGTGGTCTTGGTTCCAAAGGCTGCCGCGCCTGGTGCCACACCATAACTCCGGTTCTGTGTGGACTACAGGGGACTCAATTCCGTCACCAGGACTGACGCCCACCCCATCCCCAGAGCTGATGAGCTCATAGATCGGTTAGGGGCTGCGCGGTACCTCAGCACGTTTGACTTAACGTCTGGGTACTGGCAGATCGCCTTGACTGATGGGGCAAAGAGAGGTCAGCATTCTCCACACCAGATGGGCACTACCAGTTCCGGGTGATGCCCTTTGGGATGAAGAATGCCCCTGCCACCTTTCAGAGGTTGGTCAACCAGGTGTTGGTTGGACTGGAGGATTTCAGTGCCGCCTACCTGGATGACATCGCAGTGTTCAGTGCCCGTTGGGAAGAACATCTGCGCCACCTCTGGGAAGTGTTGATGGCGCTGCGGAGGGCAGGCCTCACAATCAAGGCAAGTAAGTGCCAGATTGGGCAGGGTTCTGTGGTGTACTTGGGACACCAGGTTGGGAGCGGCCAGGTGGCGCCCCTCCAACCGAAAATTGATACCATTCTGGCTTGGGAGCCCCCAAGACCCAGACAGAGGTGAGAGCCTTCCTAGGACTCACCAGGTATTACCGGAGATTCGTCAAGGGGTATGGCAGCATTGTTGCCCCCTTGACAGAGCTGACTTCCAAGAAGCAGCCCAGGAAAGTGATTTGGACTGACGCCTGTCAAAAAGCTTTTGACACTTTGAAAACTGCCATGTGCACGGCGCCTGTGCTCCAGGCACCCAACTTCTCCAATGAGTTCATCGTTCAGACGGACGCTTCAGAGCATGGTGTAGGGGCTGTTCTATCACAGATCAATGAGGAGGGCCTAGACCAACCTGTAGCCTTGATCAGTAGGAGGTTACTTCCCGGGAACAGAGATGGAGTGCTATTGAGCGTGAGGCATTTGCTGTGGTCTGGGCTCTGAAGAAGCTGAGACCATACCTGTTTGGGACTCACTTCCGGGTTCAGACAGACCACAGGCCCCTCAGATGGTTGATGCAGATGAGGGGTGAGAATCCAAAGCTGTTGAGGTGGTCCATTTCCCTACAGGGGATGGACTTTACGGTGGAACACCGCCCTGGTACAGAACACGCCAATGCTGATGGTCTGTCCAGATTTTTCCGCCTTAGCGATGAGAACTCCCTAGGGGTAGGATAGTTCTCCCCACATTTCAGCTGGAGGGGACACGTGTTAGACCTGGCATCCTTGGCGTGGGTCTCCCTTCCATTTTTTCGTAATGCCTCCACTGTTGCCGATATGTTTTTGCTGGACTAGATGCTCATGGGCACTTTGCCGCTGCTAATCAGTGCCAAAGTGCAAGTGCTCCCTATCGTTAATTGATATATGTATTAGTGACTCCATGATTGGATGATTGGTTTACTTGTCAGTCCCTAGTACAGTGCACTCAGTGTGCCCAGGGCTTGTAAATCCAATGCCGCTGGTGGGCTTGCAGCACTGGTTGTGCCACCCACAGAAGCGGCCTGTAAAATGTGTCTCAGGCCTGCCATCGCAGAGCCTGTGTGCAGCCTAGGGCTGCCATGTCGACTTGGTGAGTACACCCACTTACCAGTCCCTAAACCTTCCCTTTACTGCATGTTGGTCACCCCTAAAGTAGGCCCTAGGGCAGGGTGCATTGTAAGTATAAGGTAGGACATGCCCTGGTGTGTGTGGCATGTCCTAATAGTGAATTACAGCCATTTTCGTTTTTCACTATTGCAAGGCTACCTGCTCCCCATAGGCCAGAATGGGCAGACTGACTATTACACCTTATAGTCAGAACTGACCCAGGGAACATGGTAGAAAAACGAATTTAGTATGCCTGAACTCAGGATGATAAAATGCATCTTTTAGTGAAGTTGGTTTTAACATTCTGTGTTTGAAAATACCACTTTTAGAAAGTGGTTATTTTCTTGCCTAACTATCCAAGCCTGCCTCTGCTAGGTTGTGTATTCCTTGTCTGGAGATTGAGTGACAGGGGCTGGGGGTGGCTACAGGAGACAGGGTGAGTCAGCGCAGGGCTGAATAGAAAGATCTGCATCCAGAGTGGAGGGAGGAGTTGCACCTGGGTCTGAATAGGGCTGTGCCTGCCTTCCACAATGCTGGCTCCACCTCCTGCCGGGCGGCTGAGCACTCTGCCCCACATTCTGAAAGGAAAGAAGGAGTCAGAAAAACAAAGTGCTCCAGAACTGACCAGAGCTGGTTTTGGACTAGGCAGAGGCCTCTCTGCCTCCAGAGAACAAAGAGAATCAGGGTATAAGAGGGGCACCCAGACCCCAGGAAAATTAGATCACTTTTGGGAACAAGAAGAAACCTTTGCTGAGGAGCGGAACCAAGAAGAAACTGAGGAGAGACTATCCCTAAGCTGAAGTGCTGCTTGGGGGATTGGCCTGCAGTGGTTTGCCTGACTGCCAAAGAAAGGAGAAAGGAACTTTTGCTTTGCTGTGACTTTCATCAACTTGTGAAGGATCTCCAAGGGCTTGGAAGAGAGCTTGCCCCCTGACCGAAGTCCCAGGACCACTGGACTTCACCCCCTTTGTGAACTGCTGCTGGAAACTCTGTTTCAGTGGCTGCAGAGGTAGGGAGCTGTGACCGACTCTCACGACCGACTCGGTGTCCTGTAAGCACCGCATCGAAGCACCGTCTCGCCCTGCAACGCACGGCCCTGGTCTCACCGACTCCGTCAACGAGCCGCTGCCTGCACCGCATCGAGGGACAACGCGTCCTGCAACGCTCGCTACGCCAAATCGAACTGGTCCGACCGACACGGCCACTGCTGCTGAGTTCGAGTCCTGTGACCGCACCGGAGTTGGGCACCGCTCGCACGCTTGCGACGCACCGCCCGACTCGCACCGCTGTCCGGACTGATCGACGCCAGCTCCTGAATCCGGCTCCGTCGCTGCACCGCAACCTGCCAGCACCGCATCGAAGCACCGTCTCGCCCTGCAACGCACGGCCCTGATCTCACCGACTCAGTCTCGACGACGTCAACGAGCCGCTACCTGCACCTCATCGAGGGACAACGCGTCCTGCAACGCTTCCATTTTTGCATCGCGACCGCGACGAACAGCCATCCGGCTCGCACGCCCGTGCCTGCCGCTTCAAGTAAAAGGTACTGGGACCGAGTCTGTCTACGCTGTGTTGGCCCGTCTCGACGCGGTCAGCTGGATTTGTTAGACTCTGTTTGTTCTCGACATCGCCGTAGCCGGAGGAGGCTACCGACTCGCACAGAACCTTGAATTAAGCCTTTTTGATCAGAACTAAGTATTCTTAACAGTATTGTGGATTATTTTTGTCGTTTATGGTCTTGTGATAAATCTATATAAAGTATACCTATTTTTATAAATATATAACCTGTGTGGTGTCCAGTTGTAGTGTTGTCACTTGATTACTGTATGGGTTCACAAATGCTTTACACACTGCCTCTGAACTAAGCCTGTCTGCTCGTGCCAAGCTACCAAGAGGGTGAGCAGGGGTTATTTCGGGAGTGTACCTACTTTCCCTGACTAGACGCAAGGGTCCCTATTTGGACAAAAGTACCTACCTCTGCCAACTAGAGACCCCCAAATCTAACAGATGGGTTGAACGAAAAGGGAAAGAAGGATGGAAGGAGAAAGTACGGGTGACATATAATTTATGACTGGCAGAGAAGGCAGCGTGGGTGAAGGAAGGGGGCCCGGGATGCCTAGGTGGCTGATAAGATGCATGGGTGGTTGAAGGATGGGTGAAAGGTGAAAGAAAGCATGCCTGCCTGGGTGGGTGAATCTGTATGGGTGATAGGAATCCTCCAGGGGGTTTGATGGGTCAAACTCAAAGGCAAGGAAGGACTCGTGTGGTGGTTTCAAAAGAAAATTCAAATGTATGTTGTTGGTGAAAGGTTTGTTAAGAGATTAAGAAGAATGATAGCCATGTTTACTTTGAATGAATGGATGACTGGATGGTATTCAATCATAGCATGGGTGGAAACTGTCACTGGATGAAGACAATGTAAAAGAAAAATAAACCGTGCCAGAGTAGCAAAGTCAAGGGTGAAGATAGATATAAGAATAGAATTAAAAAAATATAATGCTAGAAGAGCAATGCAATGATAAATGGACAAATCGCTGGGAAGAGAAACTGTTTTTTTCAAGGTTTTTGATTCAAGGTTGTATTTCAGAATGCTCCCTTGACTCACAGTAGTTTGCAAGCACAACATATATATTGTGTATGTCTGTACCCATACCCACCCATTATCAATCGCATCCCTCCAACTCTGCGGCCCACTCCCTACCTAGGTCATTTCGACCGTGTGAGCCAATCAATCAATAGTACCTCACGTCGTCCCATATATAATCATTCAGATCAGATATCATCTGCCTTGTTGTAGTAGTCAGGGTGAAAGTGAAATTGAGCAGTTGCCATTGATGTAACAGAGTATGGCCATAATAGAAAAATAAGATAATTGTGGACTTGTAGACTACAGCTGCCCCACCTGCAGACAGTAGTAAATAACGTGAGTCTACGACACGAGTATGTCTGTCTAGGGTGCAAGTTGACTGAGCTGGCATGCCTACAAGATTAATTTAGCTAAACAAGAGAGAGAAGTTGAAGACTTGACTACTCCATAGTGCTTAGTAATGCCTGAAACTCCCACAAATGTTAGAGGCCGAGGAAGTGGGAGGATACCACAAATGTTATGTACTGTGCTTTCTAGTGCTACTGTGCCGCTATAATTTTATGTGTATAATTAATTTTGTGTTGCTGTTTTGCTAAGAGTATTGGTTACAATTGTCTTTTTTCTTTCTTGATATAGCTACTCCTTCCTAATCGAAACAACCAAACAGGAAGGAGTTAGCAGCCATGGCCTGGCAACGGAAGCTGGAGGCCATGTGTGGGGAATATCGGCTGCTGGTGGTTCTGGCAGAGGAGGAGGAGGAGGTGGCAGCAGCAGCAGATGCAGCCTCCTCCAATGCCCCAGGCCTCAGCCAGGCCCCCCCAGTGCCTCCAGTGGTCCGGCGCCGAGGTCTGGCAGCCGCCCGCCACACTTCTTTGAACACTGCTGCCCACCCCTGTTCATCCAACTGCAAGGCATTTAAGTGCTGCATGCCCCTCCGGATGGCGCACCGAGAGGAGCGGATAAACACCCTGGAGAGGAAAATCCGGCGAGCCCGCAGCTAGATCTCCGTCGCCTGGCTCCTTTTTAAATATTATTTTTTGGTGGGTAGGAATTGGGAGTTGGGGAAAAGTTGGGGTTTATGGACATTGGACTCTTATGATGGACATTGGTTGGGATTAGGGGGAGGGGTGGGTCAGGTGTAACACACCAACAGATAGATGCAGTACCCTCACTTGTGACTTGTCCTACTAGTACTGTCAGTCTCTCCTCCTAGTCTATGCAGTGTGCAACTAAAACCCCGATGGACTCGGAAGGGTGTGGGTGTGTGAATTAGTTTATTAATTTCCATATATTTATGCCTCCCCCAAACTTCTTCTCTTACCTGTGATTGATGTCTATTTAAACTTAGGCGAAGCGATGGCTGCATGGTGATGGTTTGGTTTACCAAGGTGCTATGGTGGTGGAAGTAGTAGTAGACACTGACAGTAGCATTTACAAGAAAAGAAAATGAGACAGTCAGTCACCTGAGGGAGACTCGGGAACGAGTAGTAGAAGTACAGAACACAAGAAGACTGCCAAACAAGAAACCATGATGATGATAAGGAATGCTAAAGTAAAATAAACCAGAATGCCTGGAGGGCTAGCCTAGTACAAGTTGCAAACTGAAGTCGACTCGAGCTATGATTATGAAGCGGACAAGCAGCTTCGTAACGTTTAGTGCTGGAACTAGAATGATTGCTGACTCAATGCTGGACACCAATGATATTAGTATGATGGATTATGTTCCTCTGGAGAAAAAAAATTGAATATTGAATACTGTGCATGGGTGGGCAATCTAATATTGCCAGTGTGGGCTAAAGTATATATACTTAGAGCAGAAGAAGATTCTCGCCCTTCCTTGAGTTAGTGTTGCTTTCACCACATCTGCCCCAGGAAGTGTGTAATCAATAATTGGTGTAAATTTAATTTAGTCACACCTAAATATAAATCACACAGCCCAGGGGAAGAGGGTTAGGGTTTGAAGAATGGTTGGGAAGGTGGATTTGAGGGAAAGGTTTGACAAAGACAAACACTACACATGGACAACACACAATCTTGGCAGCCGGCCATCATAAATCTGTTAATGGAGAAAAAGGAAATGCATACATGATGATGACTTGATGAGTAGTACTAGACTAGTAGTACAGGGCAGCAGTATATTATTAATTGTTATTATGCAATTGTCTTGCCTGTCTGCCCCCAGAGAGACCCAAGTTACATACATTTTATGTTCTGTTGTACCAGGCTTCCTTTTAAAGCTAGCAAAGAAAATTAAAAAATATCTGTAGGAGTCAAATATAAGCAAACATAAACAACAACACACACAGTGGTAATGATTGAAGAGAAAAAATGAATCAAATGAAATGATACTATAATTATTGTCAAATTGGGAGTTGCATCTCAGCATTCCTCTTGGTCCTTCCTTGGACTGTCAGTCTGTCAATCTTGGGTGACTGCCTTGCGGATGCAATTTTTTAAGGTAAGTGTGAGTTATTTTTCCCAGTATAGCACAGGGTAAAGGCCAGCCTGTAAGTGTAGATGGAAAAACAAAAAGGATATTGAAAAATCAAGGAGAAAAGTAAAGTTAAACTGCATAAATTAAGGAGGAGTACAACAAGAAAACTTTCAGAGGCGGCAAGGTTAAATCATGTCTACTCTGCTTCCAGCAGTTACCTCCAACAACAGGAGCAGGCCCGCCCACCCAACCTCCACTTAGCTTAGATATTGAGCCAGACTGCACTGAGCACACATACACACACACAGCAACATAACATTTTCCAAATTAAGTAAAAAAATCAATGCACCGCTGCCAGTCACACCACCACACTCGACCCCACCACTACACAGACATGTAGGTCTGGTGTTGTTGTTGTTTATCTTTTAGGCCACTTCATGAAACGCCCAAGTTATTCCATAAATCATCTCCGATCCTACAGACTGACTGCGAGTATGGTATGGTCATGGTGTCCAACTCTGTAGTGTCCCGAGTGAGTCCAGAATAAAAAATGCAATGGATCGGCCTGCAGTAGTACAATTTGCTATTGAACAACAAAAAGGGAAATATTGACTTGAGTCAATTTTTTTGTGTGTAGATTAAATACTAGTAGACATCATGTACAACAACACAAACACCAATCACTTAGAGTCAGCGTGCAATGCATGCCATCATTTACCTGTTCTTCCGGGGCAGTCCATCTAGGCTTGGAAATGAGGATAGATATATAGTCGGGTTCTTTAAAGGGACTCGAGACAGGCACACAATTCACATTTGTTGTACTATTCTCCATCCAATGTCTGGCTTGAGAGAAATGGATTTAGGGCGAGTCAGGACTTGGAGGAGTGGACTTACTTCTTCACTGACTGCACACAGTTGCAACTCCAATCCGGCAATAAAAGAGTAAGATGGTGGTGATGGATTTGTTGTGATTCGAACCAGAAAGACGGTGACACACACAAATAATAAAAGTAAATAATATTCCTTAGCTATATCTTTTTGGGGGTCTTTTGTTTGGGTGTCAAAGCAAGAAAGAAAGGAACTCGAAGTAGAGCTCGTCCTCAAACTCTGGTGGTTCACCCAGAAGTAGGTCACCTAACACAGTACTTCCATGACCTGAGTCGCCGTCATCATCTTCCTGCTGTGCTACTTCAGGTATGATGTAATCCGGTGGTATAAAGTGCTGATTCATTTTGATCATGTTTAACATCGCCACATTTTGGGGCAAGAGACTGGTCCTTCTCACCAGCAGCACTAAAAACACGCTCAGAAAAGACACTTGCGACAGGACAAGCCAGATAGTTTATCGCCAGCCTGCTGAGCACTGGCCATTGGCGCCTTTTCTCATACCAATACAGCAATGGGTTTTGACCAAAGTAGACCTCGGTTGGGTCATCCAGATGGGTCTGGAACATCTGCTCAATACTCATGTATGCTCCGCATTGCTCTGCCTCTTTTGCCTTTGCCTCAGCACTCTACTTAAGCCCTTGCTGTAGAAACCATTCCTGTGCCGATTTTGGGGCTGATGCTCCTGTTCTTGTTGTTGATGTTGTTCTTGGTGTTGTTGGTGGTTTTGGCTGCTGTGAGCCAACTGCACTGCCCTCAGGCTCTGAAGTTTAACTTGAAGCCGGCTGCCCTGCAGTATTTGTTGTGCCATGGAGGAGCGGGCCTCTAATTCCCGGACGTTCTTTTTCTAGCTGACTGGCTTCCACAGCTATCCAAGTTTTGTAGTTGGCAACATTCACGTCTGAAAAAGGAATGAAAGTGTGCAGTAATTGTTTGTGCAATGGATCCAGAATTGTGGCACAAATATAATGGTTGGATGACACAATGCCTCTTTGCACCCTTGTATTTTCAGATAAGTGAAGGGTTAAGCTCTCCTCCAACTCATATGCTTCTTTTTTTTCCCTCCACACCTGTGTATATTGCAGACACCCCCTTCAGCTGTTCCTGTAGCATGTGCAACAATGGGATAGCTTGGCCCATAGTACAGTCCTCCTTGCTGACTTCACGTGTGAAGACCTCAAAAGGAAGTAGCATCTCTGTCAGGCATTTAACTAGGCCCCATCGGTACATCTCAATGATCATGCCTTTCACAGTAGCTTCCCCTCTTTGCATAACATATTCATTTATTGGTCTGTACTGTTCAAACAGACGTTCAAGCATGTAATAAGTTGAGTTCCAACGTGTTGGCACCTTCTGGATGAGTGCTTTAACTGGCATTCTATTATCACATTAAATGATCCTCAGCTGCTTCTGGGTTTAAAAGAATGACTGAAATGTGTGCAGATTCTTCTGCAGGTGGTAAGTAAGTTGCTGACTAGGTCTTCTTTTTTCAGAAAGTCTTGAACAATGATGTTAATGCAGGGCGCCAAACTCAGGACCCTGAAATAACCACCATAGGCCATGGCCTTAACTATATTACTGTCATTGTCCGTGGCAACAAAACCAATGTTAAGCCCTCTTGGTCACAGCCATTCAAAGACCTTGCTGTCAAAGTCTTGCAAAATGTTTGCAGCATTATGTGATTTCTCCATGGTGAACATGGCTACAGTTGCATGTTCTTGAGCGTCATTAAAAATCGCAGCAGTGTCAACAGGCACTCCTGCAGATATCTTTTCTCTAATCCCCACAAAAGAGATCCAGTGTGCAGTGATGCACATGTGATTAGTGGCTTGGCAACTGGTCAACATGTCTGTTGTCAGGTGGATAGTGTGAACAGCACTCTGCTGCAAAGTTTGTCCAAGCAATTCCAGCACATCGTGATGTAGTGCTGGAACAGCAACTCTGGCGAAATAGGACTGGCTGGGAACCTTCCATTTAGGGCACATGGCTGCCATAAATTCAAGAAAACCCACCCCTTCCACAAAAGAAAAAGGGAGGAGGTCCAGTGCTAATATTTTAGCCAGTTTCGCGTTGTACAAACGTCCCGTTGGGTGGTTGCGTTCGTACTGCCCCTCCGACCTAACATGCTGAGAATGGAAGCCTGGATTTTTTTTTTTCTGGTGCTACTGATGCAGGTGAGTTCTTGATGCCAGATGTTATGCTCAATGCATGTTTTTTTGTTGCGGTACTCTCTTGCCTTGGAGCCCTTGGTATCTCAGCCTGATTCTTGTGCCATTGCGATGTTTCTGATGATGATGTGGGCGGTACCACTTCTGGAGACAGGGCTGCTTTGTGTAACAGAGAAAATGTCTCCCTCTTGTTCACCTTCCACCGTGATTGGTTCTTCTTCTTCATCCCCTCCACCTACAACAAGTGCAGTTTTTTGACCGCTAATGTGCGCCTCCCACTGTATCAAGTGGTGTTTCCTCAGATGAATTGTGTGGCCTCCGGTACCATAGTTTTTGCCAAGCTTACCCTGACTAACACCTTGTCCACAAATGGTGCATACATCAATGTTCACCTCCTTCTTGCTAATTGAAAAAACTCCCAAACTGGGGAGGTCGATTTTCTGACGCTGCTGGTGCCACTTGCAATGTCGGATGAACTGGTAGGTGGGCGTGACGTTTGACTCTCTGCAGTACCTACTTCTACTGAGGTGGTTGTGGTGGATGTAGGTGGCTGCCAGGCCTTTGCAAATATGGAAGCTGGAGGTGGTGTTGGTGGTATCTGTGTGGTGGTATCTGTGCCACATCCCTCACAGCAATTTGGGATGGGCTAATGTCGGTCTCCACTGGGGCGGGACTAATGTCCATGATGACTCTTCATCATCCTCCTCTTCTAAATCTACCTCCATAACTCTAAGGCTTTCCGGAACCTTTCTTTTCCCTAGCCTTGTCTCGTGGGCGTGGCCTGTCTCACTCTCAGACTGAGGCGGGATCCAAGTGGTGTCCAGATCATCAGAAGGGGGGCTTGGAGAAGAACTTGATGGACTAACCCTTCTTTTCCTTACTGGGGATCTGGAAGACAATGGATCTTCTGAAAGAGTGGCTTGCTCTTCTTCTGCCTCTAGAGGAAGCTCAATCTCCTGAACTGCTCCTACTTCAGGAGGAACAACTACTATTGGGGGTGGTTGCGGCTGTTGTTGACCACTTATCTGAGTTTCCTGCATTGATTGGGAACTACTTTGCGATAACGATAAATCAAATTCAACATCACTGCTCATCGGCGTTTTCGTGATTAGACTGTCTGCCTCTGCGACAGACATGGGCTTGGGCCTAGGTTGGTGGGGTGGGTCCACTGATGCTGGGATGCTGCTCCCAGCTTGCTCCCTGGACACCGCTGCTGCAGGCGCAATTTTTGGTTTCCCAAAAAATGTCTTGGGCTACATACCGGTGGTGGTAACTGGCAGTGCCTTCTTCTCCCTGGCATCTTTCTTGGTACTGGACCTGGTACCTTTCTTTGGGGCCATCTTGAAGATGTCAGCAGCAGCACGCAGTGGCACAAGTTGAAGAGATGTCTGTGGTCACACGTCACGTGACGTGTGCAGCAAGACTTATGTCTGGCAGTACAATGGGTGATGTTGTCTCCTCCTCTTTTGTGCACCTAAAAGCAAAGAAGCAAGAATAAGATCAGTGAAATGTGGCATTCATTCATTGTTGTGGTTCAATTGCTACTAGTACAAACAAACAAATATAATATATTCAACTTAGTGTGTGGACACACTTGTTAGTGTTATTAATATTATTACATTTTATTACCTCAGTTATTAAAAAATATAACAATACAGTGTAGCCATTTGTGAGACTTTGACAATAACAAGGGCTTTCATAGTGCACTGTAGTTTACAGTACACTCAGGAGGGATAGGAAAGAAGAAGAACAACAACAAAAATAGAAATGTAACGGTTTGGCATTGTGCATCACGTGGGATGCAGCATTCAGGGAGCTGCAGCTGACAATGGATGGAAGCAATAAGCCAAGAGGAACAAAGGAAAGACATGCAGGCCTATGGCAAAAGCACAGTAAAGCACACTAACTGCCACCACAAAATGGTCACCAGCCACATGGTCACACACAAGTCACAACAAAAACAAGCAGGAGGCCTGGAAATCAATGAACACAAGCAGGCCTATATGGACACAGACTTTACAAAATGGACCCTGGCCACATGGGGAGGCTCAGCCAACGCAAATGCTGGCCCACTATTACAAACACACTCACACACTGGCCAGACAAAGGAGGCATGCTAAACAACACAGCTTTAATGCAACAATGCCAAAAACGAAAATCCACAGGGCTAAAAAAGGTTTGCAAGTTACAACCAAACACATCCAACAAAGGCATTTATATTTAACACACATGAAAAAAAGTGAAATACCAAAAATAAACACATTTTGCATTTCAATCCAATGCGATCCATGCCTTAAATGATGTTTAAATTCAACAGACACCACAGAAACAGTTGTTTCATACACCCATGAGTAGCTCTGGGCCTAGTGGCTGAAAGGCTTATTGGCAGACTACATGGCTTGTGAATTAAATAAATATTGCAAATTAATTTCAAAAGTTGGAGAAAATTTAGTGAACTGTGCTAGATGTTTCCTTTATAAAAGAAGAAAAATTACTTACAAAGAAACTACTAGGCCCCTACTGAAACTACAGGCCACCCACCACAATAAATTAAAATAAACAATGAAAAGTACAAAAAGAATCTAGGTGTATGGCCCCAATCAAACAAACAACACCAATTTTCCAACTTACTTGTGAAATCTCAAATTCAAAAGTCCTCAAATCCAATGATATATAATGCAGCAGACACAAAGAGTGATCCTTCCAGCTCCAAATCCTAACAAAAAGTGAACAGGAGATGGACAAAGCACCGGGAGGAGCCTGCTGGACAGGAACAGGAAGTTGGAGACTCTGGGGCACTTCCTTACTCTTAAAAAAAAAAGTAAAAAAGAAAAAGGACTCCTTGCACAAAAAAGTACAGCCAAATGTCAATCTGAGGAGGTTTTTTAATCTAAATTGTCATTTCGAGAAGGTTTTGATGCTGCTTGGGCGAGAACCTTCTCAAGATTGCATATTCTGCGTGTTCAGATCGCGATGTTCACAAACCCCCCCACGGAAGTCCGCGGGCGAGCTCTAATGACGTGTTCACGATAGCAAACTCTCGCAGGACCATGCGGCCGCCTAGCAAATCTCGTGGCGATCGCTAGAGGCTCGGGAAATCTTGTCGGCAATCGCAGGCAACCAGTAAGTTGCACCAGCGCACGCGAAAACGCATTTTAGGTGCACAAACACAAAATAAATCTGCTCCATTGCGGTTTTTTCTGGCAACTCCGCGGAACGCAGAGTTGCCAAAAATCAGCAAACTCCGCAAACTTAGTTCATGTCAAAGTGTTTGACAATGACGAACTGTTCATTGTTTGGACATCTCATAAGTGGTGGCCCTGTGGATCTCAGAACCTATGCGGGAAAGGCAGTAGAAGTGCAACATCTTCTGGCACTATGCTGTACTGGAGGAACCATTATTTTATAGATGCTTCATGCTTCAGCCTCAGGGTCCTACAAGTGCTGAAGAATACAGTGTGCCTCCCGACATTAGAAATTACAGCTCTATTTCACTAAAGGAATAGCTCTTAGTCAGGTAGAAATCAAACTCTATATGTTATTGCTGATAGTTCCTACACCCAATGGATGTATTGTAGTCTGATCCAAAATGCAATTGACACCTCCAACATGACATGGCTAAGGGATGCTGACCCATTGTTCCTCAATGTATTTTAGAATGATTGAATACCTTCTGGCACAAAGCTAAAGTTCCATCTAGCTAGACCAAAAAGTTCCACTGTCATTAAGGTTTAATCTGCCAAAATTTAAGGAAGGTTGAGTTATTTAACGCATCTAATAAATATTGTATGTGTTAAATACCTTCAAACTTGTAATTCCGACCCATGCATAAACAAGGGTTAACACATGGGTCAGCATACCACAAGCTACTTGTAATCAGGCCCTAAGTGTTTATGGGCAAGTCAAGTCTGTACAGCAGCAGTCAACAGCAGACCACAAGATCAATGTGAAACTCATCCACTCAAGCCATAGTATCCATTGGTCTTTCATTTAAAAGTGAATTTAACAGTCAGAGTCTGGCCACTTTTCTGCAAAACTCCGAGACATCAATCACTGAACCTTACCCCTAAGGGTTGTAGAAGACTGCATTCACATGTGAAACCTACAGAAGTCAGTTAAGGTTAGAATGGAACCGACATTGTCGCTTACAGTGAGCAGAAACAGCCAAAACGAACAAAAATATGAACAGAATCAGTGTCTGCAATAGACCAAACTGCTGTGAATACTGCAGTGCCAGAAGAGCAGGTGTGATACACCAATGCTTAATAGCAACCAGTGAAATAGAGACCTCTTGTGAGTATGCTTGGAGCCCCAAAGGAACCAGGGAGATAAACCAGCACACCCAAAGGCTGAAGACAAAATGAGTAGAGAACGAGAAAGCTGCTTATAGAGGAGGTAGTTGTGCTGCAGACTGACAGGGCTTCTCCATATAGCCCATCCTTACTTCATCCTTGACAAGAACCCATTATTGTAATAGTAAAGATCAGAGACTGAAACAAACAAATATATCACAACCCAAGATAGGGAGAAGCATAAATGTCAGCCAACTGGGGAAATTTGCTATGGCTTTCTTGCTGTTCACTGACAATTATCGAGACCACAAATATTGTGGGACATAAATATTGAGTCGAAAATATTTAACACAAAAATATCGTTATCCTATACTTATAATGTAAATGACAAAAATATTGAAATTATAGTATCGTTATACACTAATATTGAAAACTGAAATATAATTGTTTAACCTATATATATTTAAAATTATTAAACACTACATATATTAATATTTAACAATAATATCATTAAAATTACATATATTTAAGTAATTACAAATATATATAAATGTCTCTTTGTGTATGAATATTTAAACATATAGAATTTAAAACTATTATTAAAATAATCATTTTAATTTATATTATAATTTACTAATTGTTTGTAAACTTTAAATATATATATGTATGTGTATATATAAAAATATGTATAAGTATATATATATATATATATATATATATATATATTTATATATATAGATGTATATCTTTACGATAAATTAAAAACCATAACAAATGAACTGTAAATATTTTTAAAAACAAACCAGTTTAATTACACAAACAATAACCAATATAAAGAATTACATTTTAATAATAATATATTAAATATTACAAACATTAATTAATAAAAATAATATAATTTTAAATACACACAGACATCATAATAATATAAATGTAAACAAAATAAACAGAACTATAAAATTGTAGGAATAATACATATACTATTCCCACTCTAATCTCTGCAACAGTAGGGAAAAGGTTGGACTCAGGAAGGGTAAAGCTTACTATCCCCACTGCAGTCTGAGCAACAGTAGGGAAAGCATTGGCCTCAGAAGGGGTACAAATTTATATTCCTACTCCAGTCAGTGCAGCAGTAGGGAAAGTGCTGGATTGCGGAGGGGTACAGTTTACTATTCCCATTACAGTCGTTGCAACCATAGGGAAAGGGTTGGACTCAGGAGAGGTAACATTTTACTATTACTACTCCAGTCAGTGGAATAGTAGGGAAAGTATTGGACTCAGGAGGGGTACAAATTACTATTCCCACTCCAGTCTGTGAAACAGTAGAAAAGCATTGGACTCAGGAGGGGCATAATTTACTATTCCCACTCCACTCAGTGCAACAGTAGGGAAAGTGCTAGATTGCGGGGGTTAAAATTTACTATTCCCACTCCATTCAGTGCAACTGTAGGGAAACGGCTGGACTCAGCAGGGACAACATTTACTATTCCCACTCCAGTCTGTGCAACAGTAGAGAAAGTGTTGGATTGTGGAGGGGCAAAGCTTACTGTTCCCACTCCAGTCTGTGTAACAGTGGGGAAACAGTTGGACTCAGGAGGGAGAAAATGTACTATTCCCACTCCAATCTGGGCAACAGTAAAGAAAGTGTTGGATTGCGGAAGGGTAAAATTTAACATTCCCACTCCAGTTTATGCAACAGTAGAGAGAGAGAGTAGTTAACTTCAAACAAATAAAATATTTAAGCATTTACATTAAATAACAAAAAATAAACATATTTAAAAATAAAATATATATATACATTTAAAAAGTACATATTTATTACAATGTTTAATAGATATTTTAAATTACAACAAATATTATAAAATAATAAAAATACCACACTGCATTCTCATAATAATAACAAAAAACAAACATTATGTTATTTACAATGACACAAACCCAAAAATATGTCTTAAAAATTATAATTACAAATTTTACATAGTTAATTATCAATTAAACAGATAATAATATTAAGACACAAAATTCTTCAGTTTTTTCTTTCTTTTATTCCATTTTGATATATCGTAAAAACAGAATCCAGTTGAAGTGACTCGAAAAACAGTACAGCCAACGCGTTTCGTCCTAAAACAGGACTTCTTCAGGGCACAAAGTGATGGTAAAAACCATCATAGCCATAACGTTAAAGATCATAGAATTTCCTGTCGGCAACTTGTATCCCTTCTGGTTTGTTTCTATAACCTTCAATATATCAAACGAAGGTCTAGGAGGTCACAGGCTTACACCACTTCATAAGGTGTGGACTTGTGCAGAAAAACACCGCTTAGCAAAATGAGGCTCTAACGGTCAACGGGAACACTGGAATCCGTGCTGCTACGGATTCCAGTGTTCCCGTTGACCGTTAGAGCCTCATTTTTGCTAAGCGGTGTTTTTCTGCACAAGTCCACACCTTATGAAGTGGTGTAAGCCCGTGACCTCCTAGACCTTCGTTTGATATATTGAAGGTTATAGAAACAAACCAGAAGGGATACAAGTTGCCGACAGGGAATTCTATGATCTTTAACGTTATGACTATGATGGTTTTTACCATCACTTTGTGCCCTGAAGAAGTCCTGTTTTAGGACGAAACGCGTTGGCTGTACTGTTTTTCGAGTCACTTCAACTGGATTCTGTTTTTTACAATATATCAAAATGGAATAAAAGAAAGAAAAAACTGAAGAATTTTGTGTCTGGATACAGACTCTCTTTATTAATTCAATTCTGTTGCATGGTGCACCTGTGCTTATGTTTTTGATCTGTTAGGTTCCTCTGGGAACAGGCACTGTGACGGTGGGTGCTATTCTGTGTGCACATGGATCCCTATTTGTATTGAGGGGATAAGATTATGAGAGCGATATTAGGTTAGGTGCTGGCAACTGGAAGGTACCACTGTCAGTTCTATATTCTTTTAGATAATAATATTAACTAATGAGAACATATTTATATTTAATTAACTTGCCACCCTTTTTCCCTACAAACTCAACAGCATGCACCTGCTATATAACTTAAAAAATGTCTTAATTACACAATGTACATATTTAATTATCAATTAAATAATTATCAATAATTAACATTAATGATTAACTATTATGAGGGCTCCCCGTTTTATGGTATTTATTTTTTTAACATTTCCGTCTGTATTTATCCATATTTATTTTTTGGCCATTTTATCTGTATTTATCCATATTTATTTTGTGCTTTGTGTATAAATGTAGTTGTAAAACTTTACATTTCCATATTTATTTAAATGATAGATGCGCACTCATACTTTGATGTCTGTTGTGTTTTATCTATTTAAGTTGCCAAATATTACATAGCAGTACATCCACTGGCAAATATTAGCATTATACCACAAATGTATGTTGACACATGCAGTTAATTAAAGAAATTTCATCCTGTTTTTAATTTCCCATTCTGTCCATCTGCTCAGCTGTTGGGCTATAATTCATGAAAGACAGCATGAAGAGTCACTTAAAAGAGGCACATTTTCTGTATTTATCCACTTTTAAAAATAAATGCAGATAGAAAACACATTGTTTTCTGTCTGTATTTATCTGTAAAATTCCGTAAAAACGGAAAACAGGGAGCCTTAATTATTATACTTAATTTCCTTCACACCCTTCGTACCTACAAAAACAAGACCCCACAAAAAAAATATAAGTAAACAATTAAATTAATTACACAATTTACATAACTAATTATCAATTGAATAATTAATAACAGATAAAAATTAATTATTAATTGATTATAATTAAATTACTTCCCGCCCTATACCCCTACACACCCCACAACCTACACCTTAAACTTAGCGTAATTTGAAAACAAAATTACACAATTAACAGAATTAATTAGCAATTAATTAATTATAATCAATTAAAAATTCAATATTAATTAATAATACTTCATTTTCTTCCCACCCTGCACCCCTATGAACCCCACAACCCACTACAGCACTACAAATAACAATAAACTATAATATAAAATTTAAAAACAACTATAAATGTACAAACTATATTAAAAAACATTACCAATAAGTATACAAACAACTTATAGCATATAAAATTAAAATATATACTAAAATACATAAAAATAATTTTAAAACAATATTATAAACAGCAAAATTTTTGTAAACTATATTAGCAACATAGATAATTTAAACATCGCTATTACTCACCCTAAAATTGATATTGTTGTCAGTGATATTTTTACACGCAATATTTTTGCATCACAGTATTTTAAACTCAATATTTTTGCCTCTTGATAAGTTTTTTTCGATATTTTGTCTGAATACCCTTTCTTGCTCTTAGTGACACTATTAACGTGATCCACAACTTATGACACATACCACCACTGAAAAGGGTAGTGCTGATGACTCAGTGACTGGGTACCAAACACTAATGAGCAGATAATCCCACACTTTCTCAGCAACACAGATTTTACATAAGGCTGTGCTCTTTCATCTTTCACAGCAAATTATTGGAGCTCATACCTGATAATTGTTCTGATCTTTTTCCCTGGAATTGCTAAACGTGATGTTCAGACTTCTCATTTAACCTGCACCCAGACCAAGAATTAAAATATAAGCACACTTACTTCGCTTTCCGATCAGGAAATTAAGGGGCATATTATCAAGAACGGCGTTAAAATTATCGCCGCTTTAGCGGCAGAAAACTGCCGCTAAAGCGGCGATAATGGGCTTGATAATATGCCCTTGAGAATTCCAATAGAAACCCATGTTCTGGTGTAAACATGGGCTTCTATTGGAATTCTCAAGGGCATATTATCAAGCCCATTATCGCCGCTTTAGCGGCAGTTTTCTGCCGCTAATGCGGCGATAATTTTAACGCTGTTCTTGATATTATGCCCCTGAGCTCTTAAGGTAAATCTTATGAAAGAGAGATTCAATATTTATTTTATGATACAGTAGATCACAGCTGTGGGATATAAATATGTAGGAAAATTACAGACCTTGAAGATCATGCAAGAGTGCTTTCTTACAATATACATGAGAAAGCAGATAAGCGAGATGCAGCAGGATTTCTGGTATCATTTCTCCTCAAACTCTGGAACAAACCTTTTCCTCACGTCTAGAATTCCACAGGGTGCATGCTTGCCTGTTCTTAACACTACAGTGTCAACCATCTTCCATACTCTCCCTTCTCTTAGCGGCCTCCTCCCCAGCGAATGGAGCTCTTCGCACTGAACTTTAGAAGGTACCTTTTGCAGCTGGACTAACCTGGTACCTGTATCCGGCCCATGCTCCATCATGATCGGCCTGAACTTGTGGCGTTCACCACAACCAGATAATCATGAGTGACGCTTTGTGCTTTTAGGTGCTATACTTACCTTAAATCGTTAAAATTGCATAGCTCTGGGTCTACTGATTGGCTTTTTGTCATTTTGGTGTTAAATCATGTATTCACTTTTACTCTGTTTTTCTAAATTAGTGTGGAAGTTTTCTTATGTTTTTTGCAATTTATTAGTGTATTAACAAAATGACGAGAAAACTGATGGGCGGCATTCCGCTGAGTTACCGAAAAGCTCTGCCAAATTCCGCAGAGTTCCACAAGCGGGCGAAGTATTGCTCGTTCACCCCTTGTGCCTGCCCTGGACTCAAATGAATCACCTTACAGAACTAATCCAGAGTTAACACATAAGGAATGGTGCGTGGATGTCCAACACTCCTGGCAAAACAGCACTGCTGAATGAAAAGGACGTGTTTGTCCTTTCTCGTTATGTGACGCCTCCACTAGGAGATGCTCTAAGGCTGCTGCCTTATCTTTTCTATGGCACTGCCAGGACATTCTGTGCTGTGTAGGCTGAGCTGAACCTTCCTGGATCAACCCTGGGAAAAGTGCTAGCAAATGCTTCCAATGCAATGTTCTACAAGTCTTAGAAATAGGAGGCCAATTCTGTGAATAGTGAAAAGCAAAGGACGCTGCGAGAGACAAGAGCTCAAAAGCACAGTGCATGAGCCTGTCCTCGAAGGAAAAGAACCAGAAACATTCAATCCAGTGCAGACCAAGTACAAAGAATAACATGATATCAGGTTGGTGTAGGGGCATGAGCAATTCCCGCTGACCGTCTTTACAAGTAAACTCAGGAAACAGCCCTAAAAGAGACATAAGCCTCCCTTTTCTCTCCCAGCAGAATCTGCCATTCATTCTCAGGTGGCAATGACAGGTTGCAACCTGGCAAGTCACCAGACTGGGGGCAAATCAAAGACAGAATTCTCCCCAGTTAATGCCATAAACTCTATCACCACAACAGCACCTGCATGCCATGGCAGGTGTTATATGCTAGTAGAGGTGAGATAACACACTATATGAACTCCTACCTCACAAGCGTACCAGGTGTGGAATGCACTACCTTGCAATACGATAATACAAAAATGTCTGGCCCAAAACAGCAATATGGTCAGTTTTTGTGCCAATTCGGTGGCTCTGCTCCCACCGTGAGCTGGTTTCTTAATGGTTGGTACATCAGTACTGTGAGAGCCAAAGCAAATGGTCAAAGCAGAGCCTAGGGCAGAAATGCAAATAAAGCGTGCATCTAGCCAAGCAGGTTGGATGGAAGTGAGATGAACACTTTGTGAAAGGCAAGTTTCTTACTATTTCCTTAAAATGCACCATGTGTCACTAGTTTAAACCCAAATTATATTAGTTGATAATCACACAAAAAAATACGTTGAAACCCTGGAAAAGTCTGCACAACTTTGTTGACTCAATTTGCTTTGATTAAAGTGCACGACTTGCCACATATTTTTTCAAATGTGAACTAACCATGTAAGTACAACAAAAGAAGGAGAAGCAAAAAGTATTGATCTGCAAAATGAGAACGTGGGAAGTTTTTCTCTACCTGAGCATGTTCATGGCCCAGTTTGACACTGGAGGACATGTGCCTGACAGAGCAGGACTGGGTACTATAGCTCCTGTTCTGTCTTGAGACTGCATGCACATGATTCAAGGGAGCAATGTCAGGGTGAACCGGTATGGCATGCTCATGCCCAGCTGCCTTCGGTGATACTGGAACTCTGACCCTTGTGGACACATGCCCCACACTTTTCCCATGCCCTCTTAACATACATATCGTCCAGACCCCCATAACCCCTCCACCTTTTCATGATCCTCCACAACCAGCACTGCAAAAACCATCACTCCCTACTACTGCCCCCTCACTACACCCCACCCCCATGCCTCACCTCACTGATAACTGGACCGCACACACACAGCATTTTTTATGTTAAAAAGCAGCCACAAGAACTCTAATTACATTAACTACCCTTCAATGTATAAGACCCATTCCACCCTCTCACATTCCATGCTGATGCTTGGAACACTCTTCATTTACTCGCATACGAAAGCTGTGGTAACTAAAGTTTTCAGGCAGGATATTGTGGCAACTTGGGAACCTTACCATCAGTCACCACTGACCCATTTCCTTTGTCACTGTCCAGGACTCTCTTTGCAGCCCCATGGCACGAGACTAGCTTCTTGTTGTTGCACGTGCTTTGCAGACTCACCCTGCCAAGCATCATGAGGATGCACACGGACAGCTGCATGGCTCTTCAGTGTATTTGGTGCTGTACCGTGTCCCAGAAGTACTGCAAAGCCATTCCACAGTACTGTACTGCAGTGCCAACAGAAACCTTTCACAACCAGCCAGTGCAAAAAAGGGTTCTGCACAGGTGTGTCACATCCTGCCACGCTGCTGCCTGGATTGAACATCTGTGCACCTGCGAGCTGAAGCATGGCACGTCAGGAGATGTAGGGGGATATTCACAAGGACGTATCTCTGATTTATCCCCACCTTAACTCATCAAAAGTGGAGATAGATTTAACACCCCATTCACAAGCGGGTGCAAACTGCAGACATCGCCAGTATTCCTGAGATAACTGCCGCAAAATGTATCTCCACGGTGGACACCACCAACTAACCCTAATGAGATGCAGAGTAGGCGTTCCCGTGCAAAAACACATGAAAAAACCACAACACCACTTTCAGAACGAACTGCCCGATCTGCGATGCGAACCAAAAACAGGCGATAAGTCGCGGTAGCAGCAGGGAATTAACACCTGCCTTTTGCTGGTGTTGAGCAGGACGACTAGCTGCAGCATGAAAGGGAGCCCAGGCCAGAGCCACATCTGAAGACCCACAGATGCCATGGAGACAATGATCATGCAGCTCGGAGACCCATGAGGGCCACAACACCCACCGCCACAACCCCCATGGCCCCCCACCCCCGCCCGGACAAACACATACCGTGCACGACACAAGAGCCACAAAAAGCGCATGACGTCGCACAATGACAAACAGAAACACACATGTTGAGACGGAAGAACGAGAAAAAGTCACTCATCATTGAAGTAACAACCAAAAACTTTATTGAAATACAACACAAAACACCAATGCGGAAGACTCCTGTCGGGTCCGTCTGGGAAAATTCTGATGTCACGGCCTGGAAAATAAAGCCCAAAATAAGAATGTGTGTCATGTCATCAAAGGAGCGAGACACAGAGAAACAGAGAATGAAAGAAAAGCAGAGAGAGAAAGAAAGAAAGGGAGAGGGAGAGAGAAGGAAAGGAAGGGAGAGTGAAAGTGAAATGAAGAGACAGAAAGAGAGAGAGAGAGAAAAGGAAGAACAGTGCCGCCCCGCGCACCCAGGCACCACTGCTCATCTGCTGCCACCGGTGTGTCTCCAAACAAGTGCCGGGATACACTGCAAGCCACCAGGTCTGTAACCGAGGCAAGAGTCAATCATGTCAGAGTCCATCCCACTGCACACGGCTACAACGCCTGTCCGCCCCTGCGCACACATGCAGCCGCACCCTACCCCCTCCCGCCAGCCAGCGCTGGCTGTCCGCCCTTGCGCACCCAGGCCCCACTGCTCACCTTTCGCCGATGGTGTGTCCACCAGTGGGCACACCACGTGCCCGTGCAAGCTCCAGGCCCCGGTCTCGCCACCATGGCATGCTCCACATCATGCGGACCCGCACCGCGGACCAGCGGGACACACACATGACGTTGAGTCCTGAGGCATCAATGACAGAGACCACATCAGTGCACACGTCATCATCGCAGGCTGCACACCCGCTCATCAATTTCGGTGCCACTAACCCTATGCAACCCCAGTCAGCGCCACGTGGTGGTAGGCCTGTGACAGCCGCAAGGCTTCGGGTGCCACTAACCCTGTGCAACCCCAGTCAGCGCCACGTTGTGGTAGGCCCTTGACGGCCGCAAGGCTTTGGGTGCCACTAACCCTGTGCACAACAAGTCATGGGCCCTTTATGATTGAGAACCGTGGAGCGTCCGTCATCCAGTCACCTCTGGCAGTGGGGAATGTGACGTTGCCGGCCCCTCATATACTCGGGGTCACATGGCCTGTGACGCCTGCGCCGGATGGGTGTGGTGTGTGTGCAAACCTGCCCTCAGGGAGTGGCCGCGACATGCTGACAACTAGACCAGCGACCTGCAGACCACTAGCGTGTAGACCTGTGACATGTGGTTATGTGGCCCCCCCTTGGAGCGTAAGCGGAGTGGTCTGTCCTGGCGTACGCCGGACCAGCGCAGGGCTTGCAACAACGACTCGGGGGCTCTGGGCGTGGTGCAGTCCATGTCCGGACAAGGAAGTGACTAATGCGTGTGTCCCTGTTGTGGTGTCTACGGCACCCGCAACGCAATCGGCAACGTAGCACACTGTGACTGGAATCCCACTAGATGAGCATCATTGACGTTAGGGGGAATAACTGACCCTACATTCATCCACACATTCATACTTAAATGATGAAAGACATGACACAGCAGTGCGTTCCTGAATGTTTATTGCACATCCAGTGGAGTTCAGCAGCTGGAGCAGTACAGGGCCATGCCAACCCCACTTCACGATATGGGCCCATGGAGGGCCAGCCAGAGTCCATCGGGGAATGACAAGGACAGAGGATGAGGAAGAGTACAGTCCGCAGTCTGGTCGCCGTGTCATTGGTCACCAAACAGGATATGGAAGTCCATGTCGTGGTCCAAGGTGAGTGCCGCAGAGTGTATCGGGGGTCAGTGGGAGGTCATGGGGCCATGTGCGGCACCAAGGAGCAACAGGCCAGGTGGCGGACATCAATGCTAGTGCCTCCTTCTGAACTCAAGCCCATCCACGTCCTCGTCCTCGGATGTGTGCTCTGCCCCACCTGTGGGTGGTGGTGTTCCGGCTGCGGCACTGTGTGCCACTGACACATCAAGGACCGGAGGTGTATTGCCGGCCACTCTGTGTGGCAGTGACACATCAGGTGCTGGAGGTGGAATGTCTGCCGCACTGTGGGGCATGGACACACCAGGGGGCGGAGATGTGGATGGTGTAGGGGCAGCAGCATTCATCCGCGCCACGCCTTGTGGCAGCAATGCCATGATGAGGACATGCAGGGCCTGGTAGATCCCAGCTACATTTTGCTGATGTGCAGCGGTGGCTGCCATCCTTTCCACCTCCATCCGCACCATGTCCTCCATGAGCCTCCGCATGCATGCCATCTCCTGGCTGAGATCGCTGGAGCCACCCTGAGCGGACAGGTGCTCTTGTCTCCGAGTCATGACTCCAGCAATGTCAGCCAGGGCTCGTTGGAGACCATGGAGTGGCGTGTGGGTGTCCATTAGGGACTGGAGGTGGTCCCTGATGGGACTCAGACACCCATGGATGGCATCGAGTTTGGTAGCCATGAGGTCGAACCCCACCCGCACCTGCTCAGCCATCTCCCTCTGGACCTCCAACACACGGCGCTGGAAGGCCATGGGTTGTTCAGGGGGGTCGTGGGAGACAGCCGGGGTTGTGGGTGCCTCCTGCTGGGTGGTTTGTGGAGTGGGTGGGGTCTCCTCGATGTAGCTGGGCTGCCCTGGTCCTGGACGTGATTGGCGGATGAGCTCAATGATGTCTTGGAGGGTTTGGGTGTCGATGCTGGTGGTGTCCTCCTCGTCATCAGTGAAGAGTGGCTGGGACTGCTCTGCAGGTGGCGTTGATGGTGCCCCTGCAATGTGAAGGGGAGATGCTGTGTTACAATGCGTCCTCATGTATGTGGCCGCATGGTACATGTTGACATTCAGACAGCATGGCAATGTACATTGTGACAGTGTGTAGATCAGGGCCATGATCCAGAGTCATTGTGGGTGTGCACTGTGCTCTGCTTGATTGTGCATGTGTGCCATTGTGGCCATCTCCCCCCGTCCCCCCAGTACCTGGTGGTTACTCACCCTGTTGCCGTTGAGAAGTGTCCGGTGCCCCGACTCCTGCCACGGTCTCCACACTGATGACTGTCGACACCAGCTCCTCCATGTCATCCAGCTCCAGCTGTGGCGCTGGGCTCCCACCTCCAGTCTGCATTGCTGCCTTCTGGTTGCCTGCGAGTTTCTCCTTGGTCTTGCGCTTGATGTCATTCCATCGCCTCTTGACCTCGTCCATTGACCTCTTGTGCTCTCCGATGGCATTCACCTTGTCCACGATGGACCGCCATAATCCATTTTTGGTGCCCAATGACACATTGGAGGCAACGAACAGTTGTTGATCGTGTTCTATTACCTGTGTGACCAGGATCCGATTCTCCTGCAGACTGTACTTCGTCTTCCTCTTCTTCTTGTCCTTGCCCTTCCCTGTCACCGTGGTCCCGGGCTGGTCGTCCGGGGTACTTGTGGGGTTGCGCCCGTCCTCTGCGCCTGCTCTGGCTGCCTCCATGGTGCTTCGGTGTTGGTCATTTTGTGTTTGTGTGTTTTTTCTCCTTTTGTACTGGTTTTCCCTCCTGCCGTGTGTGTATGGCAGGCCTGGCGCTGCTTATCGCTGATTTCCTCATCGCGAATGGGCTCATCGCACGTTTTTTGGTGTTGGGATTTGTGTTTTTATCGCTGTCGCGGTGGTTGTATCGCGGACATTGTCTGCGGTTTCAGGAGACTATCGCATGGTACCGCCGTGTTGTGAATTCCATGTTAACACGGGGTTATTTTCCCGCGATGGACTGCGATGTGTAAAGTTGCGTTAACATTTTTTGGAGATATTTAGCACACGTTCTTGTGAATATACCCCGTAGTCTTTCGAGTGGATTGCAATATGCCATTGGTGAGCGCACCAGTAAACTCTGACCTGCCAGCAGTTGGTGGAGTTTTTAGAAAACTCTGCTCTTCAAGCGGAGCTCCAAGTGGCAAAACTCAGTGAACTCCACCAGTGGAGCATTGTTTACCGCTCACCCCTTATATTGCCATAGAGTCTGCCACAAATATAGGATCAAAGAACTAAGAGCCTCATTAAGAGTTCTGCCAACAGGTTACTCTGTGTCAAACATGATGGATGACCCGCCATATAACAAATGCATTATGTCCAATTGGACTTGTAATATGGAGGATAATGCATTCGTCATGTTTGTGACTGCATGGAGTACCCTGTCCCCTGAACTCTAAATAAGTCTCTATGATATCTAGGAGTTACTCATGACTTAAGCAAAATCCCATCCGTGGGGGGATATTAGCAACAACTTGCGATAATTTTATCGCAGCGTATCGCTGGAATTTATCACGGAGATAACACGTTATTAGCAACGTTTATCTCCAATGCGATAAAATATCCAGCGATAGCGGCGAAATGCATGAATATCGCTGGAAAGCCAGCGATATTCATGCATTAACGCCATGGGGGACTTAGCCTGACAATCCACCTTCCATTGAACAAACAGGTAAGTTATGTTTTTAGCAGGTGTTAAATTCTAGCGATTATCGCGCTTAGCGCAAGTTTTTTTATCGCTTCGCGTGCGTTGCTAATAGGGGGAAGTTGTGTTAGCGACTGTTTTCAGTCGCTTTTAGTTGGGAACGCCTACCTTGCATGTCATTAGCGATAATTATCGCTGGCATGTAAGGCGATAGGAAAACCGCCCGCTATCGCCAGAAAGCTGTCGCTAACGCCTGTTAGCGACAGCTTGCTGATAGGGCGATAAAAATATCGCCACTTTAGCGGCAAAAAGTGCCGCTAAAGTGGCGATACTGCCCTTGCTAATATGCCCCCCGGAATTTAACCAGAACCTCCAAAGAAATGAAAGCTATTTTGAAAAATGTCTTTATCTTCTGATGACTATCTAAGGAAGGGTCAATCTAATTAAGATGCTCATCCTCCCAAAAATTACCTTTTTCTATAATTGAATACAGATTAGAGTTTGATAAAAGACATACACCTAAAAAACTGGGGAAACTATCTTGTTTTATTTGGCCATCAAAAGGCATTAGGTTATCTTGGAAAAAACTAAGGAGGAAATTGGAGAAATGTGGCTTACAGTTGCCATATCTTCTATATTATTGTTGGTCCTTACAGTTTAAAAATTGTCACATGTTAATATCCAACCTAGAGAAGTGCAGCAAGAGGCAAATGTTGCAAGCATTATTAAAGGATGTGAATCAAGGAGGTGCTTTTCTATATAACTTTGGGGTGCCAAAATTATTTAAGAAGGTATGTCTTAAGACACTTCAAACGAGTGTTCAATTGTGGTTTAACATCTGGCTTAAATAGGGTATACCACATTATAGTATTAGATCTCAAATTTGGGAATAGCCAGGAACTCCTGAATATTTGAAAGATTCATCAGCTGATGATATCCATGAGTTTGAGAGTTGCTCCTGAACAGGCACACTATTGGGAATTAGTAGGTTCACTTCTCACAAGGATATTTCAACAAACAATGTAGGTAAGAGTCTTGTCATGGTTCACAGCTGACCCAAATCGACTGAGTAGCATCCGATCCATCTCCCTGCTCCCCTATCCTGCCAAAGTAATTGAGAACGCCATCAACAAGCAACTCACAACCCACCTCGAACTTCATCTGGATTCGGAAAGAACCACAGCACTGAAACAACACTTATCGATAGCCACCTATGAAATTCAAATCATCCTGGACCAAGGAGAAACATCAGCCCTCATCCTGCTCGTCATCTCTGCAGCCTTTAACACTGTCTCCCATAACAGCCTCATCAGAAGACTCCATAAGATTGGCATACAAAGATCCACTCTCAAATGGATCTGTTCCTCCCTCATGGAAAGAACCAAAGAGGTCAAGCTGCCACCTTCACATCAGACACCAAGAAATTGATATGCGGAGTCCCACAGGGATCGTCCCTCAGTCCCAACCTTTTCAACATATCCATGACACCGTTCGTCAACATCACCTGTTCACAATACATCACGTCATCTGCTATGCTGATGACACCCATCTCATTCTCACCCTGATAGACAAAACAACTACTGCCAGAACCAACTTCAACTGCATGACAATGGTAGTGTACTGGATGCAAACCAACTGCCTGCATCTCAACTCCAACAAGACGGAAGTACTGGCCTTCGGGAGCAAGACCTTCCCATGGGAATCCACCTGGTGGCTGTAGGAACTAGGATCAACACCCATAGACCATGCAAGAAACTAGGGATCATCCTAGACGACAAACTTAGCATGTGCACCGCCTGCTTCCGCATCCTACACATGCTGCAAAAAATCTTCAAATGAGTGTATCAGAACACCAGATGGGCCATCACACAAGCACTCATCACCAGCAGGCTGGACTATGGCAACTCTCTACACTGGAATCTCCAAACAGCTCCTCTACAAACTCCAGGCCATCCAGAACACTGCTGCAAGACTCATACTCCACCTCCCATGCTACACCCACATCACAGTGCACCTCAGGAAGCTTCACTGGCTCCCCATTCACAAGTGAAACCAATTTAAACTTATCACACACATACAAAGCCCTACACAACACAAGACCAGAGTAACAGACGCATACACTTTCACCAACCCAATAGACACCTATGCTCTGCCTCACGCTCACTCTCACACACTCCCCGCTTTTTCAAAAGCAAAACTGGAGGTTAGTCATTCTCCCACATCGCATTCAAGACATGGGACAACCTACCCCAAAATATCAGAGCCTCCTCCCCTCTCCTTGAGTTCCACCAGAAACAAAGACCTGGCTATTCGTATAAGCACCTTGGGGACCACAAACCTAAGCATCTACCCAAGCACCTGCATACCCTCTAAAGTGATAAGTGTGATATACAAATGAATATAACATACAATAACATAACATAGCAGTCCCAAATTGTATTCTATTCTGAATGGCGACAAAGCAAGAGATTGCCAAGACATCTCAGAGGCCTTTGCAACAAACTATGCAAAACTATACTGCTACTATACAGAGATATCCATACATAAAAAGAAGATTTTCTAATATGGAATATGAAACATTGCAGTCATAGAGGTTGGAGGTCTTATAATACACTGAGAAATTGGACCTCTGAAGAGGTAAAATCCATAGACCAACTCCTTGTACTAGAATACATGAAATCCTTCTTCTTATCCAAGTGGCACTTGGTTTACAGGTAGATCAGATGTGGAGATATAATCAAATATATCACTGTCTGAAAACATGTCAAAAGAAGGCCCTTTTCAAGCTCTCTCACATCCTGATGTTAGAATATTTAAGCAAATAGGGGAACTATAAGAGAGTGATCTCCGGTCTCTATGAAGTGATTATTTCCAACTCCTTTTCTAAGGGACTGAAGGATGAGTTGAGAATACATTGGCAGAATGCGCTGCAACAAGATTGTTAAGACATATTAGACAACCATGATAAAAGTCTGTGGTGGACTTGGTTAAAAAAAAAATCTTTACGATCCTCTACTCCAATTATTGAACCTCTGTGAGACTGCACAAAAGCCTTACAGTTGACACTGCTAGCTGGTGATATTCACTATACTACCAAACAAATGTAGAACGGATCAACCACCTGGCGCCTTTTCCTTTGATCCTTTTTTCTCCTTTTGTCCCTTCAGGTGTTGTTTATGGGGACACAGAAACCGACAGGGTTTTTTAAAAAGAACGCTCACTCACCTACCTAGTAGGTGACATGCTTCATCATTTGATTCCCACCCTGGTTGCTGAATGCTTCCAGGGTGTACTGCAATGCCAGAATTACTGCGGATCTGGTTGTTTTTTTCGTGATTCTCGTAATGTGGTGATTGGTTAAAATTGGCTCGGGAGGCCTCACAAACGTATATTTATTTGAGAGTTAGAGGGATCCCAGTCAATGTTAAAAAAGGTGGGGGATATATATATGGTATATTAGATTGATCCCATGTATCCTCATTCAGGCTATCCTGGGTGTGGTCTACATGTTTCAGCCATTAGTGGTAGCCCCAGAGGGTCAACGTGGCTTTCGTCAGGACCAGAAAATGTAGTGAACGCGTCCTACAGCATGCACAGCAAGGGTATACGTAGCAAATAATTACAGTATATCCTCGCGATTATTTTTGATCACAATACATCTTGTATTGTGTCCTTTGAAAAAACAAAGGTAAAAAGAAGGAGAGAGACAAATATTATAACGATGGTCATACAGTAGTAGGGCTTCGTATCCAACTCACTCACAGCCCTTACTTGAAATCTTGTCAAGCCCCTCACTTAGGAGGCTTATTTTATAGCTTCTTAGTCATGAAGCATACTGCATGCACATCCATACTTAAACTAGATTCTCGGATGTCAGGGAGATCTCCATACACAGAAGAGATACAGGGAGATACAGTCATACGGTGCTCATAGACGAGTACACTGAAAAGATGCACTGTGTTCTCAGTCAGAACCTCACATCTCTCTGCTACAGGAGTGGAGGGCGACCAGAGGTGATCTTTACCATGCGCGATCATTTAGAAGATACCATCATACTTTCCGCAAAATACTCCCACACCCGCTCTCACAGTGCGACATACTCTTAGACGTGTTTGTTGCGCGCTGCCTTAAATAAACACACTGCGCTGGGGAGTTAGACACATACTGTGCTCGGAAAAGAAATCTCAATTTGTTGAGGGTAATTGTTACTAACGTGTTTGTTCAAGGCAGGATCCCTCGTGGGTTACTGCTCAGACGTGGGCTTGATGAAAGGGAGAGCAAGTTCCTCAAGTACCTGTTCTCAGTTGTAGTGAGATCATCCATTTTATCGAACTCCCACAGCTCAGCCCCATAAAGAGAACTGCTTACTGCTTTAGTTTTGTAGATATCTAAGGCTGGAGCAACCGGTTTAGTATAGGATCCTGAATGTTCCTTTCTCAAGGCTCTAACTATCTGTCTAAATATTTTGGTTGCTCTTAGTCAAGTGGGGCTTCCAGGACATTCCCTCAGCCAGTTTTACACCCAGATATTCAAGACTACATACCCGCTCCAGACTAGTGTTATTTAGAGTAAAACAACCTCTAAAAGATTTGTGTGGGTTAAGCATCATTAGTATCATCTTGTTAGTATTTATTTCTAGCCCCATCTCATCACAGAACGCTTTAAATTGATTTAATAGCGTCTGCAGCCCACTGGGAATTTTGGAGACAAGCACTGTGTCGTCCACAAAGAGGAGCGTAGTGATCTTCATGTTCCCCAGAGAAGGAGCATCAGCTGGTGTTCTAGCTAGAAAGTCCACAACCTGATTAATGTATAATGAAAACAATGTGGGGGCCAGCACGCAGCCCTGTAGAACCCCCCTCTTTAAAGTGATGTGGTCAGGCACTTGGTCCTGATCGCCCCAGCGTACCCTGGCATAATAGTCTTCATGAAGACGAACAATCAATATTCCACAGAAAGTACCCCACAGCCTTGTAAATCACATTCGGGTCAATTGGAGTTTTATGGTCCTATGTCATAGGACCATAAAACTCCAATTGACCCCCCCCCTATTTTTGTATTTTAAGATCCCGACAGTTCCACTAATAAAGGGATACTGGGATCTGTCTGAGGATTTTTAAATCTTTAAAAACCCCTGACTACATCTTCTCAAGAGTTCCCTGGAATATGGTTGAGCCCACCCTGACCTTTAGGAGTCAGGGTGACCCAATGATGAAGCATGACACTACTAGAGTGTGTGAGGGTAATACTAACAAAAGGAATTGTTTCCTTCCCCACAATCTAGTGGGTAACAACTAGAATGCTTCCACAAATCTTCCCATGTCTAATTAGGGTTAGTTTCAGAGGCCTGTGAACGTGATTTACAAGGCTGTGGGGTACTCTCTGTGGAATAGTGTCTAGTACAGGAGAACGTACTCCCACCAGAGATTCCCTCTCTGCCCTTGCGGCGCAGGAGAAGTTCCTCTTCTCCGAGTGCCTTAGCTTTCTAGACGAACAATCAATGCCAGGATCTCCAGGGGCATCCCCATATCTCTCAGCACCTCCCAGAGTTTTCCACGTGGCACGAGGTCAAATGTTGACTAAAGATCTACAAAGGCGACGTATAGACTCTCTCTGCCCAAAACCACTACTTTCCAATAGAGGAAAATAAATCTAAAAACCTGGTCAATTGTCCCAGTCTTTTGTCGACAGCCTGCTTAGAGTGGCGTTAATATATTTTCATCAGTCATCCAGGCCTGAATTCTGTCTAGAAGGGTGCGACTGAACACCTTCTGGATGCAGTCTATTAAACTAATAGGCCTATAATTAGCCGGTTTACTGCGATCCCCTTTTTTGAAAACCAGCATAACCTCGGCTCCCTTCTATGACTCTGGAATTCGTGCTCCCCCTGCAATGGCATTGAAGATTGACAGCATATTGTTTGACCAGTTGGTTTTTATCATATCTGAACAGATCAGCGGGTATTCCCTCGTGTCCCGGGGCTTTTGCAGCTACAATAGATTCAATTGAGGTTTCTATTTCCTCCTTAGTGAAGTTAACCTTCACTAAGTTTGGTGGTAAATCTAAAGGAGGCATCCGATTGGAGCAGATTGTAATAGCCGAATAATGGGCCCCAAAGTGTTCCTGCCAGTCCCCAGCTCTTATATTGTTAGCTAGTGCCGGTTGGCTTCACAGATCGCTCTTTCCCAGAAGAAGCCAGAACTTCCTATAATCTTTCATTGAAACCGCCTCCTCAATTTGCTTCCACCTATCCTCATCCCAATTCTGCTTTGCCTCCTTTATGGCTAATTTATAAAACCTCTGTAGTTCTCGTACTAGGGGTATATTTTTGTTTTTAATGGCTCTAACTAGTTGATGCTTTAGGGATCTACACTCGCTTGAGAACCATGAGTTCGTCCTGGTTGAATCCCTAGCATTGTGATTTGTAAGTTTGGGGTTGTCTACAAAGAATGTAGTAAGCTGCCCAAAAACCATTGAGTGCAGCTTACTAACATCTTCCACATCTCCTGTGGCCAGTGAAAGGGATTTGATCTCCATCGACCGGGCCAATAGGTCCTGCTTAATTTTGCAGAGTTAAGTTTCATCCCCAAGAACCAAAGGCCATTTAAGATGGCGCTTATCATTAGTAGCTAGTACCTCTTTCATAGTCAGATTACTCCTGGAAGCACTATCTTTCCCCTCCCAGGGAGAGACTAGCTCCAGACTAAGTGGGTTGTGGTCACTATCACTATTCTTAATTATAGACATGTCAAGTAATATAGGCCACAACCTAAGATCTACTAGGATGTAGACTATGCGACTTGATCCTGTTGGGCCAATGAAGGTCAGTTCACCTTCTCTATCCGATGCAGTCCTGCCATTAGTAGTCCTTAGCCTATGTTCAATAGCCAATGCATTTAACTGCAAGGCTGGTTGAGACCATTTCTTAATTGGAGGTAAGCTAAGCAGAGGGACGTTCCAAAGTTTATCCTCGTCATTTACTTCAAGGATATCATCCTCATCCAGTGGCTCAAATGTTACATTAAAATCACCCCCAACAATCAGGGGGTGGAGAGGTTGTCTATTGCCTAGGAGCTCATCTAAAGTCTGCAAGGAAATTTTATTTAAAAGGTACTACATGTGTACTTTGTATGTCTTGGCAGTGAAAAACTCCTAAAGTTGTAAGGCATAGCTCTCCCGTTGACTAACACTGGGTTACCGTATTGCATTTTATAAGTGCTAACTTTGGAATGGGAGCAGATAGAGGTATACTCTTTACATTCAAATGAATTGTAATTTAAAATCCTTTTTAATGGCAAGGTCAAATATATAATCACAATTCTGAAAATACAACTTTCAGAAAGTCGGCATTGTCTTGTCCCATTTGTGCTTTCTACCAGTGCCCTGGGTCACATGACTGTGAATGGCTCTGCTAGTGAGGTTTGTGTATTGCTTCGAGATAGTAACACAAAGAAGGCTTATATATGGACAGAATGGGCCATCCTGGCAGGATGACTGGGGAGAAACTGTACCCAGCTCCACTAGCTCTTCAAATGAAGTTGCCTCATGAACACACAAAGGAACCTAACACCAGAATGCTTGGAACCTTGACAGTAGAAGAACTTTCCAGAACAAGAAGTGGGGGTAGGACAGATAGTCCCCGCTACACAAAGGCTAGCGCCAGGTATGAATGTTGGATGGGTCTCAACTAGTTTCCTCAAAAGAGGAAAGAGGGGGGTACTGGGAGCTAGATTAGATGGTCCAGAGCCCGTGCTCCTATGGATAGATCAAAGTCTCAACAATAGGGCCTCTCTTCCTGTGAAAGGAAGAAAACGGTCTCTAAACAGGTTGTGTGTGAATAGACCGAGGTCTTGGGGACAGTCAACAAGACTGTATCATGTTGCCCTCACACACCCCTAAGGGGATGTCATGATTCATCGTAGGGTAGTGCTCCTCGTTCGGCCGGCACTGCAGTGCCCTACGGGTCCCCCGAAGGGTCACTTTGGTGGAGATCTTTTAGAGAGAATGCTGTATGATGAATGCAAGTGAGGTGATCAGTGCAGTGGTAGTGATACGTGATAGTGGATTAAAACTGAGCGGGAGGTCGCAAGCTATCCTTTAATAAGAGGGCCGCCCTGTCAGAGATAAAAACCTATAACAGGCAAAACCCTCGGTCTAGGTCCACTCTCTCCCCGCAGCTCCGCTGTGCCGTCTCTTGCCTCCAGACCCCGACCTCCTCCTTGGGAGGTTCGAGGCTGCTGCCTGCTCCTGCGCCTGCTGCCCGCTCCAACTGGGACCAGACTGCCTGCACCCACCGTAACCTTTCTCAGCCGTTTTTTTCTTAATTTTTCCCTGTTGTGCCACTGTTATTGTGCCCATCTGTGTCTTGCTCTAATTCCACCACTGTTTTTATTTTCTCGTGCCTGTCTGTTCCTTTCGCCTTTTGCAGCTGCTGCCCCTGCAGCCCCTCCCCCTAAGGACTCCCCTCTGGAATTCCCCCACTCCCGCCTCCCAGCCTCTCCTCCCTCCCACCTCCCCTACTTAATGGCGGCCGCTGCGCGGTCACGCAACGGACGCGTGCAGCAGTCGTGCCGCCGGCACGCCAAAGGCGCGCCAAAGGCAAGCCCGTCTGTGCCCGTCAGCGACCTAACCGCGGCCAGCGCCAGGAACTCTGGACCTCCCACTACCCATTGCTACGACACCACCACCCTCCTCGCACTCAACCTTGGAAGACTTAAAGAATGCCAACAGGCCTCGCCGAACACGACCCATGGCCAGTTCTCCTGCCTCCACTGCCGCCAGACCCTCACCACCACCCCGGCCTCCAACGACCCCGACGCCAGCACCGGGGACACCCTAAAATGCATCCTCCTCAACGTACGCTCCGTACACAAACACGCCATGGAAATCTGGAACCTACTCGACTCTCTCTCGCCCGACATCGCCTTCTTCACAGAGACCTGGACCAACGCATCCTCCGCCCCCGACATCAGCACCGCCATCCCAGACGGATAAAAGATCAAGAGGAAAGACCGCCCCAACCACCCAGGAGGGGGCCTCGCCATCGCCCACAAGAGCACCCTCCGCCTCACCACCTCCAGCGAAACCTTCCCCTCCGCCGAACACCTGCACTTCCAGATACAGACCACCCCCAAAGCCACACTCCGAGGAACCCTCATCTACAGACCCCCCCGGCCCCCGAACACCCTTCACCACCACCATCACCGACTTCATCGCACCCCACGCCATCGCCTCAGCAAACTACATACTCATTGGGGACCTGAACTTCCACCTCGACAACCCCAGCGACCCCAACTCCACTATCCTTCGTGACAACCTTGCCAGCATTGGACTTAAACAACTCATCAACACACCGACCCACAGAGCAGGACACACCCTCGACCCCATCTTCGCGGCAGGAAACAGCGTCCAATTCAGCCACACAACGCAGCCGCCATGGACCGACCACCCCTGCGTACACTTCGCCATCAACAAACCCAAGGCCCCCAAACCAGCCCCACGTCCACCTCGAAGGAACTGGAGCAAGGTTACCGACGAGCAACTTAACTCCACCCTCACCTAAGACAACCACACCTGGGCACCCGACGCAAACGACGCAAACAACGCAGCCAGAGAACTCCACACCTGGATCTTCAACTGTGCAGACGAGCTCGCCTGCTATGCAACCCTGACAGACAACGCCCCAGGAAAACCGCCTGGTTCACCACCGCTCTCCAAGAAGCCAGACGCACCTGCAGACACCTGGAGAAGAACTGGAGAAACACCAAAACAACCGAAAACCACGACGCCTCGACGGACTACCATAGCCAGATCAGAGCCACAAAGAGGAACTTCATCCACAACAAAATCCTGGCCAACTCCACCAACTCCAAGGAACTTTTCAGTGTCATTCAGGAATTTACCAACCCACGCAGCGAAGCCACAGACATCACACCATCCCAAGACCTCTGCGACAAGCTTGGAACCTATTTCCACCTCAAGATCAAAAACCTCTATGACAACTTCATTGACCATCCACCAGGTGCCACAGACGGCCCCCGCCCCACAGAAACACCAGCCAGCCCACCATCTCCAACTGGACACCGATCAAGGCCGAAGACACCGCCTCGACCATGAAAAGCATCCACTTGGGGCCCCCACTGACCCCTGCCCCCCTCACATCTACCACAGAGCTGTGGCCACCATCGCACCCGAACTACAACGCACCATCAACACCACCTTCAAAACAGGCACCTTCCCAGACGACTGGAAGTGCACAGAAGTCAGACCCCTGCTCAAGAAGCCCACAGCTGACCCCACCAACCTCAAGAACCACCGGCCCATCTCGCTCCTCCCCTTCGCAGCCAAAGTTGCAGAGAAAACAGTCAACAGGAAACTGACACGATTCATTGAAGAGAACTCCATCCTCGACCTGTCCCAATCCGGATTCCGAAGCAACCACAGCACAGAGACCACCCTACTCGCCGCCATAGACGACATCCGCACCCTCTTGGACCAAGGCCACTCCGCAGCCCTCATCCTACTCGACCTATCAGCGGCCTTCGACACCATCTCCCACCGCACACTAGTCGCCAGACTACATGACGCAGGCATACAAGGAACAGCCCTGGACTGGATCCGATCATTTCTCACCAGAAGAAGCCAAAGGATCAGACTCCCACCCTTCCTCTCCGACCCCACGAAAATCACCTGCGGAGTCCCACAGGGTTCATCACTGAGCCCCACCCTCTTCAACATCTACATGGCCCCCCTCGCAGCCATTGTCCGACAACACGGCCTCAACATCGTATCCTATGCCGACGACACCCAGGTCATCCTCTCCCTCACCAAAGACCCCACCACTGCCAAACTCAACTTCCAGAAAGGAATGCAAGACGTCACAGTCTGGATGACCAACAGCTGCCTGAAGCTCAATGCCGAGTAGACAGAAGTCCTCATCCTCTGTACCACCCCTTCTGCAAGGGACAGCACCTGGTGGCCGACCGCCCTTGGAAGCCCACCTACCCCCTCAGACCACGCCAAGAAACTCGGCATCGTACTCGACTCATCACTCACCATGAACCGACAGGTCAACGCCGTCACCTCCAGCTGCTTCGACACCCTCCGCATCCTTCGCAAGACCTTCAAGTCAATCCCCCCTGAGTCAAGGAAGACAGTCACCCACGCACTCATCACCAGCAGACTGGACTATGGAAACGCACTCTACGCCGGCATCAACAAGTCCCTACTCCGCAAATTCCAAACAATACAGAACACCGCCGCCAGACTCATCCTCGGCATCCCCCGACACGAACACATCAGCCAACACCTACGAAGTCTCCACTGGCTCCCCGTGGAGAAAAGAGTCACTTTCAAAATCCTCACTCACGCCAACAAATGCGTACACAACAACGGACCCAAATACCTCAATGACAGAATCAACTTCCACGTACCCAAAAGAAACCTCCGATCTTCCAACCTCGCACTGGCCGAAAGCCGGCACATCCACAGAGCCAGAGCAGGCGGAAGATCCTTCTCTCACATTGCAGCCAAGACCTGGAACGAGCTACCGGCAGACATCAGACGCGCCCCCTCCCTGAACACCTTCAGGAAGACCCTCAAGACCTGGCTCTTCGGCTAAACAGATCTGCGGACCCCCCCCCCTCAGCGCCTTGAGACCCTCACGGGTGAGTAGCTCGCTTACACTTCCTCGATTGATTGAAATGCTACCATAGAGGTTTAAAAGGAACCCTGGTAGTCAGTGTGCTATGACTAGGAAGGGGCGTACCCTATAGTCGTGAGTAAGAGGCCTCACTCAGGTCTCCCAGTGGTTGGTCAACATGTTTTGTGCCTTATAAGTGGTCTTAATGATCCATGGCGCTTCATCTGGACAAAAAACATATAATGATAAACTTCCCTACACATATATGGTGCCCCAAGCCATCAGCCAGGAAAGTTCAAAATATTGGACCAAGGGAACTGTCTGGTACCGGGATCAGACTGTCCACAAACGTGCATGAAACAGACATACAAACATAAATGTAGAACTTCACAATTAAGCTGTGGCAGTGATGTCTGCAGAAAACGTTGTCACTGCGACGCAAGTCCTTAAGGCAAAATGGTGGTACGGTGCTCAGTAGGTATCTAATGCAATACCAACACATATAGCACATATAGTACCCATCACAGTTGTTTATAGAAATCACTGATATTCACAATACAGCGGTATTGTTTCAATTCCTTGTCTCAAAGTGCAGGTGCCAGTCTGTAATGTAGGAATGGGAGACTGGCAACCACGTATGAGTGAGTATCATCTAGAGAACAGGGAATATTGTTACAGGCATCATGGGTAGGTACAGACACAGACAAACATCCTTGTAGCTGTGCACATGCTCACGCTCGATAGTGCTCTGTATGCATGTGACAGACTACTTACGGACAACACAAAATAAGTGGATATCACACAGGTGACTGTGAAAATACAGTGATGGAAGCATCCTCTCAGGGGTTAAAATATTTAATTGATGCATAAATGAGAGGTAACGTGATGCTTACCTAGATACTAGAGTGCTACTAGCCACATCAGGTGGTGTGGAGGTGCCGCACTTGAGCGTGCTTCGCTGTGGATCGAACAAAAATGATTAGGAGCTGAGCTGAGCTGAGAAGTGTGTCGGCCGCCCACAGGGTCGGCAAAGGTACTCACAGTTTCTTGAGTGCGGACCAGTTGTCTACACCTACCCTCTGTCTCCGTGTCCTGGAAACTGGGACTGCTCGGAGCTCAGGTGCTCGTTTAAAAGTGGTGCGAGAGGGCAGGTGACTGCAGTGGGAATGCATGTGGCCATCCGATCATCACCGCGCATGTATAGCGGCCATATTGGCATGGCTGAATAGACGTGTCAGCCGTAGTGGTACAATATTAAAGAGGCTAAGACAGAACTAAGCACTCATACAACTTATGTTGTGGAGTTTGCAAAGTCGCTTGAAAAGTGTGACTATTGTTGAGGAGTCTAAAGTGAGAGGCTCCCTACGTGGTGTTAACATATCGTTCTCACAAAATGCTGTATTCTGAATTGAATAGTGGTATCCAAAACAGGGAGGATTAAGGTCAAGTAGGGCGGGGTGTATGTACGTGTGGAGCATGTATCTCGTTGCATGGGTTGGAGATGGTGAGGCTCCAACACTGTGTGGTATATGGAGGATACCTATACCTCAATCCATGGAATTTCATCATTAAGTAAGCTCCTGTTTGTGTGGAGGCGGAACACCCATTGTTGCTCTCGTCTGAAGAGGGTAGTGGCATTCCAGGAGGGGTTGGCTTTGAGAACTGTCCATTTGATATCATAAGTGGAGTGATTTTCCTCCTTAAAGTGGTTACTCATTTTGGTTGCACTTTGTCCGCATCTGATGGTGCTCCTATGTTCTCCTATCCTGATTTTCACCGATCTCGTCATCATCCCTACATAGTACATCATGCAGGGGCATGTGATCAGATAGATGCAGTTCTTAGTGTCGCAGTTGGTGTGCTGACTTTGCGTCCAAGAAAATGAACCTAACTGTAGGGTGGTAGAGTGTGCAGTAGAGCTGCACGCGGAACAGCTATCGTATGGGTTGTGTCCGGTAACTGTTGGGAGGTTCCAAAGAGTGGTTTGTGAGTTGGGTTTGTTCAGGCGTGGTCTTGTATGTACCAACTGATCTCTCAGATTAGATGTTCTTCTGAATGCAAAGCGAGGGCGTTCTAAGTTCAGATCACCTGTACTCAAGATCCTCAAATGTTTTAATATGGTTGATTTGACTTTGTTGGAGAGGGGTCATAACTTCCTCCTTTGTGTGTCTATTGTGTTCCAAAGAGCCTCTCTGTTATTGTTGCGTGCCCTTTTCTGCGAGTCTAACTACCTTCGGGGGTGCTTTCTCTCAAGGAGGTTTCCACTCCGTTCCTTGGCTTGAATGTTCTAGTCAGTCAGGTCACTGTAGTTGCGTTGAAGGCATAGGGACTGTCCATATGGAAGGTTATCCCGAAGGGCCTTAGGGTGTTGGCTCTCCAACGAGAGGAGGCTGTTGCAGTCCATACTTTTTTTGTATGTTCTTGTTTTAAGCTGGCCTTGTGTGAGGTTAATCAGTAGGTCAAGGAAGGGCATCTCTGAGTCTGAGATTGTGCTAGTGAACTTGAGGACGGGGTCCAGTGTATTGACCCAATCCATGAAGGCTTCGCAGCTGTTCATGTCGCCCTTCCAAAAGACAGGATGTCATCTATGTATCTCTTATATAGCAGGATGTCAGTCTCAAAAGGGTTTGTGGTACAAAGGATATGTTTGGATTCAAAATCGGCCATATAGAGGCAGGCCAGAATAGGGGTGAATGTGCTCCCCATTGATGGTCCTGTACTTGATGGTAGACCTGGGTTTTGTACATGAAGTAGTTGTTTGTGAGAGCAATGGTGGCACATTCAATAATGAATTCCACTGAAGTGGAGGTGGGAAGGTTGATGGCTCTAAAGAGTACATCAATCACTTCAATTGTGGCATCGGGGGGATGTTTGTGTACAGTGCCTCCCCATCCAATGTCATCAGGAAAGATATCTCTTCCGGGTTCTCAATGTTGTCAATGACATTCAAGACTTCCTTGGTGTCTTTGAGAGGACGGTCTCGACCAACGGTTGGAGGAAGTGGTCACACAACTGACTTAACAGTTCCAGAACCTACCCTATCCCTGAGACAATGGGTCTCCCAGGAGGTGGACGTATGCCCTTGTGAATTTTTGGTAATATGTAGAAATAGGGTATAATGGGTGGCTCGCTTATGAAGAATGATGCTTCTTTTTGGGAAATCCAACCAAGGTTTTCAGCTGAATTTCATTTCAAGAGATTTCCTGTGGGGTCTGTGTCCAGTTTCTCATAGTAGTGTTGCGTTAGCCAGTTGTCATTAGCATTCCCGTTCATAGTCTTCAGTGTCCATAGTTACCGTTGCACCACCTTTATAAGCTGGTTTGATGATGATAGTTTCATCTTGCATCAGATGACTGAGGGCTATCCTTGTCTCGGTGGGGAGGTTGTTGTAGCAACCACCCCCTTAAGGACTGCTTTTTCAAATGTGAACACTTCACTCTGGGTCATTGCTGCTGTTGGTGTAAAGGTAGACTTAGGTCTTAAGCCTGTAACTGTTTGTGTGGCGCACGGTTCATGTTGGAAAAATGAGTGCAATCTGATTTTGCTAAAGAACTGGTGTAACTCAGTCGAGAGGCGAAAAGGATCCTCACATGGGGTGGGGACAAATCCTAATCCAAGTTGCAGTACCTTAATCTCATTGTTGTTGAACATTCTGTTCGATAGGTTGATGATTAGTTTCTTTTGGCTGTCTGGCTCCGTCATCGTACTTTTTTGTTGTTTCCTCACCTTCTTCCTTTGCCCCTGCCTCTTTTCCAAAAAGGTTGAGGGATAAAGTTTTAGAAGAAAGGTGGGTAAGGTTGTTGTTGTCCTGTGAAACCTGGGTACCACATTGGGTTGGTGCATGGAAACGGTGGCCCATGGAATCTGTATATCGGGACCGCTGAAAATAGTCCCTAGCGGCTTCTGTTGCTGTTGCGGCTTTCATTACTAGACCTGCTGTGAGATGATTGGTATGTTCTGTTAGAAGAAGTGGAGCCATCATCAGAGGACTGGTCACTGCCAGAGGGCTGGTAATCCTCCTTTGTATATGGGCATATTCTTTCCCTATCAAATTTGCGTATGTCCTTCTGCAGCTTCTGTATTTTTGATGCATCAAGTAGTCCTTGTGTTCATTCAGTTCAGTATTAATCTCGGCTAGGCGGGAGTTATAGGCTGTGATGCTAATGCTGGCCTTGAGTGCATTTTCTGCAATGTTGATTTTAATTATCAAAGCATCAGAAAGATGTTTGGAGGTGCTGATTATCAATATCAGCCAGTCCCGTGAACACTTCCATGCAATCTGACTCCGTTCTCGTCTGAAGATAACGTCTTCTAAAATAGGCGCAGTGCTGTGTTGACTATCAAGCCATTGGGTGCTGTATTGGCCCTCAAATATTCAGTCATTATGGCTCCATGGAGTGCTATTTTCATTTGTAGTTTTTTCAATGATGCAATGGAATTCCAGTCACCCTGACTGTTGCAGACGGGTGTTACCATCTTCGTTTAACAGTGGCGGTGTTCTCAATATTTTAGCAACAATGTCTTCCCTGAAACTAAGGCCAAGATTAGGGTCCATGTCTGTGTCTGTCAGGAGGTCTGAGAGAAGGAGAAGAAGAAAAAAGGGAAAGGAGGGAAGAGAGTGTTGAGTCCCTCTGCTATTTTGCCGTGCAAGTAACGTCTCAACTAGTTCCCTCAACAGAGGAAAGAGGGGGGACTGGGAGCTAGATTAGAAGGTCCAGAGCCCATGTGTTATATGTGTTGGTATTGCCTTAGATACATACCGAGCACCATACCACCATTTTGCCTTAAGGACTTGTATCGCAGTGACAATGTTTTCTGCGAACATCAATGCCACAGCTTGATTGTGAAGTCCTACATTTATGTTTATCTGTCTCTTTCATGCACGTTTGGGGACTGTCTGATCCCGGTACCAGACAGTTCCCTTGGTCCACTATTTTGGACTTTCCAGCTTTTGACATGCCGTCACACCAAGAATACAGTAACCGTTTCCTTTTTATTTCTTCTTTCCCTCTACAGGTTGGACCTTGAACCATACACACAGTCGGTAGCACTTTAGTGGCACCATATATGTGTGGTGAAGTTTATCATTATGTGTTTTTTGTCCTCACGAAGCGCCATGGATCCTTAAGACCACTTATAAGGCGTGAAACATGTTGACCAACCACTGAGTGAGAGACCTGAGTGAGGCCTCTTACTCACGACTATAGGGTCCTACCCTTCCCAGTCTTAGCACACTGACTACCAGGGTTCCTTTTAAACCTCTATGGTAGCATTTGCCTGTTATAGGTTTTTATCTCTGACAGGGTGGCCCTCTTATTAAAGCATAGCTTGCGACCTCCCCTCTCAGTTTTAATCCACTATCACGTAACACTACCACTGCACTGATCACCTCACTTGCATTCATCATACAGCATTCTCTCTAAAAGATCTCCACCAAAGTGACCCTTTGGGATACCCATGTTGCATTGCAGCACTGGCCCGACGAAGAGCACCGCCCTATGATGAAGCATGACATCCCCTTGCGGGTGTGTGAGGGCAACATGAGACAGTCTTGTTGACTGTCCCCAAGACCTTGGTCTAATCACACACAACCAGTTTAGTGACCTTTTTCTACCTTTCATAGGAACAGAAGCCCCATTGTTAAGACATTAATGTTGGATGTCCAGAGCCACTCTTTAGAACACTCCAGAAACTGTGGAAGTTACTGAAGAAAGACAGCCATGCTGCCAGCCGTCTTCCCATGCTGCTTGAAGGACTGCCTTGCTGTCTGAGAAGGACAACTGGATCTGCTTGCCTTCATCCTAGGCTAACCAGAGTGACTCCAAGAGTCAGTTGGCTGACCCGCTGTGTCAACTACAGGAACACAACAAGCTTCGGAGGCTTGCCTGCAACTGCCCAGCTGATCTGCTGCAACTGGACCTGCTGGAGTTACAAGTGGGCCTATAATGAAGACAAGGTGAAAATCCTCAAGTTTGGGCTCCTTGTGAGTGCTAATGGGTCCGTTTGCACCAAACCTCTGCCACCTGCGATGAATGATAAGTGAAAGCTCTGGTGAAACCTTCTCTTCACTCTGACAACAGTCTATGGCATCCGGCAAAGAGAGTCTTGCATTTCGCTTTAAAGCAATGACAGCCCATGACGACCACCACTGTGATGCTACAGCAGCAACTGTCTGCGATGCTCGACTGACTCTTCATGCTACATCGACAATTGTTCATGATGCCCAACCTGCTCTTCGATCATCCTGCTCCTCATGCCTCCTCCCATACAAACAGAACTCTCTGCACCAGACTTAGAAGGTAACTTTTCAGCATGACTAACCTGCTTCCTGTATCCGACCTCTGCTCTATCTCGGTTGGCCTGAACGTGTGACATTACTTCGGTCTAGCATGGTCGAAATTGGGTCTCTAGTTGGCAGAGGTTTACACCCTGTCCAAGAAGGGACCACAATCCTAGTCAGGGGTAAATCAGATACACAACCTATATTAAACTGTGCTCACCCTACAGTATCTTGGTACAGAGGAGTCAGGCTTAACTTATGATGCAATATGTTAAGTATTTGTGCAACACTTAACTTACAGTAACACAGTGAAAACACCACGAAAGGAATAAACACCAGTTAAGGAAAATAGAGATTATTTATCTGAGTAGAACATGACCAAAACAACAAAAATCCAATGAGTAGAACTTGAGATCAGAATTTTTAAGTATTAAACTGCAATATAGTGCTTAGAAGTCAATTGCACTTAGGGGCAACTTGAGGTCGCGCTAGACGGGGGTAAATCCAAAGTTTCAGCCCGACCTCAATGGAGGGCAGGCTAGCTACAGGACCCACGCAGGGCCAGCTGAAAAAGTTCCTTGGATGTAGCACGCGTCAGCGTCGAAGGCTCAATGTGTTGGTTCTGATTCACGTAGTTGGGGCGATGCGTCGAAGTTGAGCCTCGAAGCACCATCTTTTGATAGGCACTGCATCATTATTGAACCTTGCAGTCAGGGCTCTGGATTGGTGCTGCGTCATTGTCGAGCCTCACAGTTGGGACCCACGTCATCATCGAATCGGCTATATCAGTGTCAGGGGGCACTGCAATGGTTATTATTGGCGCAAAAGTATCACTGCATCGATTTTGAAGCAGAAGCAGCTGCAGAACCCACTTCTGCTGCCCACGACCTAAGGGGCAGCTGCGGCCGCTACAGGTAAGAGCAGTGTGGTGGTGGGGTCGGGTGTGGGGGGATTTTGAGTGACGACCACGAGGGAAAATTAAATTAATAATTAATTTTCCCTCGTGGTCGTCTCTCAAAATCCCCCCCACCCTGCCCCACCGTCCCACCGCTCTTACCTGCAGCGGCTGGGAGGGGGCACCTCAGACAAGGGTAGGACTCACAGATGGCAGAGTCCAGCAGCACCACCAAAATTGAAAGAAGTCTTTTATGACCCTGAGACTTCAGAAAACAGGATGCAAGCCAACAAGCCCTTGGAGAAACCTGGGTTCAAGGATGTAGAGAGCAGGTCCAGTCCTTCTCACTCCCAGGCAAGAAGCAGCAGGCCAACACAGCAGAGCAGGTAGCAAAGTTGCAGTCCCTCCTACAGCACAGCAACCAGCAGGACAATGAAACAAAGCAGTTAGGAAAGTGGCAGTCCCTCCTGCATCACAGCAGTTCTTCTTCCTGCCAGAATGTCATTGGTTCCAACAACGTTCTGATTCGGTGGTGTCAGGGGGGATCACTGACAAAATAGTGAAACCAAAAATATCAACTTACAGAATTATCAAAAATGGAATACCGTTTAAAAAAATATTAAGTCTCTATACTGAGTACCAGGAAATTCCTCAGAGTAGCTGTGCGCTTTATAAATCTATCATTAATTCATCCATTCATTCATTCTACACATAATTAGAAAGAACACTAATATCGGACACACAAATATTGACATAAAAATATCTAATCTAACATATATCGAAAACAAAAATATTGTTACTTATAACTAACCATAGACTATGTCAAAATATCGAAACCAACAATATCAACTACATAAATATCATTATAGCAAGTAATAAATAGCAGTATAAATTACAAAAAACACAATATTTAAACCAATAAACAACAACAAATATACCCTACAATAATACCTACAATATATAAACAAATTATAATAATTTACTTAAACAAAATAATACATTTAAAGTATGTCAACAGAAAATTCCTCTAAATATACATTACACATATTTGCATCCCACTTACATACAACACATATTTATATTCACAAGCAATATTATTTCTTTTCTTAAAATAAATACATATAATATTAAATAAAGCTATCTCGAATACGAGCATAAAAAATCATTAATTGGCATTTCAAAATAAAAACCTAACTGAAAATAGAAACAAAATGAACCTAAACAACCAATATTATGAAACTACAAAAAAATATAACCAATATAATAGCTTAACCAATTGAACAAACAATTTAAAAGCCAGCGTAATACCAGCAAAAAATATCTCAAAAAATGGCATACATTTTAAGAGGAGGAAACTCTACCGGAGCAGCATATACAATTGAACATCTACTTCTCCAAGTAAGTAGTAATTATATATAAAATATGAAGTTAAATAATTTTTACGTGTAAAAACAATTATTAATAAACATTTACTAACATTGGGCCTGATTTCGATGCCAGATGGGCTGCCGTCCGATGGCTGCGACCGCGGTCCAATTCAAACCGCCGAGACCGAAAAAGCTCCGCCCACTGTATTACGATGCAACTGCTGCTATGGCTGTGGTCTCATCATTGGTGGTGCCCCGCTCCTCAGAAATGTCGTTGCAAGTGGGCAAAAATGCACCGGAAACATGTGCAGTTGTACACACATACATGACACATGTGGGGACATGCCTTGTGCACCTTGTACCCGATTGTGTAGTTTGGCGATATGTGCACAGTCCAGTCAATGGGGATAGATGCCACATGATGGCTTACCTGGATTCCGCCACCCACAGAACCATCCACTTCGGGGTGCAGCTGCTGCGGTGTATGGTGGACCTGGATTGAGGGATCCACACCGGAGTCCGACAACTTGAGGCAGCCAGACAGACCTCCATGGTCGGCTCGTCAGAAATGCACATCTTAATCCAGACGGCGGTCAGAACTCCCGCAACAGCTCTACGGCTGCTGCTTTTCACAAACCGTCATCTCAGCGGTTGGAGTCAGTGTTGGCAGTCTTCCAGCGGTGGGTCGGACTCCATTCAGCATGCATTGTAATCTGGCAGTTAGACCGACCGCTTCTGACAAGACCTTTGTTGGTCCGGCTGCATCTGACAGGGCTGCGGAATGCTGTCCGGCCGGCATCTTAATCAGGCCATGGTTTTTAACCTTCAAATAAACTCTATCAACAACTAAACATCAAAGGCCACGAAAAATTGAGTATAACTCTCCAGTATCAAAAAATGGTACACATATATGTTCTATGTGGAGAAGGTTCCCAGTCTTCTTCCCCAGAATGAGTGCCGGCTCCGGATTTGAGGATTAAGTCAGATATATGCCGGCTGCAACTGGTTTTCTAGCCGCCAGCATCGTTATAAACTGGGCTGGCTCTCACCTCTTTGGCTGCACCAAAATTGATATTCAATGAGAAGTACATTTTGAGTCACACATACAAGTGTCCAGTTTCGCACTACCAGGATTGAATGTAGCGCCCTCATTATGACCTCATAATACAAGTCCATGTATACCCCATAAAGATAGAGGTCGAAACGCGTTGGCACTCATTCTGGAGAAGAAGACTGGGAACCTTCTCCACATATAAAATATATGTGTACCATTTTTTGATACTGGAGAGTTATCCATGTGATCTAAACTTAAATAACTTGTTAGGTCGATGAGGGAAGGAACCATTGGAATGTACCTTTATCCCCAGAGGGGTAACAATCTGATTGTAGTGTTTCAAAAATAAGGTTTGGCCGCTGTATATAAACCCACGAACCTTAAGCACTTTTGGAATTTTGTTTAAAGAGCGATCAAAATTGTTGTTGTAATTGTCTCTTGAACAAGCGTTTATGTTTATGTAGTGTTGTCATTTGTGATGAGTTTTTTGCCTATTGTATTATTTAGTGTTTATGTTTGTTATATATTTTGGACTGCAGATGAAGAGATTGATATAAAATCAATACATCCTTGAAAAAAGTTTATGGAATAAAAGATGAGATAAATACTCGAACACACTGGATTTAATTGGATGATGTGTTTTTGAAAAATTGTAATATATCGATGGCCACATGGGGTTTCTAAACAGTGTACTTAAATATTGATCCCTTCCCTTAGCGTTGGCCTTATTGGGTCACACCCACCTTTTTAGTTGAGATTGGCCATACTGAGGGCATGGCAGAAATAACTGGGGGAGTGGAGTCTAGTAAGTTACACTTCAATAACTATCACAATACCTCAAGGTCCTGTTGGCTTTCAACTCTGCTTTTGCGTTTGTCACATGAGCCATGGGGACATTGTCGTCTTCTCTAAGTTAGCATGAGCACGCTGCAGCTTGCCCGCTGCTTTGCGCACGTTACTGCAAAACTTTATTTTTGCAATAATTTCTACTGCTGTTTTCACATGAGAACTCATCGCTGTGTTCACTCTCTGCAGGTTCCTTGGATTTTGACTGAACATTGTGAGTAAGGTCGGGCAACAATGCCCCTTGTTATTTTGTTCTGGCCAGGCCTTAGCCCTTAGACAAAACATACTGATGCAGCTGTTGTTTGGACAACATACTTTGGTTTTATTAGAATACACGAATAGGTAGTACATACTTAGAGATGGACCTTTACAGGGAGAAGAGCGAGACAGCACCTATGATGTAGATCTACCATCAATAGGCTAAGGTATGGGGTCTGCTCACAAAGCCCAGAGATCTTCTAATATAGAATAATACTGCTTCTTAGCAAGGGGAGGGAGGGTAGGCTTTATGGTCTTTTCATGTTGACATCTCCCTTCATGAATTATGGAGTAGCTACTATGCTGACTGTATTTGTCCTATACATTTTCCTGCCTGTTGTGGCACGTATACTGCATGTTACTGCACATTAGTTAAAACTAAATATTTTAAACTGTTTCGTGTCTCTGTCAGATCTCATTGTGGACAAGTACAAAAGTGAGATCGAAAGGGTGTGTCTTGTTACCGCGATTCCTGAGAGATATGGGAGTGTTGTGTTCTGGGGTGTCTAATCATTTGTTTCTCTGTGAGTGAGTAGGAGAGCAAGTGAGACACTATAGCTAGTCGGTCCTGGGCTCATGGGTACTAAGGTGGTAGGATGACTCAGTCCCTATACACAAAGGTCCTATCATCCTGCGCATAGTTCTGTTTCTGGGCAGAATCCCTGCAACATGTTGTCTAGCTACTTTCCTAACATGCAATCCTCAGAGTATCAGAGATGTTGGTTTGTCAGTGTTAATGTGTAATGTTGCATATAAGATCACATGTATCTATCTCCACATGTCGGAATGCTGTCTGTAACTGTATAATTAGAAAAGATATAATCCCAGGACCCATGATATTTGTAAAAATGCCAAATGCATGTTGCCAACAGGTATGTTTTGCACATATTGTGTTGTTTCACAAGTGTTTATTCCCTATTTCATTGTAATTTATATGTTGTGTACTAGAGTTTACTTTTATTTTCCATTCTACTGTTGACATAGTAATGTTCTGGAATGCTGTTGATGGTTTTCTGGCTTCTGAATCTGTGTTCAAGCTGTGCTGTACTGTGAGATGTGAATAAAATACTTAATTTTTATAAAAACTATTTGCATCTGGATTTAACAATTGGCGACGAGTGGTGAAGACATATTGGCTACTCTTCTAGTGGCACACATGCGATATCGTCTTCACTGGACCCTGGATTTACTTCTACCATCTTCATTAAGACTGTGTGCATCATATAATCAAGATTCTGTTCCGAAGGAGATTTTTTTTAAAAGTTCAGGAATACTCTGGTGATCTACAACTTTTCTAAATATTTTTAAGTGTTTTGACAACTTTGACAATTTTATACAACGTCTCACCTTGCATGTGAAACTGTCCTGTTGGTATTGGCATTTTTCAAGAAGTCCAACGTGTGAAGGAATGTGGAACTCTAACGAGCATTGCCTGGTTGCGGATCCCTGCTTACACAGTGACTTATTGCCCTGTTGAGAATGCACATTTGTTCCTACTGTAACGTATTTTGACGTGTCATACTAAAGCTTGCTTACGCTGCACCTAGCAGCGCCTGAGCACACTGCTACCTGGAGGTTTTTGCCTGGAAGGTCTGTAACGTAATATGGCAGGCCAGGAAGAAGCACCTGAGCACGCTGCTACCCGGAGGTTTTTGCCTGGAAGGTCTGTAACGTAATATGGCAGGCCAGGAAGTTGTTTGTTGCCTGTTTAGTTCGGAGCTCCGTCTCTCTATGTGGCGAGGTCTAACAGGTGCATCTGTGAGTAATCCACCAAGTTGTGTGAAACAGGAAGATTTGAGTCATTTCAAGTTCTGTACTTCTACCAGGTGAGGTTAGGGACATCTGCCGATATTGTATCAAGCTCTGTGGTAATACTGATCAAAGATACCACTAACATATTGCTTCAAGTGCTGTGGTGCTACAAGATACGATTACTATATACAGAATAATTTAAATTAAAAGGAACATTTACATTTTAAAATTCACTTTACGCACAGTTTTTACTGACTTTGTTCGACCCACAGTCCAAATTTCTGCAAAATAAAGGGGAACCACTCATTCCATTGACTAGATGGAAGGAAGAATTTATTACTTATTTAAAGGCCATTGATGAGGAAAGAATGGCAGCTGGGAAGAAGAAGAACATTTCCTTGCATTGCTTAGGGTTGGAAGGATAAGTAGTGTTTAGAACATTACCCTTTACTGAAGGCGTCAGTGGTGACAGAAATGTGTATGAAGAAGCCATGCAACGATTAGAAAATCGCTTCAAGCTCCCCAACAGTGTTGCCCTCAACAGTTTTAAGTTTTATACTAGGGCACAAGAAGAAAAAAACACATTTGATGAGTTTCTCACTGGGTTTTGTGCCTTATCTGTTCCCTGTAATTTTGCTGCATTCACAGATTAAATGATTAGGTACCCGATTATTGTACACGATGGGAGCAAGGAGGTTTAGGAACAATTGTAGATAATGGGAGATCCCAATTTACAGGCTGTTATCAGTACTGCAAAAGCTCTTGAACACTCAGAAAGATGGATCATTGAGTAAGGATAGTAAGACGTATGAAGGAGTGTGCAGTGTGGAGCCTATTAGTTTGTGTGGGACTCAGAATTTTAAAAGGAGTGACTAATCTTTACAATGTTTTAGGTGAGGTAGTACCAATCACATCACTTCTTCTCCACAGTGTCATGCGGTGGGAAAGGAATATAGTAAGTGTGGCTGCACTGGCCACTTTGCACATGTTTGTAGAGATTTCAGGAAGGAAAATAGTAATAACATTGCTAAAGGAAGAGTTTCGTATGTGAATGAGGATCGTTGCCATAGTGGGGGTGCAGGACAAATGGGCATAGTGTGGTCTATCAAGTATTCTGACACAAATGTGGAGAGGGAGGGCACTATGGAACCTCCCAAGGATGTGGTACATATATTGAATGATGAGCTAGAATTGATGGTTGATTCTAGTTCACCTTGGGCCATCATCACTAAAGATTATTGTGTGCAGCAATTTGGAGATATGATACAGTTGAACTCCCTTAAGAAGTCTGACATCATTGCTGAGAGCTTCAACGGGTCTAGAATTGACATTGTGGGTTATGTGGAAGTGTAAATAGAATTTAAAGGCAGAAGAGCCCAAATTAAATTGTATGTAGCAGCAAAAGTGGTCAATGTACTTGGTTGGAGAGACCAGGGAAAATTGGAAATCATTCTCAATCCAAGGAATAGAGAACCTGTTTTGATTGCAACTGAGATTCCATCTAAATATGATGTTACCAAGACATTTCCTGGTGTGTTTGCTGAGAGATTTAGAAAGCTGTTGGGGTTTAAATGTAAGATCAAAGTGAAGGAAGGTGCTCTTACGGTGAAGCAAAAATTACGAGGTGTGCCATTAAACGTGAGCGAAGAGTTAAAGAACATGTCAGAAGGTTTGGTCGGGGAGGGCATCATTGAGGAGTTAGAGTCTTCACAGTTGGTTTCTCCCATTTTTCTGGCTGGAGAATCTGATAAAAGTCTCAGTTTATGTGTGGATTTGAGAGCACTGAACGTTAACTTGGTGATGGACTGTCATCCACTACCATATATCAATGAAGTGGTGTGTATGCTGGAGGGAGCCAAAGTTTTCTCTACACTGGATCTCCGTGCAGTATACAATCAAATTGAATTGACTGAGGATTCAAGGAAATTCACAGCTTTTACAACACCCCAAGGTTTATTTTGGCTCAAAGGGATGCCCTTTGGTTTAACCTCAGCGGCATCTATTTTTCAGAGGGCAATGTTCTAAATATTCAAAGATGTGGAAAAATTTGCGAAGTGCTTTCAGGATGACATGCTCATTTTTTCGAGAAATGAAGAAAAACATTGGGTACATTTAATGGAGGTGTGCAAGAGATTGGAGAAGCAGGGTTTGACACTTAAGGCTGAAAGGTGTAAGTTTTTCCATAATTCTATGGAGTAACTGGGACACACACTGTTGGGTTATGATGTGGTTACTAAAAAATCATTGGAGGATGCCATTTTTAAGGCTCCTACGCCTGATAACAAGGAAATGCTGTTATCCTTCGCAGGGTTGGGGGAGTATTACAGAAAATTGATACAAGGATTTGCCACCAAAATGAAGCCTCTTAGAGAACTGACGAAAAATACAGCTGAGTTTATTTGGTCAGACAAACAACAAGTAGCATTGCAACAGATCAAAGAAGAGATTACACGGGCTCCGACCCTCAACTCATTTTGTCTGAACAAAATGTGCATCATAATAGTTCATGCCAGTTTGTATGATATTGGATGTGTGTTGAGTCAGAAGTGTGAGAAGGATAAATGATGTGTGGCGTTCGCGTCCAGAGAGAAGTTACGCTGTGACTGAAAAATAACTTTTAGCTTGTGTTTGGGCCATCAAACATTTCCGAAATGATGTGTGCGGAAGCAGATTTCTTCTTAGAATGGATCACAAGCCCCTTTTAGGGATATTATCACCTGGTGGGGGGGTGGAATACCACTTTAGAAATAGGAAGGCTCACGTCCAGGTTGCAGGAGTACAACTTCAGCATGGAGTATGTGCCTGTTAAAAGTAATGTCACTGCTGACTGTTTATGAAGGCTGCCATGTCCTGATAATAGGAGTGCTGAGGAAAAAGATTAAATTGAGATGGTTGCAACTGTGAAGGATTTTGTGGATACTGAATTCGATGGAATGATTAAGTGCATTGGAAAAGAGAGATGAGTGAGGATGCTCCGTGGCAACTTGTTAAGAGATATGTTGTGGAAGGGTGGCCAAAGGAAAGATGCGTGTCTCCTGAGGTGAGATCATGTTTGAAAGTTTCTGAAGCATTGGAAATAGAAGGTGAGTTGTTGTTCAAAGGAAGGAAATGTGTTCCACCAGGTGCCATGCAGGAGGAGATTTTACACCAAGGGATGTCCTCTGTGAAACGTCTCATTAGGACCAATTTCCGATGGCCCGGTCTGGACAAGGTGGTGAACCGATGTGTGAGGGAGTGCATTAATAGTAACAAAATGCTCAAGCTGTTCTCCACTTCACTCAAACCTGTGATGTGGCCTAAGTCTCCTTGGGAGATGGTGGCATTTGATATCTCTGGTCCCTATAACTGTCTAACCCATGAGGTCAGATTTGCTTTGGTCATCATTGATTATCATTCCAAATGGCCAGAGGTTAAGTGAGTTGTGCATACCACTTCTCAGGTTGCATTGCGTTCTTCAGGGAGGTTTTTGCTCATAAAGAGTGTCCAGAGGTGATAGTGACAGACAACGGGGTGCAACTTACCTTTCATGAGATGAAGGATTTCTTAAAAACATGTGGCATCAAGCATGTCTCCACAGCTCTTTATAAATCACAAGAGAATGGCCAAGTTGAATGCTTCAACCACATTCTTAAAGATGCTATTGAGGTTGCACACAAATCTGGATGTGATGAGGCAACGGGTATGCATTCATTGCATTACACCCCATTCTATAACTGAAGTGTACCCATTTCCACGTTGAAAGGAAGAGATCCTGCAACTAAGTTGTGTCCTTGGTGGATCAAGAAGATGTTTACCAGGGAAACCAGTATGGATTTGGATTAAGTGGCTGAAAGGGTGAATGAGAAGCAGGAAAAATGAAAATGAGGTATGATGACAAGTGGTAGGTGAGGGTACCTGATTTTGTGTTAGGTGATTGGGTGAGAATCCGCAAGTCAGGGTTCATGGTGAAGGGTGGCTTGAAGTTTGGTTATGCCCTTAAAGTGGTCAAAGTTAATATGAATAGTGTGGTCACCCAGGGTGGCAGGGTGTGGAATGTATAGAAGGTGGTCATGTGCATGAATGGGAGTGTTTAGGATAAGTCGAGCTGTGAACCGTTAGTGAACTCCACCAGAATAAATAGTTCTTGTGAGTTAAAATTTGTAGCTTTAAGAGTTAAGGAGAGTGATGAATTAGACGCCTACCAATAGTTTCCTTAACCTTATCCGTGTTTATTAAGTGGGGAAATCTGTTGCATATATTGGTTTGTTTCACAAGTGTATATTCCCTATCTCATTGTAATTTAATTGTTGTGTACTAGAGTTTACTTTTAATATGTTTTCCATTTTACTGTTGACAGTAATGTTTTGGAATACTGGGGATGGTTAATCTGGCTTCTGGATCTGTGTTCAAGCTGTGCTGTACTGTGCTTCTGTGAATTAAAGACTTAGGGGCCCATTACGATACCCGGCGTAAAAAAATCCGCCAGGCATGGAAGCGGCAAAAATCCGCCCGCACACACCGTCTGAACACCGACCACGCCATTACGATTACACAAACCGAAAACCGCCATCGGCGGAAAAATCACACAAGATACCGCCCGCCATCGTCCGAGTCGGAGTCAAACCGCCCGCCACGGACGGAAACACGCACGACAACACAAAACCGCCCGCCCTCACGGCCGACACACCGCACGTGAGATTACGATCGCACCGCCATGAGCGCGGGAAAACTACAAATATACCGCCCGCCAGCGCAAACAACGCCGATGGGAATCGACACGGCAGAAGCCATGGCGCCCACGTCCCTGCACAGAAACCATCCGCTGACAAAAACAATCGCACACAACATGGCCAACAAGTCCACACAGCAAGGCACGCACAAATACACAAGCACAGTACACATCCCGAAAACACCCCCCTGGACAAACAAAAACTACAAAGGCCAGAACACCAGACACAACACACCTGAAAACAACAGACCATGAGGACACACCCACATAGGTAAGTACAAAAGCAGCACTCCCACAGACCACAACCCCTTGCAACATTGCAAACTAGAGAGGAGAGGAGAGGACACAGTGACACAGCAAGGACAGCAGCACACCACAGAAACGCACACATCACAACCACCACCACCACCACCACCACCAAACACCGGCACCACAAACCCCCTGCACATTACACAACACACACCGCACCAGCACCACAAACACCATGGCACCACAAAGAATGCCCAAGTTCACGCCCATGGAGCTGACGGTCATGGTCGACGAGATTATCAAGGTGCACCCACAAATCTATGGGAACCTGGTCCAGCACACACCACTAGCCACCAGAAACAGAATGTGGAACCGGATCGTAGACCAGGTCAATGCAGTCGGGACCCTGCCCAGGAACAGAGTTGAAATCAACAAACGGTGGAATGACGTCAAGAGCCTGGTCAAGAAGAAGGAGAACAAGAACAGAGAGCTGGCTGCCGTCACTGGCGGAGGGAATCCCGCGCTCTTCAAGACCTTCAAAGCGTGGGAGGAGAAGGTGCGAGTCATTATACATCCGGAGATCCTCACCGGATTAGCAGGGGGAGTGGAGGCTGGTAAGTACAAACTAATGTATACCAGCACACCGCTATGTACTCACATGCACTACCACCATGCCACAGCTCCCAGGGACAAACACCCCCATGTCCAGCACACAATACACAACACATCACACACACATGCAACAGACACCACCACACACAGCCCAAACCGAACAACTGTAAGATACGTGGGGACATGTGTACACTCAGCCAGCCACGTAACCACCAACAGGTCCCCAAGTATGCCAGAAGCGCCACAACGAGCACCCACCACACCCATGTGCGCGTTCCTAAGCGTTCCATTTGAACCCCAAAAGCAAAGTACAAACCAGACCCAGGATGGGCCAGGAGCCCGCATACACCAGAGTCACAATAAGTAGGGGCACAGCAACACACCCATCGGCATGGCCAATCCGTCCCATGCCACATGTGCACAGCACACAGTCCCATTGCCAAGCACACACAACTACAAATGGTACAGCCACACACACGCCTCCGACAAGTAACAGGTAAGTGGCAGGAACACAAAGTGCAGTGGGTGGGAGGGTGGACAGCCCAAGTACAACACACACCAGGCCCCTAGTCCCACAGCACAGCAAGGAGGAGCATCCCCCACACCCCACACCCACGTGTCAGCCACCGCAGTGCACACCGACAGCCGAAAGGTAGACATCACGGTCCCCAACAATCGGTGTCAGTGGGTGTCCAGCCACCACCACGACCCACAACACCCCCCCACCCCCACAGACCTGCAACATGGAGCACCCCCGCTTAGAACCATGTGGCATCCAGTACAGTGCACGCCCGAACAACCTGCAGGTGGGAAACTGGACAGGGCTGGATTACTGGAGGCATGAGGACCGTAACACGACCAACACATGGGACATGTCACGTAGCAGACGAACACGCAGCACCGCCCACCGTCACGAACAAGTGAACAATGTGCACACGGACATGAACCACAGACTCACACCTCACATGACCCATCACAGACACAGCAACACCCAAGGAGCCACGTCTGCATGCACAAGCCACACTGAATATAGTACCACACGGCAGCCACTGTGCAACTCATCACACACAACCGAAACACCATTGAAGTCCTGTCCATGTAGCCCCTACTGCCTGTCAACCACACACCCCACAACTACGCCTATGTAAGACAAACAACACTAGACGCAACAGAGCGGAACAACATAAATGCACACAAACACCACTGAACCCATCAAACACACAGACACACCATGCACATACAACATACCATCCATCCCATCCGTCAGCCCCAGTCTCATGAAAGGCATGTCATCCGCACAGCTGCCACACATACAGCAGTCACGCTAAGATACATGCCCATGACCAACCATGTGCCAGAAGTCAATGAAGCGCATGCCACACTGTGAGCAACAACACACAACATGGGCCACACCCCCCCCGAGCACTGCAGTAGTGCACATGGCACAGGGCAGCACGCACACCAAGGAGATGGGACAACTGCAATACGTTGGCTGGCACACAACCAACACTCACTCATAACGATGCGTCCAATGCCATGTCCAGTAATCACAACAGACAGCAAATATGCAGGCCATGTCAGGCATGCACACACCTCAGACCATGCACTGTCATGCTGCCACAACACATGTCACGTTCGGCACCCATGGCTCACAGCATGTACCCCAAAAGCATATTCCCTCCCAAATGCGAATCTGGGGCATGGCCCCCATGTTGCCATATGCGTTCCTAAGCGTTCCATTTGAACCCCAAAAGCATATTCCCTCCCAAATGCGAATCTGGGGCATGGCCCCCATGTTGCCATATGCGTTCCTAAGCGTTCCATTTGAACCCCAAAAGCATATTCCCTCCCAAATGCGAATCTGGGGCATGGCCCCCATGTTGCCATATGCGTTCCTAAGCGTTCCATTTGAACCCCAAAAGCAAAGTACAAACCAGACCCAGGATGGGCCAGGAGCCCGCATACACCAGAGTCACAATAAGTAGGGGCACAGCAACACACCCATCGGCATGGCCAATCCGTCCCATGCCACATGTGCACAGCACACAGTCCCATTGCCAAGCACACACAACTACAAATGGTACAGCCACACACACGCCTCCGGGAAACCCATGTACGAGATTGCACGAACTGTTAATGTCAGACGACAAATACATACTTCGCAAGGTGCAACACAATAACAAATCTCATTCTCTCCACAGGTGACGAACTGCTGGATGCTGGTGATGGAGCCAGCAGCCAGCACAGCCAGCCTACAAGCCCCCAACGAGGACACACGGATGTGGAGGATCTGTCCTCCTCTTCGGACACGGACCACCAAGCAGGCCCATCTGGTGTGGCAGGGCCCAGCCGCTCCCCAGGACCCCTCCTACCCACCAACTCATCATCCAGGGCTGCTGAACATTCCCAGCCCCCTGCTGCCACTGTCGTTGCGGCCACACCCACGGACATTGCGGCCACACCCACGGTCATTGCGGCCACACCCACGGTCATTGCGGCCACTACCACTGCCGCAACCGCCACCATCGCCGCACCGACCACCACCGCCGCCACCACCACCACGTCTTCGCTGGCACCAGCCCCAGCGCAGGTGGTGGCCCGGCCGACTGGATCCACCCTGGGAGCCACAGCGAGGACCGTGGTGAGCAATGTGGCTAGTGGGCAGGCCGGTGGCAGCAGTACCGGTAGGAGGAGCAGGGTCAGGGAAACGCAAGTCTCCCCTGGGAGCCATGCCCTGCCTCAAATGGCCAGAGTCCTTGGGGCCTATGAAGAGGCCCAAGGACAATGGGCCAGGTCTGCTTCAGACACGCGGGAGGTGCTGGGGGTGCTGAGGTCCATGGACGCCCGTATGGGCCAACTCGTGGACCTCATGGGCCAGCTGGTGGTGAGGTCACAGCCAGGGACAGCAGCTCCACCACCGCCACCACCAGCCGGGGCGCAGGGTCGAGCAGCAGTGTCCAGTACCCCTGCGTCCACAGCCAGTGAGCACACCTCACCCCCCACCAGCAGGTCGCCACCACACACCCCCTCCCAAACGTGGAAGGGGCCGTCCGAAGTACAAACAGATCTCCCGGGAGGACTACGCACGCTCCAGACGCAAGTGAGGCAGCCAGCCAGCCTTCCTTGACCACCCACTGCATTGACTTGGACTACGATCCCACTCCACACAGCCATCTGGATGGCATGTGTCTGTTGGACCATGGACATGGAACCAGTGGGTACACCCTGAGCATCACGCAGCCATGACCGACAGCTCATTGTCACTGCACGCACCACTTTTGTCATCACCTTACACACAATCACATGTCACAGTTTGAAATAAATGCACCTCTTACACAAACTGCTGTTTGTGCCCTGTGTTTTATTTGTACGGAATACAACGGCCACCTTGGGCGGAAAGGCACCTGATGCGTGGCATGGCAATGGAACCGGAGGGACCTGTAGGGACCTAGGGGTGGGAGACAGAACAGGAGCACATTCAATGAGTGTGTCACACACCCATCACACAGTACATGTCAACAACTACAAGCAATGTACACACATCGCACAGAGCAATAGGGCACAATGCCACAGCCACCAACAGTGGCATACTACCCTGGCCATGGAGCGTTGACACACAGCACGCAGTGAACAAACGGCCACCCTGACACAGCACACACACACCTGCACAGATACAGCCACATCAGCCGGCGTACATGGACACTCACCGTCAAGTGAAGTAGTGGGCGATGAGCTGCTGCCGCACATTACCAGCTTCCTCCTCTCCGCTGTCCTCCTCACTCGAGCTGTCCTGGTCTGCGGGCTGGGGCCCTGGTTGATCTCCGTCATCCACGATGAGGGGGATCTGCTTCCGAATGGCCAGATTGTGCAGCATGCAGCACGCCACCACTATCTGGCACACCTTCTGTGGGGAGTACGCCAGCGCACCCCCGGTGCGGTCCAGGCACCTGAACCTGGACTTGAGGAGGCCAAAGGTACGCTCGACCACACGTCTGGTCCTCCCATGTGCCTCATTGTAGCGATCGTCTGCTGGGGTGCGAGGATTCCTCAATGGACTGAGCAGCCATGCCCCATTCGGGTACGCAGAGTCACCTGGGTGTGAGGGACACAGAGAACCGTTGCTATTCCAACTGGACAGGGGACAGCATCGCACAGCCAGCACGCTACACCACTCCACATACTCACCGACAATACAGCCACGATCCTGTTGCAGATTGGACATCAGTCGTGGCAAGATGCTGTTGCGCATTATGTGTGCGTCATGGGCCGAGCCTGGGAACTTTGCACACACGTGGGTGATCACCATGTCCGCAAGGCACACCACTTGCACATTCAGGGAGTGCGTGTGCTTCCTGTTGCGGTACAGGTGCTCAGTGGCCTGTGGTGGAACAAGGCCAACATGTGTGCAGTCAATGGCTCCAACGACGTGTGGGATTCTGCCAAGGGCATAGAATGCACCCTTCACTGCCGCCAATTCACGAGCCCTGGGGAAGCGGATGTACCTGTTTCGGTACAGCATCATGGCTGCCAGTACATCCCTCAGCACCTTGCTGAACATGGGCTGGGACATCCCTCCTCCACTGCCCACTGTGTGCTGGAATGACCCAGTGGCGAAGAAATGCATGGTGGCCATCACCTTAGCCGTGGGGGTGACAGCTGTCGGATACACCCTGCGGGGACGGAGATGGGGTTCCAACATGGCACACAGTCGATGCAGGGTTGGCTTGTCCAGCCGAAACTTCCTAATGACCTCTGTATCGTCCATGTCCGCCAGCAATTGGTATGGGCGGTCAATGTTCGGTCTCCGCCTAGGGAAAATGGCAGTGGACACATGTCAAAGCAACACAACACATAGCAATTTCGCATACACATCACTGACATGACTGAGCAGGCACATGAGCCACAGCCCAGCTGTCAAGCTGGGACGGCACGGCCACAATACACTTACACAGGTCTCCCAACAATGGCAATGGCTAGTGATACAAACCACTGCCATGTGCATGCACATGGGGATCTAGGCCCCAATGACTTGCGGGGCGTGCTGATGGGGACTGACTGCATATTCGTCAAGCGGCAACGCCACGGCAACATGAATGTCTGCTGAGCATGGAACTGCTTCCGAGGCTGGATGAGTATGGCACACGACGACGACGATGTGGGCACAGGCTGAGCGGCCAAAACAAGTGGGACCTGTGGCACGAGGGGATATGAGACAGTAGTAGGTGTCAGCACTGCACCCTATGTACAGCACTGTATGGATCACACCTCCCGAAACATTGACAGGTGTCCACATTGACAGCCCCATGCCAAGACGGCTGTGTGCTTGCAGTCACACGTCACAGGTGAGAGGTTACATTGCACGTGCCAGGTGGCAGACGTACATAGTGGGAGCTGGCATGTGTGTGCATGTGTCTCCTGTTCAGGATCCACCAGATGGGCGCTGACTCTGTACTGACCATTGGACACAGCATGTTCCGTGGAAGGCTTGTGTGTGTGGGATGGTGGCACTGGATGTGCCTCCGTTGGGTGGGGGCCATGCACAGGGCGGGTACGTCGATGATTGCGCATTGTTGGTCACGGTGGGTGCACCCACTAAGATGTGTTGCCCTGTGTTCAATTCCTATGTCCGCATGATGATGGACTGTAGATGTGGGCAGACTACACATTGGTTGATGTGCTGTCTATATGCATGTGCCTTCACACCAGGCACAGCTGCCCCTGCACATGTGACCCCTGCTGGACTCGCTGCTGGGTCTGTGGAGCTGATGCACCTTCTGTGCGTGGGGCGGACAGCTCTCCTCACTTCCCACATTGCGCATGTCATGACTTTGCCGCAGGTGACATGGATCATGGAGGGCCCACATGTACGCGTGGGTAGGCTACACATGATTGTTCACTGGTCGCCACCCCCAGTCAGTGTTTCGAATGGGAAGGTTGTCGTGCTGGTGGTATATTCGATGTGGCGGATGGGCGGGCCTAGGTGCGGGCTTACATTCCGGACATGGGGGGTAGTTGGATTGGCGACTAGTTGCAGTACACACGGGACACGTCTCTTCCTTTCCACATCTGGGTCATCCCTTGTACTCACTGACAGTGATACAGTCATCTTCGCCCCAGCCCTCATGTCCTCCCTCGCTCCCCCAATATGCATGTGCACCTGCGAGGCTAGCGCTTGCACAGGCAGCCCCAAGCTCGCACCAGAGAGGGCAAGGAGTGTATGTGTGGGTCCAGTTGCACAAGTGGGCTGTCTCAGGGTATGATGTGTTACGGGACGCCGTCCACCTGCGTGGTGCCCCAAATGGAGACCCGGCCTGCATGGACTATGCATCACAGTCTTCGCCTTCCGGATCCGCCACCTGCGACACCCAGTGGCTGTGGCTGCCCTTGCGGCCAGGCCGCGTCCGTCTGTGACTGATGGCCCACACATTCACTCTTTGGCCTCTCTGGGGAGGGCTCGGGGTGGTGGCGCACGCGCTTGCACTTAGTCGCAATGGCATGTGTCGTGGTTGGTATGATGGGCAATGGATGGGATGGTGCGAGCCACCTCCCGTGACGTCAGTGCTGCTCGTGCTGTGGTGCGTCCCCCTACACTTCCATCTGACTTGTGCCATGCTAGACGTTGAGGTTCTATTGCCTGCGTGATATGACCAGGAGGAGCGCGAGGAGACCTCTCACACACCATGCTCCACTGCCATCCCGTGCCCTGTATCGCCTGTGCGGATTGACTATGTTGGGGTTACACCTGGTCGACTGGGGCTGTGTGTGCCTTGTCAAGGGGCATGGCGGGCGCATAACAGGATCCAGCTTGTCCACAGAGGGTGGGCTGAGGTGCGCCTGGTACCGCTTTGTACGTGTGCCCGGCTGCTGTGCACACACGTGTTCACTCCCCCGACAGGTGTCCTCTCACAATGCCCAGGGAAGCGGTGGTGTACTGTTCATGACCCCTCCCAACACGGCGTGCTCCAACTTGGCATGTGCGCATCTACCCGTCACACCCACCCACCTGAGCACTGCGTCCATACGACTTCACACGACACATGTGTGTCTTCCACAGTTGTGCTACTCATTTGCGTTGACATCCAATACCAGTGGACTACATGGTCATGTCACGACTGCCGTGTACTTCACATACTCTCATCCTCTCTCATTCGTACTTGTGAAATGAGTCAGCGGAGACAGTTTTGGTTTCAAACATTATATTGAGTCTTCTGTCCTCTGTGATGCAGTATAGTGGACACTACTGGCAGCGGAATACATGTTGAGGATATACTGAGCATGATTGCAAATGGGATAGGGTGTGGGGTTACATGTGATTGGCTGTTGCATGTGGGATGTGGGCTTCAGAGTTACATCTGCTTGGCCAAGGCTGTGCTAATGTACATTTACGTATAGCTGCGGACTTTGACACAGACGGTATACATGTAGCCTACCAGACCGCTTGGCATCATGGGCACAGTCCATCTCAGTTCCATGTGACAGGTTTGCTGCGGTTGTTCCTCATGCACGCGTGCATGTGAGATGACATCAGGGCATGTGCTTGCGTGCATGCAGCGGCGTGCCACTTGTTGTTGCAATGTGGTGGTTACTGGACATGTCACAGTCACTGGGGTCGTGTTGTAGTTGTATGCACTTGTCGTCCATGCAAAGGTCCTGGTATGAGATTCCCGGGGCGGGGGTGGGAGGGGTGCAGCACCCACAGACTCCAGGCGACCTATTCATGTCCACTGAGCGGTGTGTGTGTCCATGGGCGCTGGATCCATGTCGTGTCCTGGTTGTTCGTGCAGTTCCGTCCATGTGGGTGCGATACACAGACCCCATGCCACTGCCTCCCACGATGCATGCGGTGTTCCTGGATGTGATGGGGAACAGTGTGCATGTCCCGGTCATATCCGATGTCATGGCGATGTCATTGATGGTGTGGTTACAGTTGCCGGTCGTTTGGTATGGCTGTTGTGGTGGTGACTGGCCAGTCCGTGCGGAAGCTAAGCATTGGTGCGGGGTTGGACATCATAGGTCAATCGGGGAACCTGCGTTGTGGTCCGACGAATTTACAGGTTGTCAGGTATGCGATGCCGTCCAGCAGGGCTTCCATGTCATTGGTGGTGTACATGTTTGCCAGCCAATGTAGCGGATGGTGGCTGTCAAGGTGTTGTTCGTAAGTTGTCCCTTGGAGGACCATGATGGGGCATGCTGGGTGACATTCGATGTAGCTGTTCTCGATGATCCGTCGTGTGGAGGCACAGTGGTCCCATTTCAGTGCGGGTGCGATGTTGGCCACATACGCCATGCCCCCATAGGCAGAGCAGGCCCTGTCGTGTGCGTCCAGAGGGAGGAGTAGTGGTAGCAGGTCCGCCTTTAGACATGCCGGGTTGGAGAGGCACATCTCCACGGGATGCTGGTAGGGACACCTCCGACAGTAGAAGACGGGCATGACGCAGCTGAACAATGTGATGCGGTAAGTCAGTCGGTAACTTACGTTCAGCAGGGACAGGAGATCGCATCCCAATGTATGTATCAGGTTGGTTTTGTACAGCTTGAGCTGTCCGGCGTAGTTGGGTAGGTGTGTTGCGGTTGCCATTTCGCAGCGGTGCGTTGTGGTGGCGTGCTCCGGCTGTGTGTGCAGTCTGCAATGTGCACGCTCCGAGGTTGCTGTGAGCTCTGTGTAGTCGTAGGGAGACAGGACTTGTGTTCTGTTGGCTTGTGCGGAGGACACGGGCCCTCATCCCACATGCTTCTCAGACAGTTCAAGGTCAGTGATGTGTGACTCCTTCCAATTAACTTGCATGTGGCCGACATGGGGGAGTGTTATTTTTTTCCTCCCCGTCCGTTGTGTGCTTCTGTGATATGCGCTATCTGCCCTGTGGTCGGTCTCCTCGGCATGCCTGTGTTGGTCTTTTCTTGGATAATGGCTGTATTCACCGGCTTCTGTCATAGGGCTGTGGTTTCGGAGTTGGAATGGAAGGTCATTCAGTGCTGTCTGCTCTCCCTTGTGTGGGCGGCAGGCTGCCTTTCCGCTCTGCGTTGGGCCTTGTGTGTGAATGTTATTCTTGGGCCACCTGTTGTCGGTCCCCGGGCTCTTTGGTGTTCCGTTTTATATGTCTTGTTCATATGTGCAGGGTGGTATGGGTGTTTCAGTGTGGTACTGGCGTTCCTCTTCCCGAAGGGGCCCTGCTTCTCCTAGTTGGTGTTGCCGCCGCTGTGTGCTACGCCATGTTTGTTACACTGGGGTGTGTCCTGCTGTTGCGTGACTTCACTGACATGTGTGCGTCGGTTGTGTGGCGTTGGGTGTTGTCCGTGAATTGGGCGTTGGGGACATGTCTGTGGCAGGCCTGTCACGTGTCATGTGCGTTCAGGGTGGGGCTGATGTGTGTGCTGCTTGGTTGTGTCCCTGTGTCTGTGTGCGAAGCATGCATGGCGCTGCGGTTGGCCTCTGCGTTGTGCGCATGTGTGGCGGCGTCATCGCCGCTTTGGGGCCGTGACGGGGTCGTTGGTTCCTAGTCCCAGGTGGTGTGTACACATGTGTTACGCGATGTTACAATTTGGCCTGTGTGTCATATGTGGATGCAATGGTGGATGTGTAGTGTACACGCGCTGGTGGTGGGTTGTCCGCTTTTTCCGCCCTTGCACTGTGTGCGCTGTTTGCGTGCACTTGTTGTGTGTGTGCCTACCTGCGTCTCCGCGGTACGTTGCGTCCTTGGTGGTGCATCAGCATGAGCATGGGGAGGGCCTGCAGTGCTGGATTCATGCTCGGGGAGCCGCTTCTTCGTTGTCCGTGCTCGGCGTCCGTGTTACCGCTTCGGTTTGTCGTACGGTATCTCTTAGCCGTGGGAGCCGTTTGTTTGCGGCATCGTAATTTATACGCCGGGCGGGACGTGATTTCGTCGGACGGTGTGTGTCAATTGTGCTGCGCCGCTACGTGTACGGGCGCACTTTGATGGCGGACGGTGTTGCTGGCTTGCCGGCGGTGTTTGGCCTACTTTTCGCATCGTAATTGGGCGGGCGTGTGGACTGCTGCGTGCCGGCGGTAACTGGTGGTTTTTGCATCCGCCAGCACGGCGGTTGTGCTTCCACCCGCCATCGTAATGACCCCCTTAATTTTGATAAAACTATTTACATCTGGATTTAAAAGTTTGTTTGTCATGGTTAATGTGTAATGTTGCATATAAGATCACATGTATCAATCTCCATTAAATGCCTCAGGCTGGAATGCAGTCTGTAAGTGTATAATTAGATAAATATCATCCCAGGACCCATGATATGTGTAAAAATATTAAGGTATTGTCCATCCCAAATGCATGTTGCCAAGAGGTATGCTACAGTAACCAATTGTCAAGTGTCGAGATAGAAATGACTACAACTACCATGAGGCCCTGTGACTGCAACTCTAACCAAGATGAAATAGTCCGTTTGCCCCTGCTCACTTGTCTAGCATGTTACAACTAATGTTCACTTATCATGCAAGTTACCGTTTGTCAAGTGTTGGTAAGTCGAGATAGAAATGACTACAACTACCATGAGGCTCTGTGACAGGAACTCTAACCAAGATGCAATAATCCATTTGCCTCTGCTCACTTGTCTGCCGTGTTATAAATGATGTTCAGATGTTGTAGGAGAGGATGTGGCCTAACCACTAGAGCAGTCGACCTCAAAGCTGGGGAACCGGGTTCGAGTCTCGGCAGGGATGCTCAACATCATGTGATTCTGGGCAAATCACTTAATATCCCAATGCTTAATAAAAAATGAATGTGTCCGTCTGTAATGCAACTGGTGCTCATGTAAAGCACTCTGATACCTTCGGTTTAAGTTTGCACTATATAAAAATCCCAAAAAAACTTATCACGGACTGTGCAATATACATACAATGCTCTACTCAGAGACATGTCTGACTACTTTTATTGATGGTGCCCTGGTCTCCTCAACTGAAACTATTGATGGCGTGAGTTACACCATGCCAAGTGTTAATCTCAAATACATGTAAGCCATGAACTTACCTCAGCTGATTACAAGTGCCAGGTGGCCCATTGACTCTGCACTGCTCACATGATGAATAATGCTAAATATACAACCAAGTTGTGTGTTCCCCTGTAATCTACACAACTAGGCCTTGGAATGGTCATATACACATGTCACTTCTTCACTATGTTGGCTGAAATGTTTTGGATATGTCACCTTTATCCCTAAATCCAAAATGATACACATCTAATGAGCTGCTCAATTCTACGACATATATTGTATGTCTCCAAATGTGTTGTAAGCAACTTCAATACCACGCAAATAGATCACAATAGTAATCTCTAACTATCTTGTGTCATCCTAGGTCTCTTCTTACTGTGACAAATGATGTGGATGTAGATGCCACACGTACAATAACAATGTTCTCTATCAACAGGTGGATTTGGCAGAGCAGCTGGGCAGAGCTTGCCCACGGCACCGACTCCAACTCCACCAGAAGAAAAAAGCTCTCAGTGATGACAATGATCCTGGAGATGTGGATGTGGATGTGGATGACCCTCCGGCCCATCTGGTCAGCCTGGTCGGACTGCAACAGTGAGGCTCACTGTCCCCACAACAACATCTCCTACCACAGCTACAACAACTCAGCCAACGTCTGCTCCCAATCCTGTGTACTTAGCATAGGCACTAACATCTTGTGCCCCCAGTCCTGCATTCTGAGGTGGCAAACACCAACCCAGTCACTGAGGAACCAGAACCCAGTGGGAGGATGCGGTCTGGGCCAAGGGCACAGGTCAGTGGGGGTAGGGTTCGTTGGAAGGTAGCTGTGAGCACGCTTAGTGATCCCACTGGGGCCACTGACACCCAGGCTACCATAACTCAAGCCCTGGGAGTCTACCAGGACTCCCAAGGCATGATGGGCCAGGCACTTATGTAAACCCGGGGGATGAAGCAGCCTCAGAGGGACACATCCCCAAGAGGGGGCCGGCATCCACACCGAGGTGACCGGCATCAACACCAACATGGCCTCCCTGTTTGGGGTGCTGCAGGACATCAACACCACCATCTGTAGGGCTTTTTCACCTGCATCTACCTCTTCCTGTGGTCTAAGTACATCCAGCCCATCAACATCTGTTGACACAGGAAGGGAGTCCCTGTCAGAGGAAGAAATGTCTGCAGACACTTCTGTCTAAGCAGCAGCGGATCTCCCCTCCTCAAAAAGAGGGGACATCCACCCAAAAATCCAGGAGGTCAGGATGGCAAGACACCCACCACACCAGTAAGAAACCTCACACCTAATTTCCTCCAGTATGTGCAATACATTCACTTTGTGGACTATTTCTGGACACTATTCCATTTCTGATGGGAGTAGTATTTTGGACTTTGGACTTCAGACATTTTGGCATCTACAACTATGGTTTCATTCACCATGACCGACTTCTTCACTTCTGGTTTTCTTTGTTTGGTTCTGCACATTGTTTATTTTATCCTTGGTCACTACAATAAATGCAATAGTCACAAACTAATTGCTTCCTGTAGTATCTCTCACATTTTGATATGTATATGTACTCACATGTGAACTTGACAATGTCAAAACAAGTTACTTGTGTAAGCAGGATATGTAGCATGTACACAATGTGTAGCTCAGGATCTCAGCCATGTCACACCAACACATATATAGAAATGTGTGGTCTTAGAACATCTTTATTCCATTGTTTCACTCATAGTCTGGCACTATGTAAGAAACATAGCAAATCATACCTGGCTCAAATAATCTGTCAGTGATCAGATTAACAGGTGCAGACCTTCACAACATGAAAGGAGGGGACACATCAGACAATTTCATATAGAATAGGCAATATTAAAATAGGTTTAGGTCATCAGTTGTAGCCATATCGCCTACCTCACAAAAGGAATCCCACATCATTTGAAACAATAAACAAACAGACGGCAGTACAACAGTTTCTGATCACAGGCTCATTCCAATCCAGTGTTGCTGCATTTGGTGGAATGTCACAAACAAATGTCAGTGATGTGCCACAAGCACTTTGGCCTACAATGAGGAGACACATCAACAGCCGCATACAGTTCATGAGGATTTAGCCAATGTGAAGGCAGAATAGCATGATTTGGGCCCAACAAAAGATGGTGTTTGAGCACATGATGGCACACACATTACATTATGACCACCACAAGGAACAAGTCCAATGGAAACCTCTTAACTGCCATCCTATCACTGTGCAAGCTGTCTTGCAACAGATTTTGTACACCCAAAGTCTGTGACAGAGATTTCCAGGAACAATCCATGTCCACTTCATATGTCTGAACAGCATCATATACCTGCTAATGTCACAACTCTGACATGTCCAATTGAAGATGCCATGGTGAAGGTATCTAAAACAGACCTAAAATAAGAGATTAGCGATGAAACCATACAGATGGTACAATTCACATAGACAATTTCTAGAGAACACAGTCCAAGACAAAATTCAAAGCTAAAGACTGCTACACCAACAAAACAAACACCTTTCACCAGATTTTGCCAGAGCTTCATAGTCCTTGTATATTTCATTAACATCCTCCTCACATCATCCCAACCAGAGCTGCTATGTCATCTCACGCCATACTTACACTCATGCGATCTTGACACTAGTCAGCTACTTTCTCTTCACCACTATCATCATATTTTGGCATTTCAGTTTCCTCACCCAATGGCTCTTGATGGTCTTCATCCTCTGTGATATAAGAGATGTTCCATTGCAGGGCAATGTTGTGGAGCATGCAGCAAGCCACGGTGATCTTACACACCTTCCTGGGTGAGTATAGGAGGGCACCCCTAGTCGAGTCCACACATTCAAATCTGGCTTTCAGGAGCCCAAAAGCCCTCTCCACTGACTGCCATAGTCCTCATTGAAGTAGACTTCCCCTGGTGCAGTAGGATTCCTCAGTGGTGCCAATAACCTTGGCCGGTGGGTTGCGCTGAGTCTTCTAGATGGAAATCAGACAGAAGTGCAACAATGAGTTACACACTTTCAGTTTATATTACCTGACATTACCCACACAAAGTTAGGACAGATGAAACTTACCTACAAGCCAGGCCCTCTCCGGTAGTAGTTGTGACATCTGCTGGGGTATGGTGGTGTTCCGCAGAATGAAGGAATCATGTGCAGCTTCTGGGAACCGGGCACAGACGTTTGAGATGTATAAATCCTGTAAGCAGACAACTTGCACATTAATAGAATGGAAGTGCTTCCTGTTATGGTACACTTGTTCCCTGGCTTGCTCTTGTACTAATACAATATGGGTGCCATCAATGGATCCACCAACATGTGATATGCAATCAAATCTATCAAAATCACCCTTCACAGTCGCTAAATCCTCATGTCAGGGGAACTGTATGTAACTGTCCATGTGTCTCATCACTGCTGAAAGCAACTTTTAGCGTACATGACTGAACATTGTTTGTGACGTGCCAACAGAAATAGCCACAGTGAATCAAAAGGAACCTGGGGCCAGAAAATGCAATACTGACACGAGTATCACAATTGGTGTGATAGACATAAGATAAGTGAGGTGAAGAAGGAGGTCAGGCTCTAACTGACAATACTGAGAATATTTTCTGGTGATTCAAATGATATTTCAGGATAACATGTCTTCCTTCCATGGTCTGAAGGTCTGGAAATAGGCGATACACTGGAGGCTGATGTCTCCTCCCTCTCCCAGTGTACCGATGTCAGTAGTGAAAATACATTTGTAAAATGGATCGCAGTGTCCACAGTAACATATATGAAGAGAAAGCCAAAAGTCATGTGACAAAACATAACTGCTTCATGAAGCATCACGCATATTGCACATCATCTGTCATGGTCCTGTCAAGCAAACACTAAGTTTATCTTAGTCGCAACAGTACCCGATGATATGGCTGCAGACATGACAAAACTGTTTCTTTACTTGGTGGCGTCTTTTTGTTTAAAGCATATTTGTTTTTATCAAGGCTTAGTGAATGGTAGCAGTTGTTTTGACCAATGCTTGTTAATGGACCTCATTCCACTCTATGCCAAGTCTTTTTGTCCTCTCACAGCTCCAGTAGTTTCCATAGAGAGCTGTCATCTGGAATATTCCTGAAGTCTCCTGGAGCCTTTAAATACTGGCTGCGCCCTGTCCTCAGTGCAGATTATTGAGGACGTGGAGCACGAGCTACAGTGGTCTTCTCGGTTTCCGGGTGATTCCGTTTTGACAATGCCCTCCAGGTTCAGTTTCCTACGCTATGGCAAACGCAGGTAGGATCGTTCTTATGCTATTTTGCCCCGGATTGGATTCATGTTCACGCAACTAAGTGCCGGTTCTGAGACTTCAGTTCCTTCGTTGGCACAAGTAAGATTTAAACATGAAGCATTTTTATAAGCATTTGGTTATCTTATTCTTCAGTTAATAGACATCACTTGTCTGACATGTTTGTGATTTCCTGGAAATCGAGTGGAGCGGCCTCTGGGCAATTCACATGGTGTAATTTTGGCTAAAAGAATTACGAACTGAAAACTTGTATTTTAGAAATAAACGCACTTTGTGGAAGCAAGAAACTTGTTGCTTCAGAAAGACATTATTACTAACAGGGCAGTAAATGCTCGTTGGCAGTAGCACATAAGTATGCATAACCATATTTAGAAAAGCTAGAGAGTAGCTGAAGGACATTTATTTTAAGAGCAAGAGACGCTTGTTTATTGTAGTGTGTGTGCATAAATAATGTAAAGCGCAAACTCATGATGTAGTGCCCGAGTATTATGGCACAGATAACCATTTGATGATACAGACTGCTAATCAGAGTGCACGTTTATGAAACTCTTGTTTAATATTCTGGTGAACTTTGGTGCACGATTATTATGGCACAGATAACCATTTGATAACACAGACTGCTAATCAGAGTGCACGTTTAGAATCTTTTGTTTTTATTTTGGTGAACTTTGGAGCAGAAACTCATCTCGCATAACAGAAACAAGAGGTCAATACAATTCTAATGACTACCAAGGCTTAACTGTTCCAAGTACAAGATACTTTTTCCTTTACAGGTATGTTATTCATGTACAGTGATGAGTAATATATATATATATATATATATATATATATATTCCTCTCCTCGCCACAATCCTCCGGAAAACGAGTGCAGACCTCATTCAGTGCAAATATTCCATTTTATTACCAGTCCTCTGCCATTACGCGTTTCGGCCGTACAAGCGGCCTTGATCACATGACAACGCTCAACAGCTTTACCCCCATATTTAAAGTGCCCGTGCTTAATTAAAATCATGGAAATAGAAAACATGTTAAAAAATGTTTACATACTTTACATACCATAATACCTCATGTTCCATTACATAACATATTTTGTTATTCATTTAGTTGTTATTCTTAATTCATATTCAACCTCCTGTATGATTGCCCACATTGTAGTGAAACAATATTACAAAATAATTTTTTGATATATATATATGTTTTGGTTCAGGCTAGATATCTGCTTAAATGTCTCCTGACACATGTTTACGATTTCCATTAAAATGATATCATATATAGGAATAAAGACATCATCCACATATAAAAAATACATATCTTAATACAAAAGTGAAAACAAACCTATCACCTACCACTATGTGCTATAAAATTTATTTATAAGGGACACATTTCTTTAAAGAAACACCTATTTCCTATTTTGTGTCCTTAAGTTTAAATACTTTGCCAGTTCACGGATTACTCTGCACCATACATTATCTGCTATTCATGTCTTTTTTAATACATATATTTATTCTTGTTATTATATATATAAATATACCACAGATGAATCTGTTAATTCAATGTTGTTCTATTGTGCCAATGAATTAGTTGTGCAATACTTTCTTTTCTTGATTACATTTGCTTAAATGCATCCGTGCACATCTCTAAATCATTTACTACCATTATCGACATGCTTTGAATGGACAGATAAAGTGACTCAGTGCTATACTACTTAGAGTTAAAAAACCAATGGTGCTATAAATATTAAATATCTAAAGGGGTAAACAAATAAATTCATTATATACAAATACAAATTATCATACGTAAACAAATAAATTCATTATATACAAGTACAAATTATCATAGTAAATTCATTAAATACGTCCTACTTTAAAGTTCATACATTATTTCATATTGCAAGGGAGGTTTCTAAGAATGTCAGTAGATCATTGGCTTTTAAAGTCTTAACACAAAGAACCCAGATGTAGATCTATAAAAAACATTAGGAAAAGGGCTTTAAGAAATCACTATAAAATACCACCCCAATTCTAAAACCATTCCTAAAAATTATACTAGTTTTATTAATTGGATAAATATAGTTTTGCTTCTTGCCCAAGGTTCTTCAGACATTGAGTGCAAGCAAGAAAAGGTGTCCCTTCATTGCAATGTTCTAATTGGCTTGCCCGCTATACATGCTTGACCTATGGGAGACTGACTTCATACGTTATAAAAACGTATGTAAATCTTCTGTAATGTTGAGCCCGCCTGGATGCTTAGAATCAAACTCTAAAATATAACTCGTTTCCAGGCGTCTCAGTTTGGCTTCTCTGTCACCCCCTCTTTTCATAATAGGTATAGCTTCAATGGCATAATAGCGTAAAAATTGTGGATTGCTATTGTGTACAGTTTGAAAATGTCTTGCAACAGGGTAATTTTGATCCTTATTAGTGATCGCCCTGATATGCTGAAGGACACGTTTGTGCACTGCTAATTTTGTGCTGCCTATATATTTCAGTTGGCAGTCACATTCCAATACGTATACACAATATTCTGTCTTACACGTAAGATGCTGTTTAATCTCTTTAACTGTATCTGAAAAAGCAGTTGTGTACGTTTTGACATTTATTCCAAACTGACAAGCCTTGCAAGAGAGACATTTAAAAAAACCTTTTCTTATTGTTAACCACATGTCTTTATGACTACTGTCATGACTATTCTGAACCAACATATTCCCCATACTTAATGATTTACGGAAGGAGATTGATGGATTGACAGGCATCAGGTCACCTATTACCGGATCCTCACGGATAAAGTGCCAATTGTGTCTCATAATACTCCGCAACTGTTTTTCCTGTTTTGAATAGGTTAGGATTAATCTGACAGGCTGTGTGTATGCCTCTACCTGAGACGTTTTTGTTTTGTAGGTGAGGAGATCCCTCCTCGACCTTGCCTGAGACTTTCTAATCGCAGAGTCTACTGATTCGCTACTGTATCCCCTAGCCAAAAATCTAGCACGGCTCTCCATCTGCCTCATCCTTGTATCCTCTGGATCACTACAAATTCCGTGGATACGGAGCATTTCCCCATAGGGAATGCTCCTAATGAGATGTGGGGGATGTGCACTCGATGCGTGTAAAAGTGTGTTTCCTGCAGTTGGTTTGGTAAAAAGGGTGGTAGTTAAAACATTATTTCTAACTAAAACCTGCACATCCAAAAAGGTCACTGTATGTTTACTAATGCTCGAGGAGAATTTGAGGTTAAAGTTGTTTTCATTGATTTCATTGATAAATTTCAACGCACCTTCTTCCCTCCCCCTCCACACAATAAATATATCATCTATAAAACGCATCCAAGATACAATATTGGTAGTATACACATGTTCATATTTGCGCATGAGGACCAGTTCCTCCCACCAGCCCATGAACAGACAGGCGTAACTGGGGGAGAAACTGGCCCCCATGGCTACACCTTGGATTTGTTGATAAAACTGCCCGTTAAAAAGAAAAAAATTATTTTACAAATTAAAAAGCAGCATATCCAAGAGCATACGAGTATGTTGTGCATATATTATGGATCTAGTATTAAGATAGAACTCCACTGCTCTCAAGCCATCCTGGTTCCTGATACAGGTATACAAAGAACAGACATATATATATTAGCTTATACACTATAAGTAGCAAGAATACTAATAGAAGATAATGTCTTGTTCCAGGTCTCCCTCCCCGCAGTACCCTCCCTAATTCCCTTCCCCCCGTCTAGCCACTTTGATATTCTGTGCAATAAAGCCTGAGTCAAAGCTGCTGGAAGGTGGGCTTCTTGAGGTTACTGCTCCTGAGGAACCCAACCACGTATTACCAGTTCTGACAGAATAATCTGTCCACGAAATTGGTTCCTCCTGAGCAGTATCTTCATGATGGCCACCTTGGAGGATCTATGTGCCGTGTTGGGTAACATGCAAAAAGAACTCTCCACTGCCAGACAAGAAACTGCAGTATTAGCAAATAGGGTCACCCAATTACATACGCAATTAACGCCTACACAGCCGTTAAATGCAGCTACTACTAGTACCTCTCCTAATTCTACTGTTTCAATAACAGTTCCGGTAGCAGTTCCCTTAGCTCCCCCCGAACGATTTTCAGGAGAACCAAACAAGTTCCAGACCTTTTTAACGCAAGTACAATTGCATTTTATGGTGAAACCCACATCATTTCTGGATGCCCAATCCCGTATTGCATTTTTGATTTCTTATCTGAGCGGGGATGCCGCTATGTGGGCAGTTCCTCTGGTACAATCTGACGATCCATTACTCTATAGTTGGAGTCGCTTTAAGAGTGAATTCGAGAAGGTTTTTGATTGGCGCACTATCACCGGATTAGCTGACCATGAATTATTAGAGCTAAAACAGGGTAATAAAGACTTGGTTCACTACTTAACCCAATTCTATCGTCTAATATCCGAGACAAATTGGCCCGAAGACAAAAGAGCTGCCTTGTACTATCAGGGGCTACGCGACGAATTAAAAGATCTTATAGCTCCAATAGATCCACAACCGAGACCCTGTGAAGATCTTATAGCATTAAGTCTTCGTTTGGATCACAGAGTGGCAGATCGTCGAGGAGATAGGAAGCGCTTAGAATTTAAACCTACAATAGGTCCTAAGGAAAAAACACATTCTGTGTCACAAGATACTAGTGAACCGTATGGAAATAGGAGGAATAAGGAAACCTTTAACACCAGAAGAAAAAGAGCCCCGTCGTAAAAAGGGGTTATGTTTATACTGTGGCAAAAAGGGACATTTTGTTAAAGATTGTCTAGCAAAACTGAATTCCACAGTTACCAAGATGGGAAACTAGAATACTCGGGGAATAGCCAGGAGACTTCCTCGAGTAACAACTCTACAACTCCTGATCAATCAGTAGCAAACACTTTACAAATTTCAGTTCCTCATTTGATATTAAACGTACAATTTGCTATTCCTCATCAAGCAAATAAAACTGCAGTGGTCATGGTGGATTCTGTAGCCACCGGCAATTTTATTGATGCTGCTTTTGTGGCAAAATTAGATATACCTACCTTACCGAAACAAAAAAACAGAAATGGTTTGAGCAGTAGACGGTACACAATTAACCTCAGGTTTAATCATGCATTCCACCATTAACCTAATCATGACTTGCTTTACTCAAGACCAAACTCATGTTGAAGAAATATCGTTTGATATCATAGATGCCCCTCAGTTTGGTGTCATCCATCGGCATGCCGTGGTTGACGGAACATAATCCTACCATAGATTGGGCTAAGAGGAGTATAACCTTTTGTTCTGAGTGGTGCCAACTAGAATGTTTACATTTACAAAAAATGATTGCCGTTCCTTCATCACCCATCAGTACCAAAACCAAAGCTCATTACATCGCTACGGCTGCAGAACAGAACATAGAACTACCTGAGGTTTATGAAAACTTTAAAGATGTGTTCTGCAAAAAGAGTGCTGAAATCCTGCCACCTCACAGGGCATATCACTGTGAAATAGACCTTGAGCCTGGTGCTAAAATTCCATGCAGTAGGATTTACGCACTTACTGAGCAAGAAAATCAACACCTCGGAACTACTTCGATAAATATCTAATAAACTGATTCATTAGACCTTCCAAGTCTCCGGCCGCTTCTCCTCTGTTCTTTGTGCCTTGGAATAACAGTGAATTACGCACTTGCATCGATTATCGTGCATTAAATAACATTACAATAAAAAAACGATATCCTTTGCCACTAATTCCCGTTCTCTTGGACCAGGTAAGATCTGCAACAATTTACACTAAATTAGATTTAAGGGGAGCATACTACCTTGTACGTGTTCGAGCCGGAGACAAGTGGAAGACCGCCTTTCGAACTCGCTTTGGCCTGTTCGAATATTGCGTAATGCCCTTTGGCTTATGCAACGCCCCAGCGGCGTTTCAATTCTTTATAAATGATGTTCTCTGAGATTTCCTGGACAGATTTGTCATCGCCTATATTGACGATTTACTGATTTATTCAAATTCTGTCACAAAACATGAAAAACATGTGAAAATCATTTTAACCACACTGCGACAACATGATCTTTATTGCAAATTGTCAAAATGTGAATTTCATACATACAAAGTGGAATTCTTGGGGATTATACTTTCTCCTCAACGAATTACGATGGCCCCTAGAAAAGTACAAGCAATCCTAGATTGGTCAGAACCAAATTCAGTGAAAGATATACAATGATTTTTAGGATTTGCAAATTTCTATCGATTGTTTATTAAGCAATTTTCGACCAAAGCCAGTCCCTTAACAAAGCTATTAAGGAAAAATGTGCAATTTCAATGGACTCCAGAAGCAAGGTCAGCCTTCCAAACCTTGAAAACAGCATTCAATATGGCCCCAATGCTAAGTCATCCTAATACTGATCTACCTTTTATTATCGAAGCAGATGCTTCTGACACAGCAATAGGTGCCATTCTCCCTCAAAAGGATGAACAAAAAAACCAATTACATCCAATTGCATTTCTGTCAAAAGAATTCTTACTAGCCGAAATAAACTATACAGTGGCCGAGAAAGAATTACTGGCTATTCGTCTTGCTTTTAAAGAATGGCACCATTATTTACTAGGCGCAAAACACACAGTAGCTGTTTACACGGACCATCGTAATCTCCAATTTCTACGTTGTGCCAGAGCATTAACACCTAGGCAGTTACGGTGGACATTATTTTTTGTGGAATTTGACTTTGTCATCACTTTCAGATCTGGCACAGCCAATAATAAAGTGGATGCTTTATCTGGATGTGAAAAACAAAGTGGAGAAACAAAAATTCAAGAACACCTCCATCCATGATTCCTCAAGATCAAATCATAGGAGCTACTGTATCAGAACAATTTTTTCAGGACATAAGACAAACTATGCCACTAAAACAAGTTTTACAATGGCAACAGAGAGATAAAGATAGATCCATTATACAAGGATTACCCTTTCAAAAGAAAATGTTATACATTCCATCGAAAAATTTACAGAAAAAAGTTTTACAATGGTGTCATACAAAGCCTTTAGCCGGACACCCAGGTATTTCAAAAACTCAAGATCTTGTTCAAAGACACTTCTGGTGGCCCACATGGAGACAAGATACAATGAAATATGTACAACAATGTGACATTAGGCCCAAGCAAAAGTAGAACATGGGTCAAAATAAGGATTACTTCAGCCTCTTCCAACTCCAACATGTCTTTGGGAAGATATATCCATGGACTGTATTACAGACTTACCCAAGGATCAAGGTAAAACCACCATCCTAGTGGTGGTTGACAGACTTTCAAAAATGGCTCATTTCATTGCTTGCAATAAAATACCTACAGCTCTCAGTTGGTAACTTTGTTAGTACAAAATGTGGTAAAGTTACATGGTTTGCCTCAAACTATAACCTCAGACCATGGGGCACAATTTACGTCAAAAGTTTGTAAAGCATGGTGCAAAACACTTCAGATTAAAAGTAACATGTCCACAAGTTTTCATCCTGAATCGGATGGCCAAACAGAGCGAGTGAACCAGGTGCTTAAACAGTATCTACGATGTTATCTTTTCAAACAACATAGTTCTTGGGTTAATCTCCTCTGGGAAGCCGAATTCGCATATAACAACTTAAAACATGCTTCAATAAACATGTCTCCGTTCTTTGCTAATCATTTTTGTTTAAATATCTTTATTGGTATTTTTTAGATTTTATCATAACTGGCATCGTAATTATATACAACACTGTCAATTGTACATCGCGAAGTCATAGTGTCCATATGGCGTACAATAATGCAGTGGACAGTAGCAATAAGTTGATGTTGACACATCTGTCCTGTTTACAGATGTACACTCTATGTCGGGCGCACATAAATAAGTCCTGGTGTGCTATTGCATGCACATGCTGCCACATCATAATTGCTGTATTTGATGTAAGGCCATACACAACATGATTGGGGCATATCTTTGTCTGGGTCGATACCACAATACGTAATATACAGGCCACATCAGCACAGAGGAGTAACTTGTCGATCGGACTTGAATAACATCATGAACACAATAGTGTAGAATGACAATGTACGATAGGTATTGACGTGTGAATACCAATAAGATCTATTTTTTCAATAATCATATAAACAAAATTTAAACGTACAACATTATAAACTGCCATCTAAACTACGCAGGTCAAGCTGCTACTACACATCTGAACACATCTGCTTATTATCTGCACATCAATGCCTTATGACTCGCCTAGCCAGGGGCCAAAATACAGCATGTGTCTGTGGGTAACAAGGAAGCCATCAATGGAGCACTCCCCCTCCCGGCGGCGCATGGGGTTTTGATGATCGCTAGTGTTGTATCGGGGAGTTCTTGGGTATGTGATTGTCTGTATGGCTGGGTATAGCAACGCCTTGAATTCAGACCGCTAGGTACTATCATGACTGTTATAACTAAGCGCATTGCTCATCCTCTGCACTCACCGCTTCACCACTTTGAAGAGCCACTAGTATGACATCCCAACCCTGTGCTATTGGATATTTGCGGAGCCCTACCGTCTCTTCCCTGTGTAGTGCCGTGCTCTCTGCCTGTGCCCATACTACAAGCGAACGTTTCCAACCTGCTACCTCTGGCGGGTCCGCATGCTTCCATCTTTTCGTTATTAATCTTTTCGCTGTGATTAATCCTAAATCTCGGAATCTCAAGGTGATCCTATTTTTTTTGGATCTAGCAAAGAGTCCCAGTAGACAAATCTCCCATGTCGATGGGAAAGGCGTGCCTGTACATGCAGCCAGTGTTGCGACCACCGCTTGCCAATATTGCTGTAGGTGTGTGCATGCCCAAAGCATGTGTAGCAAATCTGCGTCTAACTGCTGGCAGCGTGGGCATGTGGAGGTGGTGATGTGGAAATACCTATTTATTTTGTCTGGTGAGAGATATGCCCTTTGTATGATGTAAGTCTGTATAAGTTTAAACCTAGAGTTCCTTGGTATGTGGCTGGAGCTCGCCAATACAGCATCCCATTCTCTATCCGTCCATGGCCGACCTCTATCCGTCTCCCAACTAATTCGGAGCCGTGACATTGGCTTGAGAGTGTGCGTAAGGAGCGCCTCCACCAACCAATGCACTACGTGGGAGCCCGCCCCCATAACATGTAGGTATTGAAGGAGCAGGTGTGTTGGTGGTTCCGCCGTCAAGTCCCCCCAGGCATCCGATAGGGCTTTCAGTAGGGAGGCGTGTAGGAGGAATTGGCCCACTGGTATCTCAGCGGTTACAGCCAGTGTCGCAAAGGGCATGAGCACACCGTCACTATAAAGATCTCCCAGTGAGTCCACTCCCGCCGCGTGCCAGGGCGCCAGGGCTACTTCCGATGTATCCAGTCTGCCTCGTGGCGTGCCGAGCAGCGGCAGGGTCGGAGCATATGGGAGGGTCTCACGCGTAAGATATAAGCTCCTCTTATAGCAATGCAACGCCAAACCCAGATGTATTTGTTTTGGTCTTGGAAGTTTCGCGAAGGGGTGAAACAGATGACAGATCTGAGAGCGGGTCCGGGGCTGTGTCACAGTTGCCGTATCCTCCAGGTGCTGACCATCAAGCCACTTCATCACCCATTGGAGCTGCGCAGCCAAGTAATACAGTTCCATGTTCGGGACAGCAAGTCCGCCTCGATCGGTGGAAGCATATAGTTTCCATAGGGCCACTCGCGGTCTCCCGTTGTTCCATATGAAATCCCTGAACAGCCGTTCTAGCTCTCGAAAGAGCCTAGATGGGACATAGAGTGGGAGATTTGAAAAATAATACAGCAGCTTGGGTAGCACAATCATTTTCACCAGAGCGATACGGCTCATGACGTTTAGGGGAAGCGTCTTCCAGAACCGCATTTGAGCGCGAAGCGCCGAGATTGCTCTCGTCAAATTACCCTCTAGTAGGTCGTTTGGCATCCGATATATAAATAGTCCGAGATATCGAAATGTAGTGGGATACCATGTGAGAGCTGAGTCGTTTATGACCACGGCTTCCTCCGCTACAGCAGCACTGAAGGGATAGATCCCCGACTTGGCCCAGTTAACCCGGAGTCCAGATATTTCCTCAAAATTTCTGAGTATATCTGCAATGGACGACGGGATCGCAGTGACATCCCGAAGGTATAATAACAGGTCATCTTCATATAAGGAAATGGCGTGTAGCCCATCCCCTAACTGTATGCCCCAGTCTTCCCCATCTTTCCGGAGCATCATCGCCAGCGGCTCCATTGCCAGGGAAAACAACAACGGGGACAAGGGACAGCCTTGACGCGTCCCTCGTCTCACCCTTATTGGATCCGAAATCAGCCTACCGATGCGGACTCGGACAGTGGGTCGCTGATACAATAGGCGAACCATGTTTAAAAAGGTATCTCCCAGTTCAAATTTGCCTAAGACTGCCACTAGATAAGGCCATTCCAAAGAGTCAAAGGCCTTCTCCAGATCAAGAACCAGGCAGCCCGATCTAGGCCATCTATGTGTTGCATAGCGCTGTATTCTGAAAAATCGACGGATGTTAAGGGAGGTGCACCGGTCCGGAACAAAGCCGTTTTGGTCAGGATGTACCAGTGTTTTCACGGCGGGAGAGAGACGCCTGGCCAACAGTGATGCAAAAATTTTGTAGTCAGTATTGAGGAGTGCCAATGGGCGATAGGAGCCCAGGGGATCGGGGCTTCTATCAGGCTTAAGGAGGGAAACCAGTAGGGCCTCATTTTGTGTATTTGGAAGGGCAGAATCATCCAGCGCAGTTTCGTACACTGTCAATAACTGCGGTATCAGAATGTGAGCATATGCCTTGTAAAATTCGGTCGGGAGACCGTCAGGTCCAGGCGACTTCCCGTTTGACAGTGAAAAAATACTATCGCGGAGTTCCTCTGAGTGTAGAGGAGCATTGAGGTCCTCGCATTGAGTGGCTAGCGGCTTTGGTAGATCTAGGACTCCCAGGTAAGCCTGTAACTCTAGGGGGTGGCCCGTACGCGTGGTTTGTATAAGTCCTGATAATGCATGATGAATGCTTCATGGATGCCACGTTGCGTATATGCAACACCTCCGTTTGCTGTCCTCACCGATATAATCGGCGCAGAGGAGTCAGTTTGGCGAATAAGCCATGCAAGCAATTTGCCTGCCCTATCACCCAGTTGGTGCGTTCGTGCCGAGTGAGCAGTGTAATTCAGGCACTTCAACCGCTCCAACAGGAGCGCATGTTCTGCCCGGTGTGTATCCAACTGTTCCCGAGCTCCGTCTGTGGCAGCTTGTTCATTAGTGGCCAATCGCCTCTCCAACGCAGCAAGTTCCCTCTCCAGTTGCTTACGCATGCCCGTTTGCGCCCCCAGACAGTGTCCTCTGATGACCACCTTAAAGGCGTCCCACTCTGTTAGCGACGAGGTGGCCGTGCCCGCATTTTCATCAAAATATTGTGCCACCGTGGTAGCCAGTACATCACGGAAGGGTGCGTCTAATAAGACATCTGGCTGAAGGCGCCACATAGGAATTGGCGGCGTCTCGGCCTCCCAACGTAGCTCAATCAAATGTGGGTTATGATCGGAGTGTGTGCGCCCTAGGTATGAGGTGTCGGATATACATGGGAGTAAGTCATTCGACATCATGAAACGGTCTAAGCATACATGTAGTTTGTGTGCCCCAGAATAATAGGAGTACACCCTGTCCAGTGGGTTCCTGAACCGCCACACATCGGTAAAGTGCCATTGCTCTGCCCAGTGCGTTAAGGCTTTCGCAGCTGCATGGGTGGCTGTTCCCGGCAAGGGAGGAAAGGAACGATCCAAGGAGACATCCAATACACAATTATAGTCCCCTCCTAAGATCTTGGGCGCGTCGTGCCATGTGGAGAGCTTTTGCGATATCTGGTCTAGGTATGCAGCCTGCTCAGTGTTAGGCGCATATATTGAAGCCAATACCACTGGCTTACCATCTAGCACTCCCCGAACCATGACATATCTGCCCTCCCCATCTACCATTGTGTCTGTCACCCGCAATGGAGTACCCGGTCTCACCCATATTAACGCCCCACGTGCATAAGCAGAGTAACCAGTCGCATATAGCTGCCCTCTCCATCGTCTGTGAAGGCGAGCGATCTCTGCATGGGGCAAATGTGTCTCCTGAAGGAGTGCAATTTGTATGTGATGTCTCCTTAAATAGGAATATATGAGGTAGCGGCGCTCCGGGCTATGGATCCCCCTCAAATTCCACGTCGCTATCTTAACAGGTGCCATATATTATGTGTCAGAGGTACCGGTGTCACCTTCCAGCTCAAGGACGGGGGGGGGCTGTTGGTGGATAGAGTAGACACACATTTATACACATTATCATAGGGGGATTAACTTTCCAGCAATCTTGTCTTCGTGCAATAGTGATGGCATATAAAACAGAAAAACAATATATTATAAAGAATACCATGAGAGCAATTCTACAACTGGTAGTTGTCCAAACTGTCAATACAATAGCACACCACTAACGTCTGGGGGAGGCTATAGCGCACAGCAATATGAAGATTTACAGTGATCGATTACAAATGATGAAATGGATCGTCCCTGACCGTGAGATCCAGTTCTGGCTAGTCACAGATATAGGCAGGGCAGTTATTCGTTAGACATACATAATATTCCCATATAAGGGGGGACCTATAGAGGGAGCTGAATGGGGGGTCCAGACCTTCCCCAGAACAATTACACCCTCACCTACCCCATACTAACAATACAGTGCATCAGTAGAAGACTCAAGTTCTTATACTTGCGTGTCCGATAGGATCTAGTATGAGGTGCTCAGTGAAGAAGAGGAAACACAGAGCTGCAAACAGTAAAGTTCTAAGTGATATCATCCGAGGTCTGCGGAGTAACATGCGGTGGTACACAGGAGCTCTGGGACACAGGGATATTGTCCGACAAATCATCCTCACTGGGCGGCCCTTGCGTGTCAGAGTTCGAATCGGCATCTTCGGCTGGTGAGCCACTAATGTTCGCCACGGCCTGCACCGCTTCCAATTGTCCACTTAATACCAATTCAGGTGAGGGACCACTAGCCTGCGAGGACGGGGGCAATGACTTCCGTCGTCGTCTGCGGCGTCGTCTCGGAGGGACGTCTGCCCTCGTCTCCCTCCGCCCCAGTTGTGATGAGCCACGAGCGTCCAGCCATTCTTCCACACTCTCCGGGGTAGTGAAGAAATGCATTTTGCCATTTGCGATAACCCTCAACTTCGCAGGGAATAACAGCGAGTATTTTAGGTCACTCTGTCGCAGGCGCCGCTTCACTGCAAGGTAGGAGTGCCTCTGTTTCTGTACTTGAAGGGTGTAGTCCGGGAAAATCATCACTTTATGGTTCTCTACCTGTATGTCGTGTAATTTCCGGGTTTCCTGTAGCACAGCGTCTCTATCCCTGTAGTTCAACAGCCGAACTAGCAGTGGCCTCGGGTTTGACCCCGGGGGCGGGGGCCTAGCCGGCACCCTGTGCGCCCTCTCGACAACAAAGTGCGGGGACAGGGTCTCTCCTGGTAGCAGCGTGCGGAGCCAGTCTTCTGCGTAGTGTACCGCATTTCTTCCCTCAATTCCCTCCGGAAGGCCCACGACACGTAGGTTGTTGCGACGGGCCCTGCCCTCCGCATCCTCCGCTCTATCTTCTAAGAATTCCACTCTGTGAAGTAGGTCTTGGATATGCGTCTCAGCCATGGACTCCCGTGGCGGGATCTCCGCGACATTCCCTTCTGTTGCTGTAGTGCGGTCCGCAAGTTTTCGGTGATCAGCGTGTAGCAGCGTGAGATCCAGCGCAACTTTGTCTATTTTACCTTCCAGGGAGGTGCGTATCTGGTTCATTGTCTCTCCCAGTTTCTCCACTGCCGCCAGTACTGCATCAAGCTTGTGCGACATGGGATCCATCACTTCTGGGGATGCCATCTTGTCTGCCTGCGCTCGTGTCTGAGGGTGGGGGCCGCCGCCCCTCCGGTGCCAGTCTTTGCACGGCCTCCCCGCGACATGGGGCGTCAGGCAGCGAGGGCCGGGCCGACCGCCACTCCTTTGTGGATATCCCCGAGATTACTATCAGGGACCTCCCCCGCCAACAGAATCAATCCAGGCCCAGCGCAAACCGGGCCGGGCGGACGTAGCACACCCGTCCGTTACACTCCCGGTTCACAGCTCGCCAGACACCGGGGCAGTCGGTCCAGTCCTGCAAGTTCCCAGTGTAACCGCACAGACTCAAGAGGCCAGGCGCGACTAGTGTAACGCACACCAGTGATCCGTCCTCCTCCGGGTCGTATCCTACCAGCTAACAGGCATCAGAGCAGAGCGCACGGAACATAGAAGAGTGCTGCGAGTGTGGATGTACAGGTTAGGAATAGTGATGGTAGCCTGTTATATGGACTTTCCATGCAAAACTCTTGTACTTCCCATATGGGTGGTCGTGCTGCGAAGCATCCCATGAGGTCCGGTTCTCACCGCGTAGCCGGCCCTCGAGAGCACGCATCCGCCTGGGTAGAGCGGGTTTCAGTGGTCACAGCCTAGAGATCCCGCATGTCCGCCCCATGGTGTCTCATAGCATTTAATTAGGGCAGCATAAGTGAGGGGCTGCAGACCAGGCCTCAGCTCGCAGGAAGCAGATTCTCTCTAGTAGCAGACTTCAACCTGAGTTGCACTCCGTGCGCAGCACTCTCGCGCCGGCTCCTGCCAGGGCGATTCTTTGCTGTGGGCTCCGTGATCTCCGCTGAGGGCCGCGTCTACAGTCTATGTCTGGGCGCCCGCTTGGGCCGGAATGGCAGGGCCAAGCTCCGGCAGCGCCCGCCACTTCACGGGCAGCGGCGTAACTGCTCAGCCGCCTGCCGCGTTCTCGGTGAAAGTGTGTTGGTGCGCACAGCTGCGCCAGTCCCCCACTCCCGTGCCCGTTCAACCAGGGCCAATTCAGCCTGCTTCTCGATCACTCGCCAATCGGTCGACAATGGAGCTTTCCTCTGGACAATGAGGCCGGATGGGCGGGGCCAGTCCTCGGCCTCACGCTAAGTAATGCTCCCGGCGTCCCGGAGCCTCTGGCAGCCAAGGTGTTTGCGGGAGCGTCCGTCACCACAACACAGGAGTAATGGTGTTCCGCCACCGGGTCGGGGCTCCGAGGTCACCTCCTGGGTATTGTCAGCAACTCGCTGCCTCCGCTACTCAGTTGTGTATGGATAATTATAGCCAGAGACAGGAGTCACGGACGGAGCTCTACAGCAGCACGTCCGACTCCATTGCTGGCTAAGCCACGCCCCATCCGTTCTTTGCTAATCATGGTTGCCATCTACATTATTCTCCACTGATGTCAGCACAACCTAAGACCAACATACCATCTTTAGATTCTAGATTACAAGAAATGACTAGTACCATGAACAAATTGCAACAAAATTTAATGAAAGCAAAAAACATCGTAGAAGAAATTTGCCAATCAGAAAAGAACAGCAGGGCCTATGTACAAAGTAGGAGATATTGTTTGGCTCTCTACAAAAAAGTTTCAATTTAAAAAGAAGTATAAATTTCATCCACGATTTATTGGACCTTTTGAGATTGAAAAATGCATTAATCCAGTTGCATTTAAACTAAAGTTACCTAAATCAATGAAAATATATCCAGTATTTCAAACTTCTCTCTTGAAACCAGCACGGAAAAAACGAGTACGTCCACCACCTCTTCTTGTTGGAAACCAAGAGGAATACGAAGTGCAAAGTATCTAAAATAGTAAACAAATTAAATGAAAATTGTGGTATCTAATTTCTTGGAAAGGCTATGGACCAGAAGAAGATTCATGGGAACCAAGTACTGCCATTAATGCACCACGGTTGGTACGAAGGTTTCACACACAACATCCAAAGGCTCCTGCATAAAAGGAGGTATTAGTATTTTTGATGGGGGGGACTGTCATGATCCTGTCATGGTCCTGTCAAGCAAACACTAAGTTTATCTTTAGTCACAACAGTACCCAATGATATGGCTGCAGACATGCCAAAACTGTTTCTTTACTTGGTGGTGTCTTTTTGTGTAAAGCATATTTGTTTTTATCAAGGCTTAGTGCATGGTAGCAGCTGTTTTGACCAATGCTTGTTCATGGACCTCAATCCACTCTATGCCAAGTATTTTTGTCCTCTCACAGCTCCAGTAGTTTCCATAGAGAGCTGTCATCTGGAATATTCCTGAAGTCTCCGGGAGCCTTTAATACCGGCCGCGCCCTGTCCTCAGTGCAGATTATTGAGGACGTGGAGCACGAGCTGCAGTGGTCTTCTCGGTTTCCGGGTGATTCCGTTTTGACAATGCCCTCCAGGTTCAGTTTCCTACGCTATGGCAAACGCAGGTTGGATCGTTCTTATGCTATTTTGCCCCAGATTGGATTCATGTTTACGCAACTCAGTGCCGGTTCTGAAACTTCATTTCCTTCGTTGGCACAAGTAAGATTTAAACGCAAAGCGTTTTTATAAGCATTTGGTTATCTTAATCTTCAGTTAATAGACATCACTTGTCTGACATGTTTATGATTTCCTGGAAATCGAGTGGAGCGGCCTCTGGGCAATGCACATGGTGTAATTTTGGCTAAAAGAATTACGAACTGAAAACTTGTATTTTAGAAATAAACGCGCTTCGTGGAAGCAAGAAACTTGTTCCTGCAGAAAGACATTATTACTATCAGGGCAATAAACGCTCGTTGGCAGTAGCACATAAGTATGCATACCCATATTTAGAAAAGCTAGAGAGTAGCTGAAGGACATTTATTTTAAGAGCAAGAGACGTTTGTTTATTGTAGTGTGTGCATACATAATGTAAAGAAATGTAATGTAAAAAACTCATGATGTAGTGCACGAGTATTATGACACAGATAACCATTTGATGATACAGACTGCTAATCAGAGTGCACGTTTATGAATCTCTTGATTAATATTCTGGTGAACTTTGGTGCACGATTATTATGGCACAGATAACCATTTGATGATACAGACTGCTAATCAGAGTGCACGTTTATGAATCTTTTGTTTTTATTTTGGTGAACTTTGGAGCAGAAACTCATCTTGCATAACAGAAACAAGAGGTCAATACAATTCTAATGACTACCAAGGCTTAACTGTTCCAAGTACAAGATACTTTTTTCTTTTACAGGTATGTTATTCATGTATAGTGATGAGTAATATATATATATATATTCACAAATATATCCCTCTCCCAGCCAAGCGGCATGGCTTTGATCTGCCGGACATCGCGTGAAGCGAGAACGTGTAACTCGGAAGGAGTAAGCCGGCCACGCCCCCGTTGTTAACAAACCAACTTTCGTGGATATCTCTGTGTATACTAGCTGCCTGCTGTCGGGTGTTGTGGAGTCGGAGGACACCGGACATCGGCTACATCCACTGGTAAGGAGTGACGAGTTTTGGAAGTACATCGACGGGTTGGGAGATTCAGTATTTCAGTAGTTCCAAAGAGACATTTGCATTGTGCGGGTTGTGCACAGAAACGGCTAATTTCACCGTTAATATATCAGCCCAAGACGCGCTGCGTGACCGGGAGGCTGCAGCGGAGGCGCTTTTTGTTAATTTACCGGTTGTCAACCGTGAAATAGAAGGACAACCTAACGGTACTAATGCTAATGATACCAGGAGCTTATTAAGAAAATTAGAAAAACTTCAAAAACATGAAATTACAAAGTGGTGGGAGAAAAAATCCCTAGAAAAATATTGGGATGCTGGAAGGGTGCCACGTGGTTTGTGAGTAATGATTGCACCAACTTTCGAGAATCCCCATCCGGATATGCTTTCAGAATGGGCAGCGAACAACCTCCAGGCATCAATGAATATGGTGAACATTCTTATAAAATATGCGGAGATCGATAGGGAAAAAATCATTAAAGAAATTGAAGAGATAATCAGCACTCTTGAAGCTAGTGATCAAAAAGAGATGGTCTTCAAGGGTCGTGCGGATATTTTGACGAAACTAAAACAACATGAGGACACTATTAAAACCCGCAAAGCTTTCAAATTTTCCCGGGATCGGGACAACTATGTGGCAGGTAGAGTGTTTACATTCTCCCGCAAGTTTGACAACATCAAGAGGAAAGCTTTAAACTAGTCAAGTATCCTTAACAGCAGTACCCAGTGGGGGTGGCAGTAGCACTGCTCAGGATGATTCAGATGCTAATTCTTTAACAAGTTGCGATTCGGATGATGGCAGCAGCCTGTTTCCCCTAGCACAAACACAAGTGGCTATTAAACACACGCTTGGTGAAGAGTTGAATTTTTTAACAATGGACAGGCGATCGACATTACGCCCAAGGAACCCCCAGCAAACGACAACCGCAGCTCAAGCCAATGCCGGAGGGAGAGGCGCTGGCAAGGGCTCAAACACGTCAAACAGGGGAAGAGGAGCGCGGAGATGGAATCGATAAACCAGCAGGACAATACTATTATTAACCTTACTGATACCACACTGACTAAAGCAGAAATGCAGTTGCTAGCCTTGGGCTTATCATTTTGTCCGGAATGGAACTTTTCTTATAAACAGTCTCGTATTGACATTTACAAATTTATACGAAAGATTAAACTTAAAAAGTTCTTCCAGTTAAACAAACCGCCTGACTTGCCACATATTAAATAAAATAAAAAAATAAAAATCCGTATTTGTAAAGCGCAAACTACTCACCCTTACGGGTCTCAAGGCGCTGGGGGCCGTCGTGGAAATTAAGTGAGCTATTGCCCAGAGTCACATGGTGCTGAGCTGAGCTGCCGCCGGAGCCGGGGATCGAACCGTGAGCCCTGTGCTCCGAAGACAGCTGCCCTGGCCGCTGCACCACACCTCTCCACATATTGATAATGTCACCTCAGCAAATCTCCAAGCGGGTGACCTTTTCACCTTACGGTTATTACAATCACTAGCCAGTGATGAGTCTGACAATATGGTAACTGACATGGATCACACACCTGTGGCGGAGATCAACACAGGAATGGCGGCTGCCAGTCCATTTCGCCCCCCTTCTTGTTTCTACCCAATGATGCCGAAAGACTCTGTGGATGTGTTCAGTGAAATGGTCATAGAGGATCTGAAAAGACTTAACATCTATGTGAATTCTCGCCACAAAAAAAGTAGTTATGGAGCTAAAAATTATTGGGCATTGATGAAAAAATTACGTAAAAAGAATGAAATTGTTGTAATGAGTGCGGACAAGGGTGGCAATATAGTCTAATGGCCGAGGGCCGACTATCTATCAGAAGCTCAGCGCCATTTGTCTGATACAAATTGTTATGCCAAAGTGGGTCGTGAACATTTAAATCAGATAAAAGACACTGTGAGTAAATACTTACAGCAATGAAAAAGACAGGGTTTACTCTCTAAAAATGAATTTTTGTTTTCAAAAATGATTTTCCCACTACACCTATATTGTACTTTATTCCCAAAGTACATAAGGGCGTATCCCCTGTCCCTGGCAGACCTATCATTTCGCCAGAAATAATGTCTTGGAGGCAATGTCAAAATATGTAGACTACTTTCTCCAGCCACATATGATTAATTTGCCATCCTTCATGAAAGACACGGGTGACTTTTTAACAAAAATCAATGAAGTAGAGTGGCGCTGTGGCTATGTGTTAATAACCATGGACATAGCCTCGCTATATACGAGTATCCATCATCCACAAGGCCTCGAAGCAGCTAAACACTTTCTCAATAACCGTGCAATTTGCTTATATGAACATAATTGCATGCTGCTTCAGATGATAGATCTATGCTTAAATAACAACTTATTCTTGTTCAATAAGACTTTGTACAAACAACTAACGGGAGTTGCAATGGGTGCGTGTTTTTCTCCTACCTATGCCTGCCTGTTGGTCGGTTGGTGGGAGGAACATGTACTCAAAACCACTCACAAGGTGATCTGGGATAACCATATAAGATATTATGGCAGATACATAGATGACATATTTATTATATGGGAAGGCACAGAACAAGAGGCTACTCAATTTGTTACATCTATTAACAACAATGTGATGAACCTACAGTTCACAGCTACTATTAGCCAACAAAGTGTGGAGTTCTTAGATGTAGAGGTATATATCTGTGAGAATCGTATTCAAACTAAACTCCATAGAAAAACCACCGCTGGCAACTCCACACTTCATGCCACCAGTGCCCACCCCATCACCTCATTCATAGCATTCCGTATGGCGAGTTTCTTTGCATACGACGTATTTGTAGTCTAGAGTCGGATTTAGAACATTGTCAAAGAGAAGCCTTTTCCAATTTTTTGGCCAGTGGATATAAGAGTTCCAACTTGCAGCTGGCCTTGGACAAGGCCAACTCTCATCCCCGTGAACTTTGCCTCGTAACCAAGAAAGATTTTAATACAATCATACCCAATGATCCCATATTAGATGACACTCAATCTATTCGTCTAATTACCACCTACTGCAAACAGGGGAAGAGTATTAGAAAGATTGTATACAAACATTGGCCTATTGTTTTAACCGATTTGACATTGAAGTTCCTGTTACCTAATCTCCCTGCCATAACATTTAGGCGGGCCCCTTCAATGAAGGATGCCCTGGTCAAAACTAGTCCAGAAGTAATAGCCAAAACCACCTGGCTAGCCAAATCGGGCTTTTTTAAATGTTCCTCTTGTCGGGCCTGCAAATTTGGAGTCAACTTATCCGAATACTGCACAGCCTTTAGTAACATCCCAGTCCCAATAACAGAACACTACACTTGTCGGACTGAATATGCTGTGTATCAGTAAGAATGTACGTGTCATCTTAAGTACATTGGCAGTACCAAATTGCCAGTGTTCAACCGGATATTGCAACACTTGCGTGCAATTGTTAATTCGGACCCAAACTATCCAGTTGCCCGGCATTTTAAAGCCATACATGAAAATAGGGTTAATGACCTTAAATACTCTGTGATTGGGGCAGTTTCTCCCTCCTTTCGGGGTGGCAATAGGGAGAGGAAATTGAGACAGCTGGAGTCTTCTTTTATTTTAACTCTCGACACTCGAATGCCGAACGGTTTGAATACCAGTGAGGACCTACACAATTGTTTATAATCTAGTTGTATATAGGGTCCTCCTGGACCTTTGGCACTTTTTTACATCCGTTTCGAGGGTTTTATTCTCAATCCTGATATGCTGATGTTTCGAATAATACATTGGACCAATGCTTGTGGTCTCTCCCTTGTTTTTGAATTTTTTATCTCTCCCCTTTGTTTTTAAATAAATAAGATCAGTAGTGTGGACAACAATATTTTGCACTGATATCTAATGTACTGTATTGTTACTGGATGATACAATCAAGCACTAGTTCTTGGAGAAGCTATTCACTAGTAACATCCAAGTTAAATCAACCTGCGACCTCTTGCACAGCCCCACCACCAAGTGTGTTATTGTTGTTTATTTGGGGTTTTTATTTAGACTTGCACATTTGCACTTTTGCACTGTTTTGCAAATTTTTTAAGGAGCATTGATTATATCCATGCTATGCCTTTTAAGTAACTCTGTATTTTTAACAATTTTTGTAATGTGTATTTTTTTATATCAGGTCTTAGGTATTTATTTATGAGAGTTTAATAATGCATTTATGATTGATTTTGGCTGACACTTTCTAAAGATCCACTGTGATACTTTGTGTGACATGAGTTATTGGGCACTTGCCAGTAATTTAAGCCAATCTGTCATTATTTATTTCACCCAGGATCACTCACAACAACCCAAGGAAAAGTGATCGATATCTCTCTTTTAAACAAATCCAACTGTTTGTTTTTAATTGAAACCTACGCATATCAATCGCAGTTATTTTTTACATGTGTTACAACATATTGGTTACTTTTTTACAGTTGTCAACAATGTAACATACTAAGGATGTTTTTAATCATTTGCCCCTTAAGTATTGAGTGCACACACATATATATATATTTTTTCTATGTCTATGTTCACTAATTGACCAATCCCTCAACCTGATTGGCCACACTAAGTTTAAATGTGGTGACCCGTCAACAGCGCGTCAGCTGATCAAGATCACTGTGGCGATCGAAACGCGTCTGGGGCGGACACTTGTCTGTACCATTTTGGTGTTTATGCAATAAATCAATGGAGCTGTGAACCCGCGTCTCTGGAACAATTTTGTTTGAACTGTGTTGATGGTCCGTACCTGTGTTGTTTCTCTTCTGGGTGGCATCCAGAGGAACAGGATTTGTTGTTCATATATATATATATATATATATTCACTGAAAAAAACATAGGTTTTAGGGACAGTTATAGTTAGTTGGACATTTCACTCGTACAAAACCATAGAAATTCCCCCGTTATAGTTAGTTCAGCTAACTATAACTCGCGCCCCCGCAATGCACTGCTGATGACGTCACATATTACATCACTCATGACATGGTCAGTGACATCACTGGTGACATCACTGATGACATCACTGATGACATCACTGATGGCATCATCCAGTGACTGTGTGTTTCTGTAAAGTTTAAATATGTTTAATATATATAGGGAAAGGCGTATTGAAGAATGAGTGGGTGTATAAGTGTCTGAATGGATGATTTAGTACGTGAGTGACTGACTCTACAAGTGAGTGATTAAATGTATCTTACTGAATGCATGGGTTAGTGACTAAACTGTGTGAATGTCTGTATCCGTCTGTCTGTTGGTTTGTAAGCGGCTGCATGGCTTTCTGAATAGCTACATGAGTGTCTACATGGGTTATTGATTGATTGTCTGAGTATCTGTATGGGTGCCTGAGTGTTTGTGTGGGTGGGGTGTGTGTGACTCTGTGCATAGATGTGTGAGTTGGTGATTCACTGGGTGCATGGTTTCAAGAGTGCATCTGTGATGGACTGTATGGGTGGGTGAGTGTGTGTATGGGTGTGTTAGTGATTGAATGTATATCTCAGTGGTATATGTGTGAGTAACTACATATGTGAAAGGCAGTATATATGTGTGTTGGAGTATATAAATGGCTATAAGTGAGAGTGTGTTATTGTGAGCGTGGCTGTATGGATGAGTGTGTACTTGTATCAGTGATTGTATAAGAGCGTAAGAATGTGCTAGTATTTGTATGAGTAAGTGAGCTGGTGTGTGTATAACTGTATAGGTGAGTAAATGGGTTTGTGATTAAGTTTTTTGCATGACTGACTAGGTGTGTGAGTACCTCTATGGATGAGTGGCGGTGTGGGAGTGTTTATATAGGTGTATGAGTGCATATGATAGTCCTGTACTGAGTGACTAAGTATGAGTGACTGTACGGGTGAGTGAGTGGATGTGTGTGTAGACCTAAGAATCAGTGAGTGGGTATGTAGTTTTTGGTGTTGGAGTGTCTATGGTTTTGAGAATGGCAGTCTGTAATTTAGAGTGGGTGTATCAAAAGTTATATTAGGGTGTGAGAAGATGCATGAAATTATCACATGGATGATGTCATCAGTGATGTCATTTGAGATGTCATCAGTGATGTCATCAGTGATGTCACTGACCATGTCATGAGTGATGTAATATGTGACGTCATCAGCAGTGCATTGCGGGGCGCGAGTTATAGTTAGCTGAACTAACTATAACGGGGGAATTTCTATGGTTTTGTACGAGTGAAATGTCCAACTAACTATAACTGTCCCTAAAACCTATGGTTTTTTCAGTGAATTTCAAAGGTTTTTTAAATGCTAATTTCTAACTATAACGTGTCTGAAACCTATGGTTTTTTCAGTGAATTTCAAAGGTTTTTTAAATGCTAATTTCTAACTATAACGTGCCTGAAACCTATGATTTTTTAAGTGAATTTCAAAGGTTTTTTTAAATGCTAGTTTCTAACTATGCCTACAGAGGTAGGACATGTGAAGAAAGAAGAAAAAACGCACAGAAAGAAGCAAAAGATGTGCAGAAAGAACCAACAGAGGAGCATAAAGAGGCCTTGTTGCAAAATCATCCTGTGCCCACAACTTTTTCAGACGGGTACTGGTGGTAACTGACTCTGACTAACCAGAGCCAGTGCTATGCTAAAAGACACTTAGAATACAGTGAAAACACCTACATACACTAGGGAACACTATGCGTTGGGGTACCCCTGTGATTAGCATGACCTCCTCTGCAAGTCCCTAGTACATAATAGGGCAGGGGGATTAAAACTACCTCTTAAAACGCGCTACAGGGCGCGTTTGCACAGTGGTGAAGGGAAGGGGGCCTGAGGTGACATGTGTGCAAACACACCCCGTGGCGCGTTTTAAGTTGCGGGATTAAGTCCCCTTGAATTCTGAGGGTCCCTGGGGCCCAACTAGCCCCCCAGGTACCTACAGTTAGGACCACAGAGCTGAGTTGCAGAGAGGCGTTCCGAGGCCACGCACCTTTTTTCATCTCTCTGCAATGCAACTCTGTTGTGCTTACTGAAGGTACCTGGTGGGCTAGTTGGCCCCAGGGTCCCTCAGGATTCAAAGGGAATTAATTCCCCAACTTAAATTGCACCACAGGGCGTGTTTGCGCACATGTCACCTGGGGCCCCGCCCCTCCCTTCACCACTGTGCAAACGCGCCCCGTGGTGCATTTTAAGTTGGGGGATTAGGTCACCTTGAATCCTGAGGGTCCCTGGGGCCCAACTAGCCCACTAGGTACTTCCAGTAAGCACCACAGGCCTGCGTTGCAACGCCTGTAACAAATTGTGCAGTTGTGTTTAGGTAGTGAAGAGGGTCGTGCTGGGGGTAGTGTTTTAGGGTTTAGGGTAGTGCAGTGGTGTTTGTGTAGTGTAGGGGGTCATGCTGGGGGTAGATTTAGGGTTTTGGGTAGTGCAGTGGTGTTTGGGTAGTGTAGGGAGTCGTGCTGGGGGAGTGTTTTAGGGTTTAGGGTAGTGCAGTGGTGTTTGGGTAGTGTAGGGGGTCGTGCTGGGGGTAGTGTTTTAGGGTTTAGGGTAGTGCAGTGGTGTTTGGGTAGTGTAGGGCGTCGTGCTGGGGGTAGTGATTTAGGGTAGTGCAGTGGTGTTTGGGTAGTATAGGGGGTACTGCTGGAGGTAGTGTTTTAGGGTTTAGGGTAGTGCAGTGGTGTTTGGGTAGTGTAGGGGTACTGCTGGGGGTAGTTTTTTAGGGTTTAGGGTAGTGCAGTGGTGTTTGGGTAGTATAGTGGTTCGTGCTGGGGGTAGTTTTTTAGGGTTTAGGGTAGTGCAGTGGTGTTTGTGTAGTGTAGGGGTAGTGTTTTAGGGTTTAGGGTAGTGCAGTCGTGTTTGTGTAGTGTAGGAGGTCATGTTTTAGGGTTTAGGGTAGTGCAGTGGTCTTTGGGTAGTGTAGGGAGTCGTGCGGGGGTAGTGTTTTAGGGTTTAGGGTAGTGTAGGGGTCATGCGGGGGGTAGTGTTTTAGGGATTAGGGTAGTGCATTGGTGTTTGGGTAGTGTAGGGGGTCATGCGGGGTGTAGTGTTTTAGGATTTAGGGCAGTGCAGTGGTGTTTGGGTAGTGTAGGGGATCGTGCTGGGGGGAGTGTTTTAGGGTTTAGGGCAGTGCAGTGGTGTTCGGGTAGTGTAGGGGTCATGCTGGGGGAGTGTTTTAGGGTTTAGGGCAGTGCAGTGGTGTTCGGGTAGTGTAGGGGGTCGTGCTGGGGGAGTGTTTGAGGGTTTAGGGCAGTGCAGTCGTGTTCAGGTAGTGTAGGGGGTTGTGCTGGGGGTAGTATTTTAGGGTTTAGGGTAGTGCAGTGGTGTTCGGGTAGTGTGGGGGTCGTGCTGGGGGTAGTGTTCTAGGGTTTAGGGCAGTGCAGTGGTGTTTGGGCAGTGTAGGGGGTAATGCTGGGGGTGGTGTTTTAGGGTTTAGGGCAGTGCAGTGGTGTTCGGGCAGTGTAGGGGGTCGTGCTGGGGGTGGTGTTTCAGGGTTTAGGGCAGTGCAGTGGTGTTCGGGCAGTGTAGGGGGTGGTGTTTCAGGGTTTAGGGCAGTGCAGTGGTGTTCGGGCAGTGTAGGGGGTCATGCAGGGGGTGGTGTTTCAGGGTTTAGGGCAGTGGTGTTCGGGCAGTGTAGTGGGTCGTGCTGGGGGTGGTGTTTTAGGGTTTGGGGCAGTGCAGTGGTGTTCGAGCAGTAAAGGGGGTCGTGCTGGGGGTGGTGTTTCAGGGTTTAGGGCAGTGCAGTGGTGTTTGGGCAGTGTAGGGGGCGGTGCAGGGGGTGGTGTTTCAGGGTTTAGGGCAGTGCAGTGGTGTTCGGGCAGTGTAGGGGGTGCTGCAGGGGGTGGTGTTTCAGGGTTTAGGGCAGTGCAGTGGTGTTCGGGCAGCGTAGGGGGTCGTGCAGGGGGTGGTGTTTCAGGGTTTAGGGCAGTGCAGTGGTGTTCGGGCAGTGTAGGGGGTCGTGCTGGGGCTGGTGTTTCAGGGTTTAGGGCAGTGCAGTGGTGTTCGGGCAGTGTAGGGGGTCGTGCTGGGGCTGGTGTTTCAGGGTTTAGGGCAGTGCAGTGGTGTTCGGGCAGTGTAGGGGGTCGTGCTGGGGCTGGTGTTTCAGGGTTTAGGGCAGTGCAGTGGTGTTCGGGCAGTGTAGGTGGTCTTGCTGGGGCTGGTGTTTCAGGGTTTAGGGCAGTGCAGTGGTGTTCGGGCAGTGTAGGGGGTCATGCTGGGGCTGGTGTTTCAGGGTTTAGGGCAGTGCAGTGGTGTTCGGGCAGTGTAGGGGGTCTTGCTGGGGCTCGTGTTTCAGAGTCTAGGGCAGTGCAGTGGTGTTCGGGCAGTGTAGGGGGTCTTGCTGGGGCTGGTGTTTCAGGGTTTAGGGCAGTGCAGTGGTGTTCGGGCAGTGTAGGGGGTCGTGCTGGGGGTGGTGTTTCAGGGTTTAGGGCAGTGCAGTGGTGTTTGGGCAGTGTAGGGGGTCGTGCTGGGGCTAGTGTTTCAGGATTTAGGGCAGAGCAATGGTGTTCAGGCAGTGTAGGGGTTTTGCTGGAGGTGGTGTTTCAGGGTTTAGGGCAGTGCAGTGGTGTTCGTGCAGTGTAGGGGGTGGTGTTTCAGGGTTTAGGGCAGTGGTGTTCAGGCAGTGTAGGGGGTCTTGCTGGGGTTGATGTTTCAGGGTTTAGGGCAGTGCAGTCATGTTCGGGCAGTGTAGGGGGTCGTGCTGGGGGTGGTGTTTCAGGGTTTAGGGCAGTGCAGTGGTGTTCCGGCAGTGTAGGAGGTCGTGCAGGGGGTGGTGTTTCAGGGTTTAGGGCAGTGCAGTGGTGTTCGGGCAGTGTAGGGGGTCGTGCAGGGGGTGGTGTTTCAGGGTTTAGGGCAGTGCAGTGGTGTTCGGGCAGTGTAGGGGGTCGTGCTGGGGCTGGTGTTTCAGGGTTTAGGGCAGTGCAGTGGTGTTCGGGCAGTGTAGGGGGTCGTGCTGGGGCTGGTGTTTCAGGGTTTAGGGCAGTGCAGTGGTGTTCGGGCAGTGTAGGGGGTCGTGCTGGGGCTGGTGTTTCAGGGTTTAGGGCAGTGCAGTGGTGTTCGGGCAGTGTAGGTGGTCGTGCTGGGGCTGGTGTTTCAGGGTCTAGGGCAGTGCAGTGGTGTTCGGGCAGTGTAGGGGGTCATGCTGGGGCTGGTGTTTCAGGGTTTAGGGCAGTGGTGTTCGGGCAGTGTAGGGGGTCTTGCTGGGGCTCGTGTTTCAGAGTCTAGGGCAGTGCAGTGGTGTTCGGGCAGTGTAGGGGGTCTTGCTGGGGCTGGTGTTTCAGGGTTTAGGGCAGTGCAGTGGTGTTCGGGCAGTGTAGGGGGTCGTGCTGGGGGTGGTGTTTCAGGGTTTAGGGCAGTGCAGTGGTGTTTGGGCAGTGTAGGGGGTCGTGCTGGGGCTAGTGTTTCAGGATTTAGGGCAGAGCAATGGTGTTCAGGCAGTGTAGGGGGTTTTGCTGGAGGTGGTGTTTCAGGGTTTAGGGCAGTGCAGTGGTGTTCGTGCAGTGTAGGGGGTGGTGTTTCAGGGTTTAGGGCAGTGGTGTTCAGGCAGTGTAGGGGGTCTTGCTGGGGTTGATGTTTCAGGGTTTAGGGCAGTGCAGTCATGTTCGGGCAGTGTAGGGGGTCGTGCTGGGGGTGGTGTTTCAGGGTTTAGGGCAGTGCAGTGGTGTTCCGGCAGTGTAGGAGGTCGTGCAGGGGGTGGTGTTTCAGGGTTTAGGGCAGTGCAGTGGTGTTCGGGCAGTGTAGGGGGTCGTGCTGGGGGTGGTGTTTTAGGGTTTAGGGCAGTGCAGTGGTGTTCGGGCAGTGTAGGGTGTCGTGCTGAGGGGTGGTGTTTCAGGGTTTAGGGCAGTGCAGTGGTGTTCGGGCAGTGTAGGGGGTCGTGCAGGGGGTGGTGTTTCAGGGTTTAGGGCAGTGCAGTGGTGTTTGGGCAGTGTAGGGGGTCGTGCAGGGGGTGGTGTTTCAGGGTTTAGGGCAGTGCAGTGGTGTTCGGCCAGTGTAGGTGGTCTTGCTGGGGGTGGTGTTTCAGGCTTTAGTGCAGTGGTGTTCGGGCAGTGTAGGGGGTCTTGCTGGGGGTGGTGTTTCAGGGTTTAGGGCAGTGCAGTGGTGTTCGGGCAGTGTAGGGGGTCTTGCTGGGGCTGGTGATTCAGGGTTTATGGCAGTGCAGTGGTGTTCGGGCATTGTAGGGGGTCGTGCTGGGGCTGGTGTTTGAGGGTTTAGGGTAGTGCAGTGTTGTTCGGGCAGTGTAGGGGGTCGTGCTGGGGCTGGTGTTTCAGGGTTTAGGGCAGTGCAGTGGTTTTCGGGCAGTGTAGTCGGTCGTGCTGGGGCTGGTGTTTCAGGGTTTAGGGCAGTGCAGTGGTGTTCGGGCAGTGTACGGGGTTGTGCTGGGGCTGGTGTTTCAGGGTTTAGGGCAGTGCAGTGGTGTTCGGTCAGTGTAGGGGGTCGTGCTGGGGGTGGTGTTTCAGGGTTTAGGGCAGTGCAGTGGTGTTCGGGCAGTGTAGGGGGTCGTGCTGGGGCTGGTGTTTCATGGTTTAGGGCAGTGCAGTGGTGTTCGGGCAGTGTAGGGGGTCGTGCTGGGGCTGGTGTTTCAGGGTTTAGGGCAGTGCAGTGGTGTTCGGGCAGTGTAGGGGGTCATGCTGGGGGTGGTGTTTCAAGGTTTAGGGCAGTGCAGTGGTGTACGGACAGTGTAGGGGGTCTTGCTGGGGGTGGTGTTTCAGGGTTTAGGGCAGTGCAGTGGTGTTCGGGCAGTGTAGGGGGTCTTGCTGGGGGTAGTGTTTCGGGGTTTAGGGCAGTGCAGTGGTGTTCGGGCAGTGTAGGGGATCGTGCAGGGGGTGGTGTTTCAGGGTTTAGGGCAGTGCAGTGGTGTTCGGGCAGTGTAGGGGGTCGTTTTTCAGGGTTTAGGGCAGTGCAGTGGTGTTCGGGCAGTGTAGGGGGTCGTGCTGGGGCTGGTGTTTCAGGGTTTAGGGCAGTGCAGTGGTGTTCGGGCAGTGTAGGTGGTCGTGCTGGGGCTGGTGTTTCAGGGTTTAGGGCAGTGCAGTGGTGTTCGGGCAGTGTAGGGGGTCATGCTGGGGCTGGTGTTTCAGGGTTTAGGGCAGTGCAGTGGTGTTCGGGCAGTGTAGGGGGTCTTGCTGGGGCTCGTGTTTCAGAGTCTAGGGCAGTGCAGTGGTGTTCGGGCAGTGTAGGGGGTCTTGCTGGGGCTAGTGTTTCAGGGTTTAGGGCAGTGCAGTGATGTTCGGGCAGTGTAGGGGGTCGTGCTGGGGGTGGTGTTTCAGGGTTTAGGGCAGTGCAGTGGTGTTTGGGCAGTGTAGGGGGTCGTGCTGGGGCTAGTGTTTCAGGATTTAGGGCAGAGCAATGGTGTTCAGGCAGTGTAGGGGGTTTTGCTGGAGGTGGTGTTTCAGGGTTTAGGGCAGTGCAGTGGTGTTTGGGCAGTGTAGGGGGTGGTGTTTCAGGGTTTAGGGCAGTGGTGTTCAGGCAGTGTAGGGGGTCTTGCTGGGGTTGATGTTTCAGGGTTTAGGGCAGTGCAGTGGTGTTCGGGCAGTGTAGGGGGTCGTGCTGGGTGTGGTGTTTCAGGGTTTAGGGCAGTGCAGTGGTGTTCCGGCAGTGTAGGAGGTCGTGCAGGGGGTGGTGTTTCATGGTTTAGGGCAGTGCAGTGGTGTTCGGGCAGTGTAGGGAGTCGTGCTGGGGGTGGTGTTTCAGGGTTTATGGCAGTGCAGTGGTGTTCGGGCAATGTAGGGTGTCGTGCTGAGGGGTGGTGTTTCAGGGTTTAGGGCAGTGCAGTGGTGTTCGGGCAGTGTAGGGGGTCGTGCAGGGGGTGGTGTTTTAGGGTTTAGGGCAGTGCAGTGGTGTTTGGGCAGTGTAGGGGGTCATGCAGGGGGTGGTGTTTCAGGGTTTAGGGCAGTGCAGTGGTGTTCGGCCACTGTAGGTGGTCTTGCTGGGGGTGGTGTTTCAGGCTTTAGTGCAGTGGTGTTCGGGCAGTGTAGGGGGTCTTGCTGGGGGTGGTGTTTCAGGGTTTAGGGCAGTGCAGTGGTGTTCGGGCAGTGTAGGGGGTCTTGCTGGGGCTGGTGATTCAGGGTTTATGGCAGTGCAGTGGTGTTCGGGCATTGTAGGGTGTCGTGCTGGGGCTGGTGTTTGAGGGTTTAGGGTAGTGCAGTGGTGTTCGGGCAGTGCAGGGGGTCGTGCTGGGGCTGGTGTTTCAGGGTTTAGGGCAGTGCAGTGGTTTTCGGGCAGTGTAGGCGGTCGTGCTGGGGCTGGTGTTTCAGGGTTTAGGGCAGTGCAGTGGTGTTCGGGCAGTGTAGGGGGTCGTGCTGGGGGTGGTGTTTCAGGGTTTAGGGCAGTGCAGTGGTGTTCGGGCAGTGTAGGGGGTCGTGCTGGGGCTGGTGTTTCATGGTTTAGGGCAGTGCAGTGGTGTTCGGGCAGTGTAGGGGGTCGTGCTGGGGGTGGTGTTTCAGGGTTTAGGGCAGTGCAGTGGTGTTCGGGCAGGTTAGGGGGTCATGCTGGGGGTGGTGTTTCAGGGTTTAGGGCAGTGCAGTGGTGTACGTGCAGTGTAGGGGGTCTTGCTGGGGGTGGTGTTTCAGGGTTTAGGGCAGTGGTGTTCGGGCAGTGTAGGGGGTCTTGCTGGGGGTATTGTTTCGGGGTTTAGGGCAGTGCAGTTGTGTTCGGGCAGTGTAGGGGATCGTGCAGGGGGTGGTGTTTCAGGGTTTAGGGCAGTGCAGTGGTGTTCGGGCAGTGTAGGGGGTCGTGCTGGGGGTGGTGTTTCAGGGTTTAGGGAAGTGCAGTGGTGTTCGGGCAGTGTAGGGGGTCGTGCAGGGGGTGGTGTTTCAGGGTTTAGGGCAGTGCAGTGGTGTTCGGGCAGTGTAGTGGTCGTGCTGGGGCTGGTGTTTCAGGGTTTAGGGCAGTGCAGTGGTGTTCGGGCAGTGTAGGGGGTCTTGCTGGGGGTGGTGTTTCAGGGTTTAGGGCAGTGGTGTTCGGGCAGTGTAGGGGGTCTTGCTGGGGGTGATGTTTCAGGGTTTAGGGCAGTGCAGTGGTGTTCGGGCAGTGTAGGGGGTCTTGCTGGGGGTAGTGTTTCAGGGTTTAGGGCAGTGCAGTGGTGTTCGTGCAGTGTAGGGGGTCGTGCTGGGGATGGTGTTTCAGGGTTTAGGGCAGTGCAGTAGTGTTCGGGCAGTGTAGGGGGTCGTGCAGGAGGTGGTGTTTCAGGGTTTAGGGCAGTGCAGTGGTGTTCGGGCAGTGTAGGGGGTCGTGCTGGGGGTGGTTTTTCAGGGTTTAGGGCAGTGCAGTGGTGTTCGGGCAGTGTAGGGGGTCGTGATGGGGGTGGTGTTTCAGGGTTTAGGGCAGTGGTGTTCGGGCAGTGTAGGGGGTCTTGCTGGGGGTGATGTTTCAGGGTTTAGGGCAGTGCAGTGGTGTTCGGGCAGTGTAGGATGTCTTGCTGGGGGTAGTGTTTCAGGGTTTAGGGCAGTGCAGTGGTGTTCGGGCAGTGTAGGGGTCATGCTGGAGGTGGTGTTTCAGGGTTTAGGGCAGTGCAGTGGTGTTCGGGCAGTGTAGGGGGTCGTGAAGGGGGTGGTGTTTCAGGGTTTAGGGCAGTGCAGTGGTGTTCGGGCAGTGTAGGGGGTCGTGCTAGTGTATGTGTTTCAGGGTTTAGGGCAGTGCAGTGGTGTTCGGGCAGTGTAGGGGGTCGTGCAGGGGCTGGTGTTTCAGGGTTTAGGGCAGTGCGGTGGTGTTCGGGCAGTGTAGGGGGTCGTGCTGGGGGTAGTGTTTTAGGGTTTAGGGTAGTGCAGTGGTGCTTGTGTAGTGTAGGGGGTTGTGCTGGGGGTAGTGTTTTAGGGTTTAGGGTAGTGCAGTGGTGTTTGTGTAGTGTAGGGGGTCATGTTTTAGGGTAGTGCAGTGGTGTTTGGGTAGTATTAGGGGGTCGTGCTGGGGGTAGTGTTTTAGGATTTAGGTTAGTGCAGTGGTGTTTGGGTAGTGTAGGGGGTCGTGCTGGGGGTAGTGTTTTAGGGTTTAGGGTAGTGCAGTGGTGCTTGTGTAGTGTAGGGGGTCGTGCTGGGGGTAGTGTTTTAGGGTTTAGGGTAGTGCAGTGGTGTTTGTGTAGTGTAGGGGGTCATGTTTTAGGGTAGTGCAGTGGTCTTTGTGTAGTGTAGGGGGTCGTGCTGGGGGTAGTGTTTTAGGTTAGTGCAGTGGTGTTGGGGTAGTGTTTTAGGGTTTAGGGTAGTGCAGTGGTGTTTGTGTAGTGTAGGGGGTCATGCTGGGGGTAGTGTTTTAGGGTTTAGGATAGTGCAGTGGTGCTTGTGTAGTGTAGGGGGCTGTGCTGGGGTAGTGTTTTAGGGTTTAGGGTAGTGCAGTGGTGTTTTTGTAGTGTAGGGGGTCATGTTTTAAGATGCAATGCTCCAATACCTGACCAGTCTGCACTACATAAAACTGCAAAAAAACTAAAAATAAAAAGTGTTTTGCACACTTTTGTCATTGGGCTATATGTGGGCTACATCTGGGTAATATTTGTGCTACATTTGGGCTCTTTTTTCACTGGTGGCCATCTTGGAAGACTTCTTTGTTATGAAGTTTCCTAATTTCCTCATTTACTGCAGTCTCCTCAGTAGGAAATGCTTTCAGTTTTTTACTTTGATTCCATCAAGAAGGCATTCAGATGTGTCACATTTGCCATAAATTCAGAATGTTATTACTCTAGTTGTTCATTAGATCACTGTAGTAAAGCTACTGCTCCCCAAGGAGTTAACTGGAAGTCTACTGCTGGTATTGAAAGTGATTGTTTCAGTCTGCATGTCAGAATTTTCTAATGAAATAGAAGAGGATTTGAGATCTCACTTAAAACATGCACTAAATGTTCTTTTTGCAGCACTAACCATAATTTCTATGGCAAAATGAACCCCTCATTTTGTTCCTTTTTAAATTAAATGTTTTAAGTGTTACCAGTTTATTCCAATCAAGATGGCTTCAGGTGTGCCATACTTTTGTCATAAGTAAGGCTGCTAGCACTCTAGTTGTTCTTTAGAACACTCTGGGAAGCTGCAGTAGAACACAAAGGCATCAACTGACAGGCTGCTCCTGTTGAAATATAACAGGAAGATTTTTGAGATCACACTTGAAACATGTCCTAATTTTTCTTTCTACAGCACTAACCACAATTTCTATGACAAAATGAACCCCATCATTTTGTTCCTTTTTAAATTAAATGTTTTAAGTGTTACCAGTTTATTCCAATCAAGATGGCTTCAGGTGTACCATACTTTTGTCATAAGTAAGACTGTTAGCGCTCTAGTTGTTCTTTAGAACACTCTGGGAAGCTGCAGTAGAACACAAAGGCATCAACTGACAGGCTGCTCCTGTTGAAATATAACAGGAAGATATTTGAGATCACACTTGAAACATGTCCTAATTTTTCTTTCCAGAGCACTAACCATAATTTCTATGACAAAATGAACCCCATCATTTTGTCCCTTTTTAAATTAAATGTTTTAAGTGTTACCAGTTTATTCCAATCAAGATGGCTTCAGGTGTGCCATACTTTTGTCATAAGTAAGACTGTTAGCGCTCTAGTTGTTCTTTAGAACACTCTGGGAAGCTGCAGTAGAACACAAAGGAATCAACTGACAGTCTGTGCCCTTGTTGGATGTACATGTTTTACTGAGAATGTCAGACTTCATTCTCACATGACTGAGAAAGATAATGTGAATTTACAGAAAATATGCTCTCATTTTAGCTTCTGGAGCACCTTCCAAAACTGTATGGGACAAGCATGTGAAAATAGTTTTCTCTCAAACATGATTCATGATATCCCAGCAGAAGGTTTTTCACAGGGTAAAATCACCTTAGAACACACCACAATTCCTGAAATTAGTATGGTACCATCAACAAATGAATTCTAATATAACTAAAGTCTGTTATCACCCTTTATAGTTCTCCTTTTGGTAACCCTCAAAATCTTCGATTCAGTACAATGCATTTCAATGTGGTACTATCATTTATATTGGTCCCAGATGGCTGCCAGCAATTCCAGGATGAAGTGCTGACAGCCAATCAGATCTCACGATGACATGTGTGGTTAGGCTCCGCCCAGATATATATGTGTTTTTACTTTTGATTTTCTCAGCAACTACTGAACGGATTTACACCATTTAACAAAAGGGTACTTTTTGAACCAAGAACTACCTCTTTGCCAAATTTGGTGTAATTCCGTTCAGCAGTTCGAGCTGTAGCCTTGCATAAAGTTTCCTATGGGAAATTGATTTTTTGACTCTTATTTTTTTAATTTCTCCGCAACTACTGAACAGATTTACACCATTTAACAAAAGGGTTCTTTCTGAACCAAGAACTACCTCTTTGCCAAATTTGGTGTAATTCCGTTCAGCAGTTCGGGCTGTAGCCGTGTCTAAAGTTTCCTATGGGAAAATGAATGGGGAAAACATGTTTTGGGACCCCCATTTTTTCTCGGCCCCCGCTTGACGAATCACCCTGAGACTTTCAGGGTAGGAGCGGACCGGAGCGGGCCATAAAGTTTGAAAATTTCGCGAATATTCGTCAACCGACGCAAGAGTTATTTCAAATAGAATGTCGCGGATTTCCTATGGAAAATAGGTCCTAACTATAACTATCTACTGGCGACCGCCAGTAGATAATATATATATATATATATATTAGCTTAAACACTATAAGTAGCAAGAATACTAATAGAAGATAACGTCTTGTTCCAGGTCTCCCTCCGCGCAGTACCCTCCCTAATTCCCTTCCCCCGTCTAGCCACTTTGACATTCTGTGCAATAAAGCCTGAGTCAAAGCTGCTAGAAGGTGGGCTTCTTGAGGGTACTGCTCCTGAGGAACCCAACCACGTATTACCAGTTCTGACATCATCATTGTCTACTGTTAAACATCCACCAATAATCCCCAATGTGGCCTTTACATGTCTGTAACAGAACTGTGTATATCATCAATTCAGAAATGTTAATTTGCACTATATAAAGGTATTCATGACATTCCATATCAAATATTGCCAACCGTGGTGTACCTTGCACCCCACACATTTTTCATATATGCACAGCTATGCACTACTTGGATGATGTTTTGTTCTGGACATGACATGTGAAGGGTTTTTTTCAAACTTAAACATGTTAGGCCTCATCTGTAGTGGTGGTGACGCACATAACAGTCACAATTACAATATTTACTACCTCTAAAATGGCAGATGCCTGACCTCACATATAGGACATTTGGGACAACTGCCACACACAAAATGAGTAATTGTTTGTGTAGGTCTGGTAGTAGGTGCCTGCTGCTGTGCCTATTGTCTTTCTGACCAGGAACACATCAGAGTCCTGTCCACATCACATTTTCTTTTTTGAGCAGACATTTGGCTAAGTGAAGTGAGTAATCATAACATGTTGTTGGTTGTTGTGAGTGACAATTGCACCACACAGGCAACTTGTCTTTCTTCTGTGAGGAGTGCTGTTCCCTCACTACTGTCTCTCATGTGATGGTGGCCGTATTACATGCAACATGACATAGAGTGCACAGGTCATGCAGGTATATAAACTATGAATGGTGTTATCTAATGTACCAAGCAAGATTTGGGATGTTCATATGGCTATATGAAGTCTGTTGCTGTGTGAATACTGAGTATCTATCTCCCAAATATTTGAACCTCAATGTTCCAAGGCAACTTTATATGCTACATGTACAACTTTCATTAGACTTTTCAGGTAGTAGACATATGATATAATTTGCCATCCAAAGTCTCATCAGTGTGCAATGAGCATTTGTATGTGACATGATGTCGGCCACAACACTAATTGGAGGTACATTGGCGTTTAACTTAACCTTCATGACATCATGATGTGTAATGAGGAATAGGTAGATCTGTTGAACTCTGGGCCTTGTGTGAGCATTGGGTGAATTTCAAAATTGTATACATCCCATTTGGGTACATCATTTTACAATGGTAATTACAAGTGCTAAAGTATGCTAGGTGATCAACTATCCTTGTATGGACAGAAGATGGAATGTAGACAACTCCATCAATGCATCTGGGCCTGTATGGGGTTATGACATGACTGGAACCAACTGTTTGCAGGTTGTGTTGCATGCATGTATGTGCTCATGCTAAATTTGAAGTCTATAGAGTGAACCATGAAGCTGGTGTGATACTTGCAATGTTTTCTGTTAATTGTGATGGTCAGGTGTGGAAACGCAGTTGCAATAATTCCATGTTTCATGTAATTTCAAATACACCCAGGGCAAGTGCAGGAGAAGGGTCCACCGTCATTGGGGACACAGCTGATCAGAGTGGTTCCAGATGTAAGACCTCAGACACAGTGGGACCTAGTGACCAGGAGGGTGTGTGGAGTGCTACGGAGGACAGCAACTCAAGTTCATCATCATCAGAGTCATCCTCTGGTGGACACTCCAGAGTGGTGGCAGACCCCAAAGGATCAGTACCACCTTTGTCCTTGTCTGCCACTTCCAGTTCCATCACCACCATCTCTATTGTCCCCCAACCAGTTGTACGGCCCAGGCGTAGTCTCCTTCGCTCCAGGTGAGGAGGGCAAGGGAATCAGCTGGCACAGTTGGTGACTTACCTGGAAGGCATTCACACTGTAATGTCTCCCTACAGAGGTCTTTTCAGGCTCTGGCCTCCTCCCTCATGGCAGCCTTCAGCCCATCCCAATCTTCCACCCACCACCTGCCCCTTCCTCATCCAAATTCCTTACTTCCATTTCTGTCCCAAGCACATGCACACCTAAGCAAGCATACACTCCATCAGGCACAAGCACCACAAACAAACACAAAACATACAAAAAACACAAACATGCAAGCACTCAGCAGATACTCACCACCCTCACCACCCCCAGCATATCCCCAGGTACCACCACAACAGGCACAGACCTCTTCACACCCACAACCATACCCCCAGACACCACACCAACAGACACCACCACAACAGCCACACATCCACAGCACACACAGGCAAAAAACACAAAAGCTCACAGTCACCCACACAACAGATACCAACACAACAGACAGTTCAGACAGCACACACAGCTAACATTTTCACTCCCTCTACCTCCCAAACCCAACTCCATCCCAATCATCATACCCATTTTCCCCTTGAAGATGCGTTGATTTTCCCTTGCCCTTAACTCTGTTAAACCCAAACCCCCCTCCCAAAGTCTCCAAAACCTCTCCCAAAGCCCAACCCATTCCATATCCTACTCTGCCCCTGAGAAGCCAAATCCCCACCCAAACACACCGAGCTCAAAAACCAAAAAGGCAAAAAAACTTCCAAAGACAAACGTTATGCTTCCACATCCCACTCCAACGCTGAAAAAACAGATCCCCACTCCACTGAACCCAGCCCAAAACTCAAGAAAAACCCTCCCAAAACAAAACACACCACTCTCTAAATCTCAGCCCCCCCCTCCCCATGAACCATCTTGTAGGTGCCTGCTATGCCCAATGGATGCCCCATTGCGAGGAGGTTCCCTGGCATTGTCAGTAAGGGCAGGTTTGGTGGCACAGCATTGTGCTGTGGCACATGGATCCACAATGGACTGGCCATTGCCCTTTGTTTTATATCCTGCTGTGACATACTCTCATTAAAATCTTTTCATAGTTTTGAAGAGATTGGTCCTACCATTATTTTCCTAACTATTTGATGTTATTGTATTGTTATTGATGTGTGACTAGAGTTGTGTTTGTTACATCCGTGATTGCTAATCCGGTTGCAGTGGTTAGTATGATGTGACATTGGACCAGTGCTGGAGTTACACAGGAGAAGGGGAAATGTTGGATAAATGTCTATGTGGGAAGAAATCCAAATGGGGCAGACATTGCATTGGTTGACATGTTATATGCTAAGTATTTCAGTTTGGCCTGGCCACCGTCAACATCATTTAGGTGGCACTCCTCCCTATGATGTAGGTTGGATATGTGTTTGATGTGTTAAAGTTTGATATTTGTTTATCCACACATGGAGGGTGCAAATTGTCAAACCTTTGTAGAATTTTGTATGGATATGTGCCCATTTTCCTTTGTGTACCTTCCACCTACTTTATTTAGATGTGAGACAAATGCTGTTAGTGCTGTGTTTGCTTTCATGACTTGCACTTACACATCACCTACACATGCATGTCACTTGGTTATGCTATTGGTTGTCCCTGATATACTTCAATTCACAGGTCCTGTGCACAATGAGCTTTTCAGGCATGTGCAAAATGTACTGTGTTACAGGGCCCCAGCCTTTCTGGGTTCCCCTTGATAGAGGGATACCTATTCTGCAGAGAATGTTTCCATTGTGCCCTTAGAATGCTTCTCCAACTGCTTCTTTGTAATCATATTTACTGACAATGCCTTTTTGTGTGGGTGATGGGTAAGAGTCCAGTACAAGTTGTAGTAGAGAAGGTGTGTTTCACTTTAATGACACATCCATACAGATGTATCTTTGACATCAAAACAGAACCTGAAATGTGTGCAATGTGAGTGTATCACAGAGATTAATAGGTGTGATATTGATGAGGAGGAGCTGTTGTGTGACACAATTTGATGTACACATCATTATCACTGATTATGAGTTGTAAACACATGTCCATTTTTGTACAGTGTGCCTGTGTAGTATCAGTGATTTGGCCATGGAGGGCATCATACAGATGAACTTGGGATATACATGTAAAACAATCCCAAACAGGGTCCCAGAAAATAAGTTTGACCAATGGACCCCAACACCCTTGACTGGTCCATGGCGGGGACTCGTTTTGCTGAGGAGTTTATGGAAACAGGTAGGAGTATTACTTACCGTCAGTTTCGCCCGCGATGGTGTAGGTTTTAGATGTGATCAAGAAGGTACAGCAGTGGCAGAATGTGTATGATCCGCCCCATGGTGGCACAGGACGTGTAGAGGTGAGTATAGGTGAGTTTCGGCCTGTTATTCCTTCCGTTCTGCCTGCTCAGATGTGGTGGTTGAACCGCCACGGTTATGCCATCTGTAAGGCAAGTCATAATTGGGCCGGCGGTTACACTGGCAGTCCGAACCTCCGACAGTCTCATTGGCCTATTCCTACACCGCAGTGGTCAGATGTGCCTGGCAGTGGGACCGCTGCGGTCTTTCTTCTTTGTAACCGCAAGTCTCGTAATATGGTGGTCGATCCGACTCCAAGGGGATTTTGGGACTGCCATACTTGTAATCAGGCCCTAAATGTGGAATACGCCACCAACAGCCAATTTGCCTTTGAAGTTAAAAAAATTATTGCACTAGCCTATGTCCTTGTCACAGAAGTAGCCAACCATTACAACATCCTAATTGAAAATAATGTAGACAAACTTACTCCCCTAAAGGAATACTTCGAGGATACATGGGCTGGCAGACTGCACAGGTCAGGACACAGACGCCAACCAAACTTCCAGATACCATAGTGGAATGTCTATGACAGCACCTTGGCACAGAAAGCATAAATAAACAATGCAGTGGACGGATGGCATAATGCCTTCCAATCCACTCAACCTACGCTATACAAATTACTAGAAGCCTTACAAAAAAGCAAAACTACCAAGAACTTTGAATAGAACAATAGTTACAGAAATCTGTCCTAAACGAACCAAACAAACCAGAAAAATTTATGAAATGCTTCAATTCAATGTAAGACTATTTATAAATAACAAAGGACTAGACTACTTAGAAGTAATAGTCAAATCTATCCTCTAAACTACATATAAACTATAGCAGGCAGCTTAGAAACTACAACCTAGTAAACCAAAATAATGTACTTTTTTATTTTTTTAAATGCTAATAAAATATCATTATAACAGTGGATAAATAATCCTAAATTTTGCATTACTCACTGAGATAACAAAAATATTAATAGTAGCACTTAAAACTTTTTTAAATATTTAAAAAATAAAACTAAGTAAACTACACATAATTTTAAAATGCATCAAATACTTTCAACAAAAGAACATAATATATATATCAACATAACATTATTTAAAATATATCACATTTCCCACCCACAGTGAATGAATTAAATTAACTTGCACTTTTGTTGCTGCAGATCTCTCTCCAAATCCAGATAGCTTAGAAAAGTAGTCCACCAAAAGTAGTTAATCTGATAATAAAAAGCCCCGAAAAAAATACAAAAATGTAGGTTAAAAAAAGCAATCACTTGAAGCAATCCATAGTCTGTAAATTCTATTAAAAAAAAATATTTGTTTTAAAAAATAAACTGCTTTAGGAAATGTGAAAAACAAGGATATCTATATATAAAAATTAGTTTATAAAAGACTAATTCAGATTTCCTCCCAAAAAAACGGGATGTTCGACTTCCCTTAGAAACTTCCAGGAAACAGAAACCTGCAACAATTAGATAAAACAGCCTCCCACACAAAACACTACATTCCCAAATTTATACATACATAATATTAAACTAGACAAAAATAGTTAGCAATACATATACTATACATAACTTATATACAAAACACTTTGCTTCCTAAAACACATAATAAAACAACGCAACACCAAATAGCATAAAAAAAACAATAAAACACACAATAAACTTATCATACCACACTCATCATACATAACCTTCCTACATCCCACCTACCATTCAAACACCTTGACAATAGGTAAAAATGAACTTACCTTTACCAATGACGAGCAGCACCCAACCGTGACTTCTTCCTTCCACAAACAACCCAATGATAACACCAATAGACTACAAAATTTAGTTGTGTAGAACAAAATGGCTACCTGATAAAAGTAAAAGAAGGGGGCGTGGCCTGAGCGCGCATGGAGTGAGACGTGTTTCACCGAGTCTCCGCTCCAGCGCCTCTCGCCTTTACCTTACTCTTCGCCTCCGGGCTCCGCATCTTCCTGGAGCGGGCTCCGCTTGTGGCTGGGACCTCCGGGGCAGCGCTCTGGGTCGCGGGGGCCCTTTGGGGGATCAGCCTTTCCACTCTTCACGGGCCGGTCCCGGCCCGGCTTGCCGCACCCGCCATTTTGGTCCCCGGCTGCGGCGGCGATCCCGGCGGCGCTGGAGGCCTCACCTCGGCGGAGCCCGGTCCTTGCTGCCAGCGGTGACATCCTTGGGGGCTGGATCCCCCCCTGATGTGCTGTGACCGGGCGCTGTCACTCGGACCTCCGCAGCTGTTTTCTCCCGGCTGGAGCGGCCCCGACCCCGGCGGGCCGCCATCTTAGGCCCAGACCGATGCTGCATCCCTGCTGGGGCCCATAACGCCTCCCTGGAGGGGGGTGACCGGCGCTGCTGTGGGCGGAGTGGTCCTGGCCTGTTGACCACTCGCTGTCTCCCTGCCCCAGCGGATTGCTGCCCCGGCGGTGATCCTGAAGGCGCTGGGGGCCTCATCTCGGCGGGGCCCTGTCTTTGCTGCCGGAGGTGAAGCCTTCGGGGGCTGGAGCCCCCCCCGGGCGTGCCGTGGCCGGGCGCTGCCACCCGGGCCTCCGCAGCTATCTTTTCCTCGGCTGGAGCTCACCCGACCTCGGCGGACCGCCATCTTGGGCCCAGACCGACGCCGCATTCCTGCTGGGGTCTGCGACGCCTCCCTGGAGGGGGGGTGACCGGCGCAGCTGTGAGCGGAGTGGGCCTGACCTGCTGACCACCCGCTGTCTCCCTGCTTCGGCGGATTGCTGTTGGCGTGGGGCCCCCCGGTGATCGCAGGGGCCCCCTGGTGGTTCCACGCTCCTTGCTGCCCATGTGAGGGGATTCGCCTGGTGGACTCCGCAGACCGCGCCAGGGCGGTACAGGTACCGGGATGGGGGGTCCTCTCTGGCTCTACGAGGGCTTCCGGCTCCGCATTGGGACTCTGTCTGTGTCTGCTGCCCCTTGTTCTTGGCTCCACCCTGATCCCCCCTCCTGGACACAGCCTTCTGTGGTGCGGAGCGCGGGGTTGCGTCCTTCCCTGGTGGCCCCCTCGTTGGGGCTCGGCCTGCGCCCTCTTGCACTTGCGCTCTGGTAGACACAGCCTGGTCTACTCTTGGGGCCTGATCATCGCGGGAGAGCCCTCCCCTGCCTGTTCCTTGTGTGGTGGCGGGGGTCCCCGGGGGCTGCACTGTGCGCTTGGTACTTACATACATCACCGGGGTTGCCCACTACCCCCCCACCGGACCTCTTTATCTCCTCCCTTGGTCCACCCTCTGAACTACTTCCCTGACTGGGCCTCGGGTTCCCTGGGCCACCGCCACTATGCCGCCCAAGCATAGGGCCACCAGGGACACGGACTCAGCTGCCTCCCGCGGCAATCCGGTGGCCTCCCTTTGGGCCAAGGCGCCTCCGTCCACTCAGGATGATCCTCTTGCCTCCTCAGGCGCGTCCGCCCTCGCGGTGCCGATCACCCAAGCCTACATGTCCTCCTTCTTGCAGGAAATCAAGTCTGAAATTAGCTCCCTCCGACAGGACTTTAAAGTTGGGCTTCAGGATGTTCGCAAGGATGTCGTGGAGATTGGCGACAGGGTGGATGGCCTCGAGAGGACGATGGATGCCAGGACAGAGGACGTTGAGAGTCTCTGGAAGAAGGTGTCTGAGCTGGAAGACCAGAATATCTCTCTGCAGCTGAAGCAAGAGGACTTGGAGAACCGCGGGCGGCGGAACAACCTCCGTATCCGAGGCGTGCCATTGGGAACGGAGGGGACTGATGTAATGTCGTACACTGCAGACCTCCTCCATGCCATCCGCGAAGGGGAGGGCACCACGCCACCTATGCTGGATAGAGCTCATCGTGTTCCGGGCCCCGCAACCGTCCCAACTTTGTACCTGACATTATCACACGGGTCCACTTCTTTGCGGACAAGGAAGCCATTCTTCGCAAAGTGCAGGGGGTCCGGGCGCTCTCCTACAATGGGCTCTCCATTCAAATCTTCCAAGACCTCGCGCCCTCCACGCTTCGCCGGCGGAAAGCCTTCAAGCCTGTCACTGATAAACTGCGGGCCATGGACATTAAGTATCAGTGGGGGCACTCCTTCGCCCTGATGTTCCTCTGGGAGGGTCGGCGGCGAATCCTCCGGTCTCTGCAAGAGGCGTTGCGCCTCCTTCACTTGCCTCTGGACTCGGATATCGATGACTCCCCTTCCTCTCATGCCCACCCTGCAGATTCGCTCCGGCCTGAGTGGTCCACTGTTCTTCCTCCTCGCTCTGGACTTCGTCCGGGGGGCCTTGACTCCACCCAGGCCAAACAGGATGCTGTCAATCACGTCCGCTCTCTGAGCGCCTCTCCGTCCCTCGCATTGTAGCCCAATTCATCGCGGAGTAGTGCTTGCTGGTGCCCTCGTTGGGGACTCAGTTTTGGGGGACCGTTGCCCGGGCCCGGAGGTCGATTCATGCTCTGTACCTCTCATTGCCTTGCGGAGGGCTGGTAGCCGGGGCTCCTAGCCTTCTGCGTGCCGGCCACCCTCCCCCTTTTTTGCAGAGTCCTATAGGAGAGTGACTTCTCTGGGACGCCCTACCTTCGGGAGCTTGGGCTGTTCTGACATGACTCTGTACCACCTTGGCCCAGTTGGCCTGTTTATTTTCTCCTCTCCTCTTTCTTTTCATGGCTTTCTCTTTTCTCGCCCTGTCTTGGGCTCTTTGTGGGAGCGTCCTTGCTTGCCTCTGCTGTGTGGTTTGGCTTTGGGGGAGTGCGGGGATGCTGTTGTGTCCTGTCGGGAGGCTAACTGGCCTTGCTTTTTTATGCCCGGCATGTCTCCTTTGTTAGCGCCTTGGGTGGAGCACCTCTCCCTCCCCACTGTAGGGTTTTGGACGCATGTCCTTCCTCTGGGGTTTCTGGCCCTTCCTGAAGTGGTTGTAGACCATGGCTTCCCCTCCCATCCTCTCACACTTTTCCCCTTACTCCGCCACCTCCTGCATTACCTCCTGCTGCTGTGCGCACTTGGTCTCTCTTCCCTCCAGTCATGGCCGTCGCACCCAGCCTAAAGCTTGTCTCCCTTAATGTGAAGGGACTCAATTCCCCTAACAAGCGGCAACAAATATGGCACTATCTCTTGCAGCTGAACCCTGATATCATTTTCCTTCAGGAGACCCACTTGCTTAAGGTGGATGTAGTCCGCATGGCCCACCCTCGCTTTCCGCTTCAATTCTGGGCTTCTGCTGCTACCAAGGTAGCTGGTGTAGCGATCCTGTGTCGCGCTGGCATTCAGCAGGGGGACTCCAAAGTAACCCGCACACCGGATGGTAGGTTCCTCAAAGTGGCGGTTCAGATTGGTCGCAGGTCCATCACTCTTTGTAACCTGTACGCTCCCAATCAGGCGCAGGATCACTACCTTCGGGAGCTGTTGCGGGACCGAATATTGTGCACGGATCCCTCCCTTATTATAGGGGGTGATTTTAATCTGGTATGGGACGCCAATGATGACCGTAGCGCTTTCTCTTTTCATGGTGCCGGGGCTATGTCCTCCGCTCTCCAGAAGCAATTGACTGAGCTTGGCCTCATAGATGTCTGGCGCTATCACTCTCCCGACTCGCGAGACTACTCGTACTACTCCCCCGTACACCGCTCTTACTCGCGCATCGACTATCTCTTCGTCTCCCACTCTCTCATAGGGGACACGCTTTCGGCCTCCATATTGGATATCTCAATCTCCGATCACGCGCACCTGGAGCTTCTTCTCAGAGATCCGTCTTCCCATCCTGGCCGCCCACCGCGTTGGCGACTCCCCACTCATATCCTTTGTGACCCGGTTGACGTCGCAGAACTTAGGGCAGCCATTACTTCTTATTTTGAGACGAATGACTTGCCGGTAACTCCTTTTTCGGTGGTTTGGGATGCCTTCAAGGCCACAATCCGTGGTCATATCACGTCCATAGCGTGTGCCTGGGCTCGGGAGTCGCGCCTGTTTGAATCTACCCTCTCTTGCGACATAAAGGCGCTTGAGCGACTTGATCAGGCGCAGCCACTGGCCGCCCACAAGCGGCGATTGGCCGTACTGCGCGGTCAACTCCGCCCGCACCGCACCAATCAGGCCGAACGGGCTCTTCTGGCTCTTAAACAGCGCTACTATGAGGGAAGGGATAGGGTGGGTATGGTCTTGGCCGGCGCTTGCGGGCACGGACGGTCAAAGCCCACATAGCCAATGTTAAATGCCCTGATGGCTCTCGAGCCACTGCTGAGAAGGATAAGCTTGCGGCATTCCACACATATTACTCCTCTCTATACGCCGCGGAGACGCCCCCTCCGGAACGGATTCGGGCCGTACTAGATACTTGCACCTGGACTCCGATCACTTCATATCACGCACAGTTGCTGGAGGACCCACTTTCCCAGAGCGAGCTTGCGGGAGCTCTAAAAGATCTCCCTCTTGGGAAATCACCGGGTCCGGACGGAGTGCCGCTTTCTTTCTATCGTGTTTTTTTCCCGCAACTCCAACACCATCTCCTTCGCCTTTTCAATTCCTTCACAGATGTGGTGGGTCCCTCTTCCTCCATGGGTCTCGCCGAGATAGCTTTACTTCCGAAACCAGGCAAGGATCCCGCGTTGTGCTCTTCTTTTCGCCCTATCGCTCTTCTTAACTCTGATCTCAAGCTCTATACCAAAATTCTAGCTAAACGCCTGGATCCCCATCTTCCGGGCCTGATCGATCCCGATCAGGTCGGTTTTATCCGGCAGCGACAGGGGGCAGACAATGTGCGGCGGGTCGCCCATCTTGTTGGGAAAGCTCAGCACTGGAATATTCCCGCATGCCTGCTGTCTCTTGACGCGGAGAAGGCATTTGACCGCGTGGACTGGACTTTTCTCCGCGCGGTTCTCTGCAAGATTGGGCTCAGTCCCTTGATGGTCTCTCGTATCATGGCTCCTTATCTCTCCCCTGCGACTCAGGTTCGGGTTAATGGTCACCTTACTGATCCCATTGCCATACACAGAGGCACGCGACAGGGCTGCCCTCTCTCTCCCCTCCTGTTTGCCCTTGTGGTGGAGCCCCTCGCTATTATGATTCGGCAGGTGCCAGATATCCACGGCATCTCTCTTGGAGGCCAACAGCATAAGGTAGCCTTGTTTGCGGACGATCTGCTCCTTACATTATCGCAACCACGCACGTCTCTTCCCGCCCTCTACCTCCTATTGCGTCAATTCGAACAGGCGTCGGGGCTTAAGATCAACCATGACAAATCCTGGGCTCTGAACCTCACTATCCCGGTGGAGGAGCTTCCCCTGCATCAGGCACTGGTTCCTTATAAGTGGGCTCAACATTCCATCCGATACCTCGGCCTCAATCTGACACCCACCCTTGCCACCTGGTCGCAAGCGAACTGGCAAGAATGCAGGCGGTCCGTGCTAGAGGACCTGCGAAACTGGAAACCTCTCACTCTCTCCTGGTTGGGTCGTCTTCATGCCCTTAAAATGTCCATTCTCCCAAAAATCCTGTATGTTTTCCAATCTCTTCCCACCCCTATCCCGCATCATCAGATCCAAAGCCTGCAGCGCGAATTTACCAGGTTTGTCTGGGGGGGACGCAGCCCGCGATTTTCCAGCAAAATCCTTATGCTGCCTTGGGACGGGGGGGGCCTGGCCTGTCCTAACCTGTTGGACTATTACTGGGCGGCGCATCTTCGCTTCATCTCTGAATGGATGGCTTGGGAGAGTGAGAAGGTGTGGTTCCATATGGATAGGGCGGTAACTGGGCGCTCCGTCTGGGATCTGCCTTGGCACTCTCGGGCTTCTCGCTCGCGAAGCGCGTACATAGCCATTCCTACCAAGACTGTTCTCGACATCTGGGATAAGGTGGCTATCGCTAAAGGCCTTACCACCTTTCCCTCTCCTCACACTCCTATCGCTCGTAATTCCCTCTTCCCACCTGCCTTACACTCTACCGCTTTTTCTGAATGGCTAGACGGCGGGTGTAGAACGATACGGGATCTTTTCGTGGGAGCCACTTTCAAGACTTTCGACCAATGCAGGCGAGAGTTCCACCTCCCCGACGGGGCTCGAATACAGTATTTGCAACTTCGACATTGGATATATGCTGGATCTCTGGCGCCGGTGTCCACGCGTGCCTTTACCCCCTTCGAGTGGCTGGTTCGCTCGTTTGATAACTCTAGGGGTCTTGTTTCACGCACTTATCACATCCTCCAACATTCCCCGTGGCTACCCTCTCACCCCTACCAGTCTCGCTGGCAATCTGATCTGGCCGCAGACGTCACATCTGCACAATGGGAGCGCCTGTGGCGCGACATCCCGAAGGTATACCGTTGCATTTCGCAGCGAGTAACTGCCTATAAGGTAATGACTCAGTGGTATTATACACCCCAAAGGCTGCATAAAATGTTCCCTGCGACCTCTCCCCTTTGCTGGCGATGTTTGATCTCACCTGGTGACTTCCTTCACGTGTGGTGGTCTTGTTCACTTCTGGCCACCTACTGGAAAGAGATACTTAGCCACATCAAACTGGTTCTTGGCTTCCTCCTGCCTGAATCTCCTGCTATAATACTCTTAGGCATCAAGCCTGCCAATTTGCGTGCGCTGACTCGTAGCGACTGGCATATTTGTCTCCATATGCTGGGTGCGGCGAAACAACTTATAGCGCTATACTGGAAGAAAGCAGAGACCCCACTGGTTACTCTTTGGTTCACTCGCCTGTGGCACATCATGGCCATAGAGCTTCTCACTGCGCGCTTGCAGCATCGAGACACCCAGTTTAGCAAACTCTGGCAACCACTGATTGACCACTTCTGTAGGATAGAGCATGCCCGTTTCCAGCCCCCGAAACTTCGGGCTTTGCGCCTTTTTGATGATGCACTACTTCCCTTCACGTTCACTGTGCCCACGTGACTCTGACGCCACCATGCTGCTACCTGACCACCAAGCCACCATCTCGATGAGGATTTCCCCCCGCATTCTATTTTCCTTTTCCTCCCTCTTTTTCTTCTCTTCTCCCTTCCTTCCCTTTTTCTTTTCTCTTTTCTTGCTTTTCTTTCTCTTTCTCTTCTCTTGCTGGTTCTTCCTGTCTTTCTCTCTCCTCTCTCTCTGTCTCACGTTTATGTTCGAGTTCGTTTACTTACTGAGATTCTGCCCACTTGGAGATGCGTTTCAGCATACGCCTGATTTTTATGCCCTTTCCACTTCGTGGCCGGCCCTGCATGGGTTGTAGGCGACTTGCTGTGTAACCTCATGTGAATGTATAATTCTCCTGCTGCCGCACCTTTGCCTTATCTACACTTGTCCTATTTTGCGGCCGGCCCCTCAATGGGTTGTAGGCGACATGCTGTGTATCTGTGGTTTGCTCTCCTTACCCTTAATAAAAACTGTTTGTAGTCAAAAGTAAAAGAAAGACTATCTCCCCATAGGATTAAATAGGAAAAATAGCAACAATTGTATGAAATGTTTAAAAAATGTTTAAACATGTTAAAAATATTTGACATATACAACAATGTTCCATAAATTATTACAAAAATTGTAAAGTATATATTAAATATTATTATAACATATATCAATTATGTTAGACCTGTCAGCCCTAGGGTGGTCTTACCCTGTTTTTTTCCCTTTCTGCGCCTCATTTTTGCCACCATATTTTTACTGGACCTAGGTCTCCGGGCGCCTTGCCACTGCTGGTCAGTGCTGAGGTGCAGGTGCTCTCTCACCAAAGATGGCTGCCACAGGCCCCTGCTACTGCAGAGGGCCTTCCACACATACACACTAGTCGCCAGAGTCAGGCTGGGACAAGGGATACAGTAGCCATCCCGTCCCCGCCTCTGGGCCCCATAGCTAGGTAGGTGGAAGGTTCCAGAACCTTCCGGGCTGTGGGAGGAGTTACACTTTGCCGCCTTTGGGAGGGTCACCTGACCTAGGGGTATAAGAGGCTTGGAGGAAAACCTGGAGTTAGTTAGGTTGAGGCACCGCTGAACCTGGGAGAACCTGCGCTGGAGTACAGACTTTAGGGCCTAGGGGGAGACCTACACTACTGCCGCTGACAGGGTCAAGGCCCTGCTGCCGTAAGATAGATGAGGAACGCCCACCACCCACTGATCTTGCCCAGTGTGAGGGGACCCAGGGAACCATCTCCAGCGTGCCAGGAGGCACATCAACCCCTCCAAGAATCACCAACTCACAACCCCCCCCCTGTTCATAAAGAGACTTTGCTGAATCCATGACCTGCAGAACCTAAAGTGAAAACCATTGAGAGGGGATCAGGAGGCGAAGCGCTGCGTCCTAAGCGCTAGGCCTCCACCCCTATCTACCTATACAGACAGCTGGACTGTCCTCCAAGAACCATCCTTACACAGCCCGGTGCATAAGGCTGTCAGCGCGCCTGCGCTGCAACTCCAAGTGAGGAGAGAACTTGACCTCCCCCTCCGTCACTGACCTGGTGACCGGATCGCCGCCGCGGCCGCCGCTGCGTGAAGTGAGCTGAGGCCTACTGCGGCCTCCAGGCCCGTGGACGCTGTTGCCGAGGGCCGGGGACGCTGACCGCGTCACAGGTCGCGCCCCGAAAAGGCCGCGACGGGATTGGCCCGCCGGAGTCAATCGCCGGAGAAGAAGGAGAGGGGAGGCGTCGCCTGGCAACCAACGAAGGCCGCGACGCGATTGGCCCAGCCGGAGCCAAGCGAGACGACGTCAGAGGGGCTCCACTGCCAACGGGAGCCCCCGGAAGAAGAGAAGACCGCGACGCGATTGGCCCAGCCGGAGCCAATCGAGAGGACGTCCACGGGGCTCCACTGCCAACGGGAGCCCCAAGAAGAATCGCCGCCGCGCCAGGATTGGGCGCCGTCAAGAGCCCGCCTCCGCCCAGCACGTCCGGAGGTAAGGACGAACCTCCTGTGCCTTCGCGGGAAGCCGGAGCCGTCTGCAAGGACTGCCGGCTCCCGCTCAGAGTCCCCACTCTCTCCCCTGACTCCACGGGGGCCGGAGGAGTGGCATACCGGCCCCCCAACGACGCAGCAACACAGCGAGAGGCTCCGTAGCCTCGTGAAGTAGAAACAGCGCCGGCCGGAGGGCCGTGAGACTCACGCCGGGCCCCGCCCCCCACAACAAAGGGCTGGCCCGGAGAAGAGTCCGCCGTGAGGCCCCCGCAGCCAGCCACAACACCGCAGGTGAGCCCAGGAGGCCCCTAGGGCTCTAGGTTAAGCCCCTGGGGGCCGGGGGCCACGCATGAAGAGGGATTAAGGAGGGAGGGGGCCTTTGATAACCTTTGATAATAGGCCAGGCACCTGGTGTAACCCTAGCCTAATATAACCCTCACCTCCCCGGGGAGATAAAGGAGTCCCCCTTTTTGGTAGCCCCCAGCTGCTGGACATGTTGAGGGGTTCCCTGTAGGATTCCCTCCCGCCTAGTGTATCATAGGCTGTATAGAGTACCTAGGCCTACTGTATATATGTTGATGTATAAACCGTGTTGCGCCTGTTCTAGGCCCTAGTTGGTAAAGAGCACCCGAATGAGCAGTGGTGCTGTGATTTTAATGCGGCCTTTTAGTGGCCAGAATTGTGAAGGGTCTTTTTAAATGAACGCGCACTAGTTACCCGAATGTATAATTTGAATAATTGAATGCCATCTTGATCAATATAAAGGAACCTGATTGTTACTTATACAAGCTTGGTGTGGTGTCCGGTTATTGCGTCGCATTTCTGAGTTAATGTGAGAGTGTGCTGCACAACTGCCTTACACATTGCCTTCGCGTGCCTTTCCCCGCTTTGCGCCATGCTACCATAACGGTCTCGGTAACCCCGTTTCCAACATTGGTGTTCAGCGGTGGGATAAGGACTGGTATTTGTGCAGCACCCTACAGTGACTCAGTGTGCGCCGCAATTGGACACCTAGGAAAATAATAAGTAGGAGGAATTCTATTGTAAATTGCCAGTTGTATTAGTCCTGTGTTAGACCTGCTGCCTTCCATTTAGGACCCCTTCCTTAAGTTGTCTGGGACCCCACCTAGGAGGATGGAGTTTGAGCTAGCCGACCTAGAGAGGTACACGGTGAACCAGCTCAAGGAGTTCTGCCTAGAGAGGGGGTGGCCGTCAAGCGAGGTGCCAGGAAGGAGGTACTTCAGAAGGCTTTGAGGGCATGGGTCATGGCCCACCCGGAGGGAAGAGGGGAGGAGGAGGAGCAGAGGGAGACAGACGACCCAGGAGAACTGAGCCTACTGAACATTGACGTCAGCGAGAATGTGTTGCCAGGAAGACGTTCCAGGGCAGGCAGTAGTGCGTCAGGGGGAGTGTGTCACCAGAGGAATTCGAGGACAGAAGGCAGCAAAGGCAATTGACATTAGAATTGGCTAAGATGGAAAGGGAGCGAGAACAGGGAAGGCTAGCCATGGAGGAAAGAAGGCTTGTACATGAGCTTAGCCTGAAAGAACTGGAGCTCCGAGCCTTGCAAATGGAAATGGAAGGCAAAGGAAATGGTGGCAGCGTACCTACTGGGGTTCCACAGGAGCCCAAATTTTACCTACCCAGGGAGGTGATGGCCAGCTTTAGTGTGGGTGATGACATAGACAAGTGGTTGACGGCGTACGAGGTAGCTTTGGTGGCCCATAGAGTTCCTGAGAGCTACTGGGGAGGAGGACTTTATAGATACATACCTCCACTAGTCAGGGACACACTGCTAACCTTAGAAAAGGGGGATCGAACCAACTACCCTATCATGAGGGAGGCCCTGCTCAGGAAGTTTGGCCTCACCCCTGAGAAGTACCGCCAAAAGTTTCGCAACAGCCACAAGCTCACCACACAAAACTGGGTAGATTTTTATGATTATGCCCGGAAGGCATTAGAGGGTTGGGTGCGTGGCAGCGAGGTTGACAATTACACTGGGCTGTACGACCTATTTTTGAGAGAGCACCTCCTCGAGAAATGTTTTCCGGAGCTGCGCCAGTACTTGGTGGACCGCAAGCTGACCAACCCAAGGGAGCTTGCAGAGGAGGCAGACACGTGGGTCAGCACTAGGGTGTCCCACAAGGGAGCCGGGGCGGATCCCCCGAAGGGTGGACAGGTGTTCCCCCAGAAGAAAGAGGGGGAGATAAAAAGAGGGAGTTCTTTAAAGGTCCCCAAAATAGACCGCCAGGGAGAGGGGTAGGTTTCCCATCCCAATCTGGATACCAGAAACCCACTTACCCTGACAGGAGTCAGCAGCCCAGAACTGTCCGGTGCTACGAGTGCGGGGAGGTTGGACACTACAAGGGGGATGCCCAGTGTCGCAAGAGAGCCCCAGCCCCCACAGGAGGTAAGACCCCCGGGGTGGCCAGTGTAGCGCTTGGGGAGGAGTTGTCCCTAGGTAGGGGAGGTGAGTGGACAGGCTTGACCTTAGTTTCCCTGGGGGATAGGGAGATCATCCCAAGGGTGCAGGTACCCGAGAACACTGCCAAGTATCGGCAGAGGGTCCTGGTGAACGGGGAGGAGGTGGAGGCTCTGAGGGACACAGGTGCCAGTATGACAATGGTGAAACGTCAGCTGGTGTCCCCAGAGCAGGTGATTCCTGAGGAGTTCCACCCGGTTGTGATGGCAGATAATAGCCTGGGTCATTACCCCGTGGCCCAAGTTCCCTTTGAGTGGGGAGGAGTGTCAGGTCTGATGAAGGTTGCGGTGAGCCCTGCCATGCCAGTTGACTGTCTGCTGGGCAACGATTTAGAACATACTGCCTGGAGAGAGGTAGAGTTCAATGCCCATGCTGAGATGTTGGGGTTACCAGGATGGACTTGCGTTATCACGCGGTCCATGGCTGCCCGACCAGGAACTCAGCCCGGGTTGGAGCCTGAAAGAAGGGCCCAGCCCACTGCTGGACGAGGAGATGTCCGGGAGGAAACACCCGGTGAGATGGATGGGGAGCCCGCGGAGGTGACCCCGGAGTCCGCTGCGGTGGTTGGTTTTCCCGTGGGGGACCTGCCGACCCCTGCAGAGTGGCAGGTGGAAGGAGGGCCTACCCGGGAAGAATTTTGCCGGGCACAGAGGGAGTGCCCTACGCTTGTTGGCATACGGCAACAGGCCGACGCCCAAGCAGCTGGAACAGAGACTGGTAATTACCATGTCTACTGGGAGGATGGTCTCCTCTACAGTGAGCCTAAGGCTCCGGTGCATGGGTCCTCAAGGGCCGTGGTGGTCCCCCAATGCCACCGAGCCTTTCTGCTAGAGTTGGCGCATGAGATACCACTAGCAGGACACCTGGGCCAGGACAAGACGTTTGCGCGCTTGGTCCCACATTTTTACTGGCCCAGGATGCGCGTCACTTCTGACACTTATTGCAAGACCTGCACCACTTGCCAAGCAAGCGGCAAGACAGGGACTAAGGTGAAGGTCCCTCTAGAACCTCTCCCAGTGGTCGATACCCCTTTGAGCGAGTGGGGATTGACATTGTCGGGCCGTTGGATCCGCCGACTTCAGCTGGGCATAGGTTCATTTTGGTGCTAGTAGACCACGCCACCCGGTACCCAGAGGCAATCCCTCTGAGGACCATCACAGCACCGGTGGTGGCGCGGGCCCTCATGGGGATTTTTACCCGAGTGGGATTCCCCAAGGTCGTGGTGTCAGATAGGGGCACGAATTTCATGTCAGCCTACATGCAGGCCATGTGGAAGGAGTGTGGAGTGACCTACCGGTTCTCCACTCCTTACCACCCCCAGACGAACGGGCTCGTGGAGCGCTTCAACAAAACCTTGAAGGGGATGATCAGGAGCCTACCCGAGGACTTGAGAAGAAAGTGGGACGTCCTCTTACCCTGTCTGCTCTTCTCCTACCGAGAGGTGCCGCAGAAGGGGGTCGGTTTCAGCCCCTTTGAGCTGCTCTATGGCCACCCCGTTCGGGGGCCCCTCAGTCTTGTCAAAGAGGGGTGGGAGAAGTCTTCCTCGAAGCTTCCCCGTGATGTGGTCAGCTATATGCTGGCGTTCCGCAGCCAAGTGGCCAAGCTGTGGAAGGAGGCCTCGGACAACTTAGAGGCAAGTCAGGCCGTCATGAAGCAATGGTATGACCGGAACGCGCGGACGGTAGAGTTAGACGCTGGACAGAAGGTGTGGGTCATGGAGCCAGGAGAGCTTAGCGCCCTCCAGGACCGATGGACTGGGCCGTTTGAGATCTTAGAACGAAAAGGCCAGACCACGTATGTCGTCGACATGAAGACCCCCCGTCAACCCCACCGGGTGCTCCACGTCAACCGCCTGAAGCCACACCAGGAGCGTTCCGAGCTCACTCTCTTGATGATAACGGATGGGAGTGAGGAGGAAGAGAGTGAGCCTCTGCCAGACCTTCTGGCGGTCCACGAGAAGGATGGTTCGGTAGAGGGAGTAGTCCTCGCCCCATCCTTGACCCCAGAGCAACAGAGGGACTGCCGCCAGGTTTTGGGGCAGTACGCCTCGTTGTTTTCCCTCACGCCTGGAATCACGCACCTGTGTACCCATGATGTGGACACAGGGGACAGTCCGCCAGTGAAGAACAAGTCTTACCGGCTGTCCGATAAGGTCAAGGCTAGTATCCAGAGTGAGGTGGTAAAGATGCTAGAACTGGGGGTGATTGAGCCTTCCAGTAGCCCTTGGGCTAGTCCGGTAGTGTTGGTGCCGAAAGCGGCCCCCGGGCACCACACCAGAACTTCGGTTCTGTGTGGATTATCGTGGACTCAATTCGGTCACCAAGACCGACGCTCACCCGATCCCTCGGGCGGATGAGCTCATTGACCGGCTGGGAGCAGCCCGGTATTTGAGTACCATTGATTTAACATCAGGATATTGGCAGATCGCCATGGCGGAAGGAGCAAGGGAGAAGACTGCGTTCTCCACCCCCGAGGGCCACTTTCAATTCCAGGTGATGCCCTTCGGGTTGAAAAATGCTCCCGCCACTTTCCAGCGGTTGGTGAACCAGGTGCTGTCTGGCCTAGAGGCCTTCTCTGCTGCCTACCTGGATGACATAGCTGTCTTCAGTAGCAGCTGGGAGGACCATCTGCAGCATCTCCAGGAGGTGCTGCAGGCTTTGCAAAGGGCTGGTCTAACCATCAAGGCCAGCAAGTGCCAGATTGGACAGGGATCTGTCGTGTACCTGGGACATCTGGTGGGCGGAGGTAAGGTGCAACCCCTCCAAGCCAAGATTGAGACCATCATGGCCTGGGAGCCCCCAAGACCCAAACAGAGGTCCGAGCTTTTCTCGGCCTCACGGGATACTACCGCCGGTTCGTCAAGGGATATGGAACCATCGTGGGCCCATTGACGGAATTGACTTCCAAGAAACAGCCACGCAGAGTAATCTGGACGGCTGCCTGCCAAGATGCCTTTGAGACTCTTAAACGTGCCATGTGCACCGCACCGGTGCTCCGGACCCCGACTTCGGCCGGGAATTTATCGTGCAGACAGACGCTTCTGAGCATGGCATAGGAGCTGTGCTCTCGCAGCTGAATGACGATGGCCAAGACCAGCCAGTGGCCTTTATCTCCCGACGACTACTCCCCCGGGAACAGCGGTGGAGTACCATCGAGCGGGAAGCCTTTGCTGTGGTTTGGGCGGTGAAGAAGTTGAGGCCATACCTTTTTGGTTGTCACTTCTTGGTCCAGACCGACCACAGACCCCTTCGCTGGCTCATGCAGATGAGAGGCGAAAATCCCAAATTGTTGAGATGGTCCATTTCCCTCCAGGGGATGGACTTTCGGGTGGAACATCGACCCGGTGTAGACCACGCCAACGCTGACGGTCTCTCCCGGTTTTTCCGCCTTAGTGAAGAGAACTCCCTAGAGGTTGGGAAGCTCTCCCCTCTTTCGGCTGGGGGGACGTGTGTTAGACCTGTCAGCCCTAGGGTGGTCTTACCCTGTTTTTTCCCTTTCTGCGCCTCATTTTTGCCACCATATTTTTACTGGACCTAGGTCTCCGGGCGCCTTGCCACTGCTGGTCAGTGCTGAGGTGCAGGTGCTCTCTCACCAAAGATGGCTGCCACAGGCCCCTGCTACTGCAGAGGGCCTTCCACACATACACACTAGTCGCCAGAGTCAGGCTGGGACAAGGGATACAGTAGCCATCCCGTCCCCGCCTCTGGGCCCCATAGCTAGGTAGGTGGAAGGTTCCAGAACCTTCCGGGCTGTGGGAGGAGTTACACTTTGCCGCCTTTGGGAGGGTCACCTGACCTAGGGGTATAAGAGGCTTGGAGGGAAAACCTGGAGTTAGTTAGGTTGAGGCACCGCTGAACCTGGGAGAACCTGCGCTGGAGTACAGACTTTAGGGCCTAGGGGGAGACCTACACTACTGCCGCTGACAGGGTCAAGGCCCTGCTGCCGTAAGATAGATGAGGAACGCCCACCACCCACTGATCTTGCCCAGTGTGAGGGGACCCAGGGAACCATCTCCAGCGTGCCAGGAGGCACATCAACCCCTCCAAGAATCACCAACTCACAACCCCCCCTGTTCATAAAGAGACTTTGCTGAATCCATGACCTGCAGAACCTAAAGTGAAAACCATTGAGAGGGGATCAGGAGGCGAAGCGCTGCGTCCTAAGCGCTAGGCCTCCACCCCCTATCTACCTATACAGACAGCTGGACTGTCCTCCAAGAACCATCCTTACACAGCCCGGTGCATAAGGCTGTCAGCGCGCCTGCGCTGCAACTCCAAGTGAGGAGAGAACTTGACCTCCCCCCTCCGTCACTGACCTGGTGACCGGATCGCCGCCGCGGCCGCCGCTGCGTGAAGTGAGCTGAGGCCTACTGCGGCCTCCAGGCCCGTGGACGCTGTTGCCGAGGGGCCGGGGACGCTGACCGCGTCACAGGTCGCGCCCCGAAAAGGCCGCGACGGGATTGGCCCGCCGGAGTCAATCGCCGGAGAAGAAGGAGAGGGGAGGCGTCGCCTGGCAACCAACGAAGGCCGCGACGCGATTGGCCCAGCCGGAGCCAAGCGAGACGACGTCAGAGGGGCTCCACTGCCAACGGGAGCCCCCGGAAGAAGAGAAGACCGCGACGCGATTGGCCCAGCCGGAGCCAATCGAGAGGACGTCCACGGGGCTCCACTGCCAACGGGAGCCCCAAGAAGAATCGCCGCCGCGCCAGGATTGGGCGCCGTCAAGAGCCCGCCTCCGCCCAGCACGTCCGGAGGTAAGGACGAACCTCCTGTGCCTTCGCGGGAAGCCGGAGCCGTCTGCAAGGACTGCCGGCTCCCGCTCAGAGTCCCCACTCTCTCCCCTGACTCCACGGGGGCCGGAGGAGTGGCATACCGGCCCCCCAACGACGCAGCAACACAGCGAGAGGCTCCGTAGCCTCGTGAAGTAGAAACAGCGCCGGCCGGAGGGCCGTGAGACTCACGCCGGGCCCCGCCCCCACAACAAAGGGCTGGCCCGGAGAAGAGTCCGCCGTGAGGCCCCCGCAGCCAGCCACAACACCGCAGGTGAGCCCAGGAGGCCCCTAGGGCTCTAGGTTAAGCCCCTGGGGGCCGGGGGCCACGCATGAAGAGGGATTAAGGAGGGAGGGGGCCTTTGATAACCTTTGATAATAGGCCAGGCACCTGGTGTAACCCTAGCCTAATATAACCCTCACCTCCCCGGGGAGATAAAGGAGTCCCCCTTTTTGGTAGCCCCCAGCTGCTGGACATGTTGAGGGGTTCCCTGTAGGATTCCCTCCCGCCTAGTGTATCATAGGCTGTATAGAGTACCTAGGCCTACTGTATATATGTTGATGTATAAACCGTGTTGCGCCTGTTCTAGGCCCTAGTTGGTAAAGAGCACCCGAATGAGCAGTGGTGCTGTGATTTTAATGCGGCCTTTTAGTGGCCAGAATTGTGAAGGGTCTTTTTAAATGAACGCGCACTAGTTACCCGAATGTATAATTTGAATAATTGAATGCCATCTTGATCAATATAAAGGAACCTGATTGTTACTTATACAAGCTTGGTGTGGTGTCCGGTTATTGCGTCGCATTTCTGAGTTAATGTGAGAGTGTGCTGCACAACTGCCTTACACATTGCCTTCGCGTGCCTTTCCCCGCTTTGCGCCATGCTACCATAACGGTCTCGGTAACCCCGTTTCCAACAAATTATTTAATATATATATTAATAATGTTTATGTTGAATAACATTTATAAAATGTATGTCGAAGTTTATAAAAAATATAAAAATCTATATTATTTCAAATGTATTCAATTTTTTTTTGCTGTACCTGTTAAACAACTATTAAAAACTTTGTATATATTAAATACATATTTGACAGTTTTTGTTTCTAATAAATATGCATCAAAATTATAAAAATTTGTAATAAGTGATTTTTTCTTCAAATTACATATATTAAAAAATTGTAGGTGTATTGTGTTCGTCTAATACTTAATGTAAAAATAATAATGACTTGCAAATGTTATTCTTTTTTACCATACCGTTGCAAAAACTACTCTTACAAAGTATTTAATGCCTCAAAAATAATACATACTAGTTCCACTTCACTACAAACAAAGTAAACACATATCTTTAACACTAAAGGCTTGCTTATGACTTTGGTGGTGCGGTGACGGTTCCGCCCAGCCGCCGCAGCTCTAGTGCTGTGGTCAGACCGCCCACCAGACTAGGAGTTTCCTCCTGTCTGGTGGGCTGGTTTTTGGCATTCCTGTGGCAGTGCCTCAGAAAATGGGCACCACAATGGGAATGCCAAAAACAGTTCCTGCACAGCATTGAATGAAAAGTTCATGCAGTGCAGGAACTGGGGTGCATGCACACAGGGAAGCATATGCATCCCCATGCGGAGGTGGCACAGGGGGCCCTGCAGGTTCATGGAGAAAGAACCTCCATGACACAACCATCGGCGAGAAAACTCGTAATATGCTTGGCAGGACCACAGCAGTCTTGCCAAGCATATTGTGGCCTCCTGACCACCTCAACACCGTCAGGGAACAGTGGTTCCCTGGCAGCTGCTATGGGGCAATGGGAGTCAGTGTCGGGTACCCCACAAGTCTTACCTTCTGCTTGTGAAGTATTCTCGCAGAGACGAAATGAGCAACCGTCACCGTTCCCACCTTACCCTAGTAGGGAAGTGAACACTAACCAGGATGGTAATGGGATCGGGGAAGGAAGCTAGAGATGACGGGGATGGTGTTCAGAAGTTCGAGTAACGGACCTCTCTCACTCTGGGGACCGTTTGATGAAGCACCGTCTGGGTTAGGGAAGAGAAGGGGACACCAGGTTACTATAGACATAGACAAACCCACCCCTCCTCATACACACACATTCAGAACCGGTAATCACCTTGCTAATAGAAGCACATAAAACAAGAAGTCATCAGAAGAAACAGAAAAGAGATTCAGCGCACCAGCGCGGGTAAGTACATGTAACACTTTGTGCTCCTGTTCGATGAAGTGCAATGCAAACCCAAAGCGCTCCTGCGCGGTGATGTGTTACTCCAAGGCAAGCGCTCCTGCGCTCCAAGACACAATCCCACAACAAAAGTGCTCCTGCGCTTTAAAACATAATCCCAAAACAAAGCGCTCTTGCGCAGCAAAACAAAATCCCAAACAAAAAGCGCTCCAGCGTGGAAATCAGAAACTCTAGAAACAAGCGCTCCTGCGCGGTGAAATCTCTCAGTAGAACACCCAAATAAGAAGACTGGGCGCACTTGGCAGCGGGAAACAGGAGTATGATCAGGGTAGGTAGGAACTAAACAAGCGCTCCTGCGCGGACTCGGAAATACCTTTACAGCGGATGAGGCAGGTTCAGGCATCCGAAGTCGGCTACAACATTAATTCGAAGCGCCGAGCCGGGAGGAAACCGAGGCAGTTATGCGGTTTCCCCCGGATGCGCTGGAAGTTGTGGAGGAGGTTTCCGGTAGCGGAAACTAGACTGCTAACTGCATGTTAGGCGGAAGTGAGGCAATCCGGCTTCCATAGTGTTTGTCGGAGCATGCACACCGCAGTCACTCGGGGAGCGCCAAGCCCTCACCAGAACCATGACAGTCAGACTGTCCTAATTGTAAAAGGGTGGTCAGGAGACCGCCGCCGCCATGCACCGATGACTCGTAATCGGCTCCTAAATAATTAAAATCCACTATTCCCACCGTAAAACAACTTACCTCAAGGAAGGTTTTTCGACACCAAAAGGATTAAATTTACTATTCCTGCTCCAATCTATCTTAACTCAGGGAAGGTGCTGTACACTAAAGAGGCAACATTGACCGTTCCCACTGCACTAAAACTTATCTCAGGGAAGGTTTTGGACACTAAAAGGGTTAAATGTACTACTCCAACTCCAATATAAAATAAGTCAGGGAAGGTGTTGGACACTAAAGGGCAAGATTTACTATTCCCACTCCAATATACAATATGTCTGGGAGGTGTTAGAAAATAAAGAGGCAACATGTACTATTCCCACTCCAATCTTACTTAACTCTGGTAAGGTGCTGGACACTAAACAGGCAACGTTGACCATTCCCACTGCAATAAAACATATCTAAGAGGTTTCAGACACAAAGGGGCCGATTCCGATCTCGGTCGGAGGCGCACCCAATACCATTCGGTCGGGAAAAAAGCCATGCAAAAGCCTGTTTCCCGACCGATCCGTACAGCATACCGAACGAGTAAGTACGATGCGCACAACAGCAAAGAATCCGGCCGAGCCGTACTCACCCAAACCAGGTCCTCTTCCCCGACCGAGGCGAATCCGGAAACGCCGAATCGAGTCGCACGGAAGGAAATATGCAGCTCCGTCCGGCCGAACGAGTACGATGCGCTTTCCGTACGCGCCGAACCCGTCGCTATGCACGGCACGTCAAAGCATCCGGGAGAGGCGCACATAAGCTCCGATTCGCGCCACAACACGATCCACGGCTCCGAGACGAACACGCCAGCGACGAGGACGAGGCGAAGTGACGAGGACGACGCGAAGCGACGAGGACGACGCGAAGCAACGAGAAGGACGAACGACACGAACCAACCATGAATCCCTTCGTCCCGATCATACCAATATTCTACATTTACTACCGGAACAGGCACGGACGCGTACGGCGCAGAAGGTAAGCCAGACACCAACCACAAAACACATATAACATGTACACGACACATCACACACACACAGAGGGATGCAGAATATACTTACACCAGCAACAGCAGCACCATAGGGGCGGGATGCCCATCACCAATGCCACATATGCACACAGGAGCCTGAATGCGCACCACCACCCTCACCCAGGGGGGCAGGATGCCTACCACCACTACCACCCTCACCCAGGGGGGGCTGGATGCCTACCACTACTACCACCCTCACCCAGGGGGGGCTGGATGCCTACCACCACCCTTACCCAGGGGGGGCTGGATGCCTCCCACTACTACCACCCTCACCCAGGGGGGCTGGATGCCTACCACCACCCTTACCCAGGGGGCTGGACGCCTACCACCACTACCACCCTCACCCAGGGGGGCTGGATGCCTACCACTACTACCACCCTCACCCAGGGGGGCTGGATGCCTACCACCACCCTTACCCAGGGGGGCTGGATGCCTACCACTACTACCACCCTCACCCAGGGGGGATGGATGACTACCACTACTACCACCCTCACCCAGGGGGGCTGGATGCCTACCACTACTACCACCCTCACCCAGGGGGGCTGGATGCCTACCACTACTACCACCCTCACCCAGGGGGGCTGGATGCCTACCACCACTACCACCCTCACCCAGGGGGGCTGGATGCCTACCACCATCCTTAGCCAGGGGGGCTGGATGCCTACCACTACTACCACCCTTAGCCAGGGGGCTGGATGCCTACCACTACTACCACCCTTACCCAGGGGGCTGGATGCCTACCACTACTACCACCCTCACCCAGGGGGCTGGATGCCTACCACTACTACCACCCCCACTCATAGGATGGACAATGCATGACACAACCAGCACACCACAACCTAGGGAATGCAAGAAGAAGACATCCCCCAACACCATGACAAGCGTGTGTAGACTGTGTCAAATGCCTACAACACCGAACATGACTTTGAACATACAATGTGACCCCCTAGCACATGTGCCACACATATATGTGTGTGGCACCCACAATGCAAGCAGGCCATGACCATTGTGGCAATGGGGTCCAAACCCCCATCATCACAGTGACCAAAATGTAAGTGTGGGGTCCATAGCTGAAGCACACTTTGAACATTGTGGCAATGGTGTCCAAACCCCCATCATCACAGTGACCAAAATGTAAGTGTGGGGTCCATAGCTGAAGCACACTTTGAACATTGTGGCAATGGGGTCCAAACCCCCATCATCACAGTGACCAAAATGTAAGTGTGGGGTCCATAGCTGAAGCACACTTTGAACATTGTGGCAATGGGGTCCAAACCCCCATCATCACAGTGACCAAAATGTAAGTGTGGGGTCCATAGCTGAAGCACACTTTGAACATTGTGGCAATGGGGTCCAAACTCCCATCATCACAGTGACCAAAAGGTAAGTGTGGGGTCCATAGCTGAAGCACACTTTGAACATTGTGGCAATGGTGTCCAAACCCCCATCATCACAGTGACCAAAATGTAAGTGTGGGGTCCATAGCTGAAGCACACTTTGAACATTGTGGCAATGGGGTCCAAACCCCCATCATCACAGTGACCAAAATGTAAGTGTGGGGTCCATAGCTGAAGCATACTTTGAACATTGTGGCAATGGGGTCCAAACCCCCATCATCACAGTGACCAAAATGTAAGTGTGGGGTCCATAGCTGAAGCACACTTTGAACATTGTGGCAATGGGGTCCAAACCCCCATCATCACAGTGACCAAAAGGTAAGTGTTGACAAAGAAAGAGGTGCAACTGCCAAACTGCATGGATGATTCCTGGTCACAGAACAACAAACACATCAGTGGCAAAGTAGTGTATGTGTCCCATTGCAACATAAATTGGGGGAGCCAAATACTGCAGTGCAAATAAGACATACCTTTGGCCATGTGCAGACAAACAACACCCATGGGGGCTGACACCGTCAACAATCATCAATGACACAATGACAGAAGTGACCATCAGAATGCAGACCCACATATTTGCACCAATGGGCACACACATGCAGATACCCTGTGGAGACTGCAGATGTGAGGTGAACAGATACCATACCATGGCAGCAATGGGACACACAAACCATGATCATTGTGCTGACCGATGACCTAGGAGTCCCAGGGACAGCAGGGGAAAGCCACCAAACTACATACAGCCAATGGCACACCCAACATATGCCAATGCAGTGGTGCAGATGCACAAACACAAACAGGCAGACCCACACTGCACATCATACACAACAGGTGAGGGGGGTGCCAGTGTCCCCAGGCAACCACACAACACATGAGGAGACCTGAATACCAATCATACAGATGTGCATACAGTGCCACACAAAGGTAACTCATGGATCCAAATCCCCTATGTGGGCAAGCAGGCATTGTCAGATGAGAGGGAGCACAAATCACACATGTCACACAGGCACGTAGGGACAGCAACTGACACAGCAAGACACAGACACACCACAGCACCACCCCCAGGGCACCCACAATGTGGTGACCCTGGGCTGCATTACAATCCCACTGTGATGACAAAGCTAAATGTGGTTCACAGTGTGAACCACAGTCATGTGTCCTGAGCAACTAACTACCATCACACCTACACAAGCACAAATCAAACAGCATGGCCAGTAAGCCAAGGCCAACATGGAGGCAGGGACCTAGCCGGGCAACAAGTCTCATCTGCACACACTCAACACCACACCCCTCGACCTCCAACAATGTGCAGCAGTGAAGCACACATGCACTGGTGACATTGCACATGCACCCATGACTATTCCAGGGTGGTGGGTGGGAACCAAGGTGCAGAAACACATCACACATGGACACTCAACAAGACTCCTGAATGTCTGACACACTGCACACTACGCTGTACATGGACATGACGGCAATACCACACCAACCAATGGGATCCCAGCCACAGTCACACACCAATGAAGAAGCCAAGGTCACCCACAAAGAACACACATAGACAACAACCAACATTGCAGCCCGGACCCTGAGGAGTGCCAGCAGTCACACACACAACGTGTCACAATCACTGAAAGATAACACAAACTGGAAATCACATGACAGGGGCAAACAACAAGTGCCAAGGGGAAACCTGACTGTGACCCATCTGCGTCTGCACACAAACTCAGCCCTGACAGCAAACACACCTATGGGTGACACCCTGATGACCAGTAATGTGCCATGCACCCACATCACAGAGAACCCAGGGCGAAGACTTTGGGGGAACATAGGTCAACTCAGCTAGCATCACAAACAGGTACAACACTAGGGATCACAGCATGCACAGCTAAACGGAAGTGAACACACAGACATGCACATACAACACACACCTTGGGTGCTGGCAATGTCACAGGAGTACACACTGCCATGAGGGGACTCCACTCCTGTGTGAGGAAAGCTGTGCCATAGGTTGCCTCAGTAGGGCCCCATCATGTCAGCTGAGCACTTGGTCACACAATCAACAATTAGCACCAAATGAGGGCTCCCGTAACATCAGCCTGGTCATGGAAGTGCCAACGGAATCATCAGCACAGATCCAACACACTTGTATAGCAATGTTGCACTGACAACACAGATGAGTCCTTCCCCATTGATGCCCAAACCTGCATGTCCACTGGAGATGGCCACACGGTCAGGGAAGTAGACGAATTGAACAATGGCAGGCACAACAGATGTGCAGGGGTGGAAGCCACAGATGTGAAATAGGCAATCTGAGTAGGGAATCCCATTGCCAAATACTGAACACATGACACCCTCAGATGCTGCTATGGATGACATGGATACACCACAGGATAGGACACATTCCCCCTGGACCACATGGGTTCCTGCACAGTAACACTTCATTATCATGAGACCAAATATCACCATCACTGCAGCAAGGGCATGGTTAGCATCATCAACATCATGTACATCAGAAGCAAAAGCACTAGAGAACAGAAAGTTGCTTTATTCAGCATTTGTGGCATTAAAAGTAGAAGTCCAGTAGAAAATAAACAAAGGCCAATGGCCAGTCCATCAACAAAGTCACAAGTGGGTGACAGTGGCAGATGCCACCCTACACATGCCTGCACAAAACCAAGGACAATCCACTAGGAGGGGCAACCGGGGGGTAGGCCAGGCACCGCAGGGACAGGATCAGGGCTCACCAGGAGGAAGCAGGGAAGGGGTGGTGGGTGCTGGAGAGCCACTGACAACTGCAGTGGAGGTGTCTGACATGGTGTGTGCCGGCACAACTGGGGGGCATGGCTCAGATGTTGTGGGTGCCGGCACGACTGCAGTGGACCCTGCAGATGGAGTGGACAGGTCCGCCACTGCAGTGCCCAAGTCAGACAGGGTGGTAGTGGACTCCACTGCAGTGCCTACCACCAGGGGAGGAGAATGGGGAACAGGCAAGGTGGGCTGGACAGAGGGGGAGGACACCCTCACCACATCAGTGGCACAGACAAGCACAGCGGGGGGTGTGGTGCCGGGAGAGCAAGTGGCAGGGGGAGTAGGCCGGAGCCTCTTGGGGATGGTATATCTGTGGGTGGGGGAACCTGGGGCAGGGTGTGTTGGGGCCACCTGTGGAGTGGGGGCCTGAGGGATGGAGGAAGGAGACCTGGTGCTTGAGCTGCAGGGCGGCGGCGGGGTCTTGCTCTTACCACTCCGGGGGGACTTGCGGGTGGGGGCCTCAGTCTGTCTGCGCCTGGGGGCGGGTGTCCGGGGGCGAGGGGCACTCTGCTCCGTGTGGGGGGGCTTCCTCTTCCCCCTGGATGCTGGAGCAGCTGGATCGGAGGGGAAGAGGCCGAGGTCACTGAGGAAGATGCGCTGGGTCTTTGGGGTTGCAGGTGAGGCAAGGGAGGGTGCTTTGGAGGGAGAGGCAACTGAGGACTGCGCAGTGCCCGTGGATGCGTGTGTGTGTACCAGGGCCCCATCCCCTGTGAGTCTGGTTTCAGTCCCCTGACTGTGCGTGCGTGTGCGTTTTGTTTGTGGCGTGTGTGTCTGTGTGCTGGACGTGTGTGTGCTGGTGTGTGCCTGTGCCGGTGTGTGTGTGCTTGGGACGGGTAAGGTGCTGGGGAGTGTGGATGGAGCAGAGGCAGGAGGGGTGAGGGACTGTCTGAGGAGGGACACTGCTGCCGTCAGGGAGGAGTCCATGGACCTATTGCCCCTCTGTAGGTCAGACATGCCCGATGAGATGCCCTCCATGAACGACACCAGCTGAGTCAACAGAGCGGTGTGCGCATGGAGGACACTCAGCATGGCTGTCTGCCCTACATGGAGCTGGCGAAGGAGGTACACAGACTCCTCACTCAGGGCAGCAGGGGACACAGGGGCAGGGGGTGCGGTGCCTGGCCCAAAGGAGACACGCTCCCGAACATGGGAGCCTCCACGGACCTGGGGAATGGGAGCCGATGGGAGGGCGGTGGTGGTGCTGGTGGTGGCGGGGACAGCAACACTAGCTGGGGTGTGGTGGCTGCTGACACCCGCCTCCATAAGGGAGTCATCCTCCGAGTTGCTCTGGTCCTCAGCTGAGGTGGATGGTGCTGAGGACTCCTCGGTGTGGCTCCCCCGCCCTCCGTGCCACTGGGTCCCTCCGACCACTCCTCGGCTGCTGAGCCAGTCTGGCTCTCTGGCTCCTCCTGGTCCGTGGAGCTGTCCCCTTCCGTGCCCGTGGATGTATCTGCAAACAATGGGGAAACAGACAGACATCAGTCACCTGCACCAAACGCACACACCACTGTGAGCACAGCACGTTACAGAGCAAGCCCTGGCATTATTAGTTGTACATTGCTAAAAGTGCCCTAACTGAACAGGAGAAGCCAATTGTCAGTCTGATGCCAAGCATGGCACTCACATCCCACATGGCCTTGCACCCATCTGTCTGGTGTCTGTTGGATTGCAACACCCCAGTGTGGACACATGCACCAAGTACACAGTAGTTGGACAGTGCAGAGGACACGGTGTGGCATGTGGACATGCACACATCACAGCTCTTGCCACTGAGTCAGTACAGGTTTCCGGATGAAAGGGATGCCCAGAGTCAAATAGGAAATGCATGTGATGCATACCAGCGACAGGCACCATGATGCACCCATGTCCTGATAGCCATCGCCACAATGGTGTGCATGTAGCACATGTCACTCCCCTGCAGGACCACCAATAAGTTGACACATGCCATGGCAGAGGCATGACTGCTAAGTCATACATCACTGTCTCAGTGATGTATGACTTGGCAGCCAGACAACAACACTATGCACTGTGTCACAATAGTAGGTCATGGGGAATGCAAGTCCTGGAGCTGCACAAGTGCACATGTACATCCCCCACACAACACATCATCTTAACCCTCATCTGTCCAGGTCATACCTATTGGACATATGGGAGACCTGTGACACTACCCTCTGAACCTGAGCCCCTCACAATCTGCTGTGAATGGGGAACAGCTGCCTGAACTTCACATTCGCATACCCCAGTCTGCACGGGCAGCTGATCAAACACCTATGTGACACACAAGTATCGTCTCCTATGGTCACATCTCCAGGGGCATGCTGAGCCCCTACCAAGAAACACACCAGCAGTCCTGCTAACTAATCCACAGCACACTGACACAGAGGCAGACACCTGAGGGGTCAAATCACTGCGCACAATGTGTCAGCTGATACACGGGAGTGGGAGTACAGAGTGCATTGCATGGCCTGGAGTAGGCATGACTGTCCTGCTCCACATGAATGAGGGATGAGCCCTGGACAGTGGATAGCTGGCTATGTATGTGTGACACACGTAATCTGCACACTCCTGGGGACAAACATTGTTCCCACCCGCTGCATGGGCGTGTGCCACATACCCCAGGCACATGTGGTGGCTCAGCTCAGCAAGTGGACCGCATAACAAAGCAACACGCAGATTACATGTCCGAACACAGGCGTTGTGTGAACAATGGACCCACCCATGATGCCCACAACAGAGTTAGGGAAACAGATGCTGTCCCCCACCTTTAGTGAAGCAAACTGCAAGGACACAGTCCCAAGTGACACAATTCCCTGAATGTAAGGGCCACACCTGGGTATCAGATGAGCAGTGGGCAGTGCACAATAGAGGGACATGGCTCCTGGACAACATGACTGCTGCACTGTGGCAGTTGAACCAGGCCAGAGGAGGGCACAAAGCATGTAATACAGAGTTCACAGTGCAGTCTTTGACTCACCCCCTCCTTGCTGCTGTCTGGCCTTCAGCTGCCCATCCAGGTCTGGAAACACCACCGCCAGGATCTGGAGCATGTGGGGGGTCAGGGTCCGTGTTCCGCCCCTCCTGCGAGGAGGCGACAGCTTCAGCTGGACCCGTGGAATCCTCCGGGTCCAGCCCCGAAGGTCCTGCCACCTCTTCTGGCAGTTGCGGATCCGGCGCTTGTAGACCCCCACGGACCGGACGGCCCGGACGATGTCCTTCCAGATCTCCTGCTTCCGATGGGCATTAACCTGTCAGGATGACAAAGTGAAAAGGCCATTACTACACATGCAACATATCCGTGCATGACACAGTTGCATATACATGTCTCAATCATAGGGGCACATGATGTACACAGGCAGTGCAAAGCTGCCCATGGACAGTTTGCCAGACGTCACTACATGGTATCATTGCATGGGAAGTAAAACCTTGTTCAAATGCACTGTCACTGCACCATACCTGTCCAGTGCATGTCACTACACACTATGGGGGGTGACAACTACTCAGTGAGCCTGCTAGACAGTGGCGTGCAGACTTTCAGCCTTGCTAGTCAGACAATATGCGCAATCAGAAAGGCAGTGCACAGAACACTCACCTGCTCCCCTGGTGTCCCATACAGCTTGCTGTACTGTGGAAGTAGGCTGTCCAGCAGGGCCTGGTTCTCTTCAAGGCTGAAGGCTGGGGCTCTCTCCACAGTACGTGCCATTGCAGGGTCCAGAGGGGCAGAGACAGCAGCAGTGCAGTGGCATATGTCGTCCTGGAGCATGTAGTGCAGGCAAGTGAGCTCTCAGGGGAACAGCCAGCAATATATATGTGCTTGAGAGGCAGATACTGTCCCTTGTGTCCAAAGTGATAGGTCCAAGTCGTTTGCATCTTCTGAATCTGGCCAATCCATGGAATAGCAGCACCAAAACACGCCCACAGCATCCTTCAAATCTTCAACTTCATGACATACATGATTTTGCAACATTGTTGTGGGTGACCAACTGATTTTCCAGCAACCGACTCGTTCGAAATTCGAAAACGCGTCCGTTGCCAGGCAAGCCCATTTTCAATGGGTGCGCACCGATCGGTCCATTGCGGTACAACACGTACAGGGGTACAACGCGTACCCGCACACATTGAATGCAATGGGCCGGCCGGGGGCACCGATCGGTCCATTGCAGTACAACGCGTACAGGGGTACAACGCGTACCCGCACACATTGAATGCAATGGGCCGGCCGGTGGCACCGATCGGTCCATTGCAGTACAACGCGTACAGGGGTACAACGCGTACCCGCACACATTGAATGCAATGGGCCGGCCGGGGCACCGATCGGTCCATTGCAGTACAACGCGTACAGGGGTACAACGCGTACCCGCACACATTGAATGCAATGGGCCGGCCGGGGCACCGATCGGTCCATTGCAGTACAACGCGTACAGGGGTACAACGCGTACCCGCACACATTGAATGCAATGGGCCGGCCGGGGCACCGACCGGTCCATTGCAGTACAACGCGTACAGGGGTACAACGCTGCACCCGCACACATTGAATGCAATGGGCCGGCCGAGGGCACCGATCGGTCCATTGCAGTACAACGCGCATAGGGGTACAACGCGTACCCGCACACATTGAATGCAATGGGCCGGCCGGGGCACCGATCGGTCCATTGCAGTACAACGCGTACAGGGGTACAACGCGTACCGCGACACATTGAATGCAATGGGCCGGCCGGGGCACCGACCGGTCCATTGCAGTACAACGCATACAGGGGTACAACGCGTACCCGCACACATTGAATGCAATGGGCCGGCCGGGGCACCGACCAGTCCATTGCAGTACAACGCGTACAGGGGTACAACGCGTACCCGCACACATTGAATGCAATGGGCCGGCCGGGGCACCGACCGGTCCATTGCAGTACAACGCGTACAGGGGTACAACGCTGCACCGCGACACATTGAATGCAATGGGCCGGCCGGGTGCACCGACCGGTCCATTGCAGTACAACGCTGCATCAGGGGTACAACGCGTGCACCGCACACATTGAATGCAATGGGCCGGCCGGGGCACCGACCAGTCCATTGCAGTACAACGCGTACAGGGGTACAACGCGTACCCGACACATTGAGTGCAATGGGCCGGCCGGGGCACCGACCGGTCAATTGCAGTACAACGCGTACAGGGGTACAATGCGTACAGGGGTACAACGCGTACCCGCACACATTGAATGCAATGGGCCGGCCGGGGGCACTGACCGGTCCATTGCAGTACAACGCGTACAGGGGTACAACGCGTACCCACACACATTGAATGCAATGGGCCGGCCGGGGGCACCGACCGGTCCATTGCAGTACAACGCGTACAGGGGTACAACGCGTACCCGCACACATTGAATGCAATGGGCCGGCCGGGGGCACCGACCGGTCCATTGCAGTACAACGCATACAGGGGTACAACGCGTACAGGGGTACAACGCGTACCCGCACACATTGAATGCAATGGGCCGGCCGGGGGCACCGACCGGTCCATTGCAGTACAACGCGTACAGGGGTACAACGCGTACAGGGGTACAACGCGTACCCGCACACATTGAATGCAATGGGCCGGCCGGGGGCACCGACCGGTCCATTGCAGTACAACGCGTACAGGGGTACAACGCGTACAGGGGTACAACGCGTGCACCGCACACATTGAATGCAATGGGCCGGCCGGGGGCACCGACCGGTCCATTGCTGTTCAACGCATCACTGTACATGTGACTGGCATATGTCAGCATGCCTGTCTCAGATGGACATATGCCAGCCACAGATAGCTCCCAGGGAGTGAGGGGCACACCTACATCACGACAGCCTGTCCAAACTTTATCATAAGGCATGTAAGGCTGCATTTCCTATTGTGTGTATGTTGGTGTACATGTTGTCCTGTGGGTATCACCTGTGGGCAGCCACCCCCAGGCTGTGCACGTGTTCATGGGGACAGGATCCTGGGTGTTACGTGTACATGACCACTGTGATGTGCAACTGTTCATATCTGTGCATGTGCCATGGTCACATTTCACGGTGGTGTATGTGTATGTCATGTCACATACCCCGTGAGTCCCATGTGGGACGGTATGTTTGAGCCAGGGTGTCCCAGTGGCACAATAGTGATGGTCCTCCACAGTCTTTGTGCATGTAGTGTTTACAATGTCTCTGATTTCATGTGCACAATGGGAGACAGTCTCCACATCCAGGTTGTGTGTGCATGGACTTTGATGTTGTGCGTGTGTGTGTCACAGACGTCCATGTCTGTCCTGCCGTGGCAAGTGGGGCCACTACCTGTGGGGGTCATGGTTGTTTTGCTGTGGTGTATACATGATACTCCATGTAATGCCAGTGTCCATGTGGCAATACAGGGTCCCTGGGAATGTACCTGTCGTTGAGCTGTGGTGCCTGGGGCACATCTGTCCTCACATGTCACTGTGGGGGGTGATTGTGACACGGCAGCAGGAGATGGGAACTGTGACACGGCCTCATGATATCCAATGGGCCAACCTGGGACTAATTGATGCCACCTGTTGGACCGTGTTGACAGATGTTGGCCATGTATGTACCATACATGTCCTTCCGGAACTGCACACTTCATGTAGTTGTGCCTCATAATGATGTATGTTGGGATATTGAGTGTGTTCAATGCCGCATATGTGGGGTGACTGACAATCTTGCTTACTTCTCCTCTGCACTGCAGGGCTCCTGCTGTCCATCGACCATTCCCAGACCTGGCAACGATGGTGGAACGGGACAGCATCCGACGGTACCGCTTCACCAGGCAGCTGATTGAGGATTTGGCAGTGCAGTTGTCCCCACATTTGCAGCCTGGCCGGCCGTATCCTACAGCGCTGACCCCCAAGGTGAAGGTGATGGCAGCCCTACACTTCTTTGCCACCGGTACCTTCCAACATACTGTGGCGACTGCTGGTGGGATGTCACAGACCATGTTGAGCCGTGTGCTCCGTGATGTTTTGGCGGCAATGTTGCTATTCCTGAACCAGTACATCTATTTCCCTAGACTGCGACGACTCACTGACGTGAAGAGTGACTTTTATGCCCTGGGGAGGATGCCGCATGTCATTGGCTCCATTGATGGGACACATGTGGCTTTGGTACCACCACAGGCCCAGGAGCAGGCCTACAGGAACCGCAAGCACTACCACTCGGTCAATGCACTGGTGGTGTGTCTTGCAGACATGACCATCACACACGTGTGTGCCCGTTTCCCTGGTTCAGCACACGATGCCTTTGTGATGAGGAGTAGTTGCATCCCCAGGATGATGGCACAGATGCAGAACCAGCGTGCCTGGCTTGTCTGTGTGTACTGACTTTGTGCCATTGTGTGTGATCTGATCTGTAGTATTCCGCCCACTTTTCCAAGTCAGCTAATGTGCACTTGTCTGTCCGTAGGTGATTCGGGATACCCCAACATGCCGTGGTTGCTGACACCCCTCAGGAACCCTGTGACACCAGCCCAGATGCGCTACAATGAGGCACATGGTCGGACCAGGAGAGTGATTGAGCGGACATTTGGTCTCCTGAAGAGCCGCTTCCGCTGCCTGGACAAGACCGGAGGGTCCCTCCCATATGCCCCTGTGAAAGTGTGCAAGATTATCATCGTCTGCTGCATGCTCCACAACCTGGCAGTGCGGAAGGAGTTGCCTCTCATCCAGGATGACAATGACCAACATCCGCCACCTGTTGAGGATCCTGGCCTGGACCACAATGCCAGTGATGATGATGATGATGATGATGATGATGGTAATGTCCGCACACAGCTCATCACCAACTTCTTTAGCTGAATGTGAGTATCCTGAGGTGTCATGTCAATGATGTGAGTTGGCATGATGTGTAGGTGGTGTTCTGGTGCTGTTGGAGTGTGTCCATGGGCTACTTGACTGGATGTGTGTTGCGATGTGTGCTTACAGGTGGGCTGTACTCCCCAACAGTGTTGACATGCTAACTTGGTTCTGGGTGGGTATCTTGTAACATGTATTGTGCATGAGTTTTGCTGTTCTGTCCTGTACTCCATTGCTTTTGACTGTGTGTCATTTCTGTCCTTCACAGGGTACTTTCAGATTCGTTTGGTCAACTGTGTCCACCGACGACGTGATTGCACTTCCAGGCTGGTAGCTGTTGTGTCCCTACAGGTGATGTGCGCCACACCCATGGACTTCCTTCCGTCTACAGTTGTTGACTGTGTGCCCGCTGCCAGGTGGGATTACCTTGCATCTGTAGTGGTTACGACATGTTGCAACTGTGTAATAAACCTGTGCTTCACTTTGTGATGTGCGTTGTCTGTGGTCACACATTTGACTGCCATTTGCTTACTGCACCTGTGGGCTACTTGACTACAACTGGGAATGGGTGTGGTGTCTGTGCATTGCACCGTCTTCCCTGGCAACATCAGTGTAGGCAATGAGTCAGATGGCCTAGGTGTGTATGTGTTGTGTAGCCCTGGTGGTGTGTCTCCCTCATATGTGTCACGTTGCCTTTACTCACATGCCTGTGTTGTCCTTGCTGTTGCAGTTCGCATACACAGTGTAATTTTGCAGTTCATCATCCCCATAACAGCACCCACGTTGGAATCACAACAGAGGCAAGTATGGTGTATTATTGTGTTTATTGTGATACATTTGTGTGAATAGTGCATAGGATGGGTAGTGCTGTACATAAATCTTGCAATCCGAAGTTCCTAGGTGAATTGAAAGTCCTGGTAGACAGAATCCCCAGTATCGGGGCCACAGTTGTCTGACACATTGGTCCAACTTGTACTCCCCATGCAATGTGTGGGAGTAGTGTTGCCGTCAACAGGGTGAACAGTCTGTGCACAAAGGTGAACATCCAGAACAGGTTCAGGCTTCCTGGGAGTTGCGCTTGGCCATCGGCCTCTCACTTGCCCCTCCTCGGACGACCCCTCTTCTTGGGGGGCCCCTCAAGTACAGGCTGCTGCGGTGCAGGGGACTCTCCGCCAGAGTCATCCTCCCTCCCTGTGGCAGTTGCAGTTTTTTCGGCACCAGATGTTGTTGGCACACAGGGAGGTGTGGACTGGTTGCTGTTCATCTGGCGGAGGCATTGTAAAATGTCCCTGTGCACCACCGTCATCTCATGCAGTGCATCCCACTTGGACTCCACGCGGGACATGTGTGAGTCCACGCGGGACATGTGTGACTCCACGTGGGACATGTGGGAGTCCAAGCGGGCATGATGGGCAGCCTGCTGCTGTTTCATGTCTCTGAGGAGCCCCACTACCTGGCTGAGATCTCCGGTGCTGGACTGGTACGCATCAGCTATGCGTACCAGTTGTGGGTCATCATGCACACCAGCAACGTCTGCAAGCAGCGACCTCTGTCTCCCACCCCTCCCACCACCCCTGCTGACATGTGCAGTGTGTGCAGTGGCACGCACAGATAACCCTGGTCCACCTTGGGGGTTGGTGGTGGTGGTGGTGTCCATGGCCCCAGGTTGGTCCAGGGTCCCTGTGCTGGTGTTGCTCCTTGTTCTGTCCATGTCGGCAGGGATGGTATTTGTGGTGACAGTCGTTGGAGGGGTGGGTGCAGGGGGTGCAGCTGGTGGTCCTTCTGGTGCTGCAGCTGGTGGTCCTGCTGGTGCTGCATGTAGACTTGCACCGGATGTGCCAGGTTGGTCTTCATCGTCCGAGGAGGACAGAGGCTGTACGATGCCAGTGAGCTCCGCATCCTCTTGAGCCTGGGACTGGGACTCCTCAGCGTCTGCTGCTGTGTCCCCATCATCACCTGTTTTTGGGAGACACACACAATGTATGTTATGTTTCTGCAGGCATCAATGGTTGACACACATGACAGTTGTGACTGTGCCTCTGGGTGCGGGCCTGTACATTGCATTGTCCTAAGTCGTCACAGTCAGGGGTTGATATTGGTGTGGCACATTGTCCTGCATTATTTGGGCATTTCTATGTATTGTTTGGGGTGTGAACATGGTCTGCATTGGTTGTGTTTGCTTGACAGCCGGCCCTCCTTCCCACCCACCTAGCCAGTCAGTTATCCCACCATGGAACGTGCTTGCATTGCAGGGAGTGGAAGTTGTCTCTCAGGATGTCAGTCAGTGGTGTCCTGCTGTTTGTTGGTGCACAGTTGCCAGCAGGGCCTTGTGCTCCCCACAGCAGTAGCCAGTGTCAGCCATCTTGTGAGTCCTTCTCCACTTCCTGTGATGTGAGCATGGTTCAGGGTGGTGTTGATGGGACAGTTGTGGGGGTGAGCTATGTCTGTGACTACGACTCCCATCATGCTATTGCCTCCACCCCACTTCCCAGCATTCCCATACTTACTTGCTTTTGTGGGGAGTTCAGTGTGTGTGGGTGTGAGAGCAATGGCAAGATGGCTGACAGTGGTGTCCTGCTGTTGGTTGGTGTGCAGTACCCAGCATGCCCTTGTGCTCCCCACGACACAGCAACAGTATCAGACATATTTGATGGGCCTTTCCACTCTCTGTGGGATGTGCATGCGTGAGTGTGAGCTTGCTGGGCCATGTGGTGGGGGATGTAGAGCTGTGACTACGACTCCCATCATGCTATTGCCTCCACCCCCTTCCCAGCATGCCCATGCTTCCTTCTGACTCTGCTTCCCTGTGGGGTGGGCTGGCTGTGCTGACAGGATGGCTGGGAGTGTTGTCCTGGCAGTTGTTTGGCTAAAAGTCCCAAGAGTGGCCCTGTGCTTCACACAACATAACCCAGGGTGGTGGTTCTTTGTGGGATCTTGTGTTAGGATGGGGGCATTGCATTCTACCAGGTGGGTTCTGTGGAGTTTGTGTTGGGGGTGTGTGTGAGGGGAGGTGCTTGTGACTATGGTCAGTGCTGCAAGTCCTCCTTCCCACCCAGCCAGCCAGATATCCCACCATGGAACGTGCTTGCATTGCAGGGAGTGGAAGTTGTCTCTCAGGATGTCAGTCAGTGGTGTCCTGCTGTTTGTTGGTGCACAGTTGCCAGCAGGGCCTTGTGCTCCCCACAGCAGTAGCCAGTGCCAGCCATCTTGTGAGTCCTTCTCCACTCCCTGTGATGTGAGCATGGTTCAGGGTGGTGTTGATGGGACAGTTGTGGGGGTGACCAATATCAGTGACTACGACTCCCATCATGCTATTGCCTCCACCCCACTTCCCAGCATTCCCATACTTACTTGCTTTTGTGGGGAGTTCAGTGTGTGTGGGTGTGAGAGCAATGGCAAGATGGCTGACAGTGGTGTCCTGCTGTTGGTTGGTGTGCAGTACCCAGCATGCCCTTGTGCTCCCCACGACACAGCAACAGTGTCAGACATCTTTGATGGGCCTTTCCACTCTCTGTGGGATGTGCATGCATGAGTGTGAGCTTGCTGGGCCATGTGGTGGGGGATGTAGAGCTGTGACTACGACTCCCATCATGCTATTGCCTCCACCCCCCTTCCCAGCATGCCCTTGCTTCCTTCTTTTTGACTCTGCTTCCCTGTGGGGTGGGCTGGCTGTGCTGACAGGATGGCTGGGAGTGTTGTCCTGGCAGTTGTTTGGCTAAAAGTCCCAAGAGTGGCCCTGTGCTTCACACAACATAACCCAGGGTGGTGGTTCTTTGTGGGATCTTGTGTTAGGATGGGGGCATTGCATTCTACCAGGTGGGTTCTGTGGAGTTTGTGTTGGGGGGTGTGTGAGGGGAGGTGCTTGTGACTATGGTTAGTGCTGCAAGTCCTCCTTCCCACCCACCCAGCCAGCCAGTTATCCCACCATGGAACGTGCTTGCATTGCAGGGAGTGGAAGTTGTCTCTCAGGATGTCAGTCAGTGGTGTCCTGCTGTTTGTTGGTGCACAGTTGCCAGCAGGGCCTTGTGCTCCCCACAGCAGTAGCCAGTATCAGCCATCTTGTGAGTCCTTCTCCACTCCCTGTGATGTGAGCATGGTTCAGGGTGGTGTTGATGGGACAGTTGTGGGGGTGACCAATATCAGTGACTACGACTCCCATCATGCTATTGCATCCACCCCCCTTCCCAGCATGCCCATGCTTCCTTCCTTTTGACTCTGCTTCCCTGTGGGGTGGGCTGGCTGTGCTGACAGGATGGCTGGGAGTGTGGTCCTGGCAGTTGTTAGGCTAAAAGTCCCAAGAGTGTCCCTGTGCTTCACACAACATAACCCAGGGTGGTGGTTCTTTGTGGGATCTTGTGTTAGGATGGGGGGCATTGCATTCTACCAGGTGGGTTCTGTGGAGTTTGTGTTGGGGGGTATGTGAGGGGAGGTGCTTGTGACTATGGTTAGTGCTGCAAGTCCTCCTTCCCACCCACCCAGCCAGCCAGTTATCCCACCATGGAACGTGCTTGCATTGCAGGGAGTGGAAGTTGTCTCTCAGGATGTCAGTCAGTGGTGTCCTGCTGTTTGTTGGTGCACAGTTGCCAGCAGGGCCTTGTGCTCCCCACAGCAGTAGCCAGTGTCAGCCATCTTGTGAGTCCTTCTCCACTCCCTGTGATGTGAGCATGGTTCAGGGTGGTGTTGATGGGACAGTTGTGGGGGTGACCAATATCAGTGACTACGACTCCCATCATGCTATTGCCTCCACCCCCTTCCCAGCATGCCCATGCTTCCTTCCTTTTGACTCTGCTTCCCTGTGGGGTGGGCTGGCTGTGCTGACAGGATGGCTGGGAGTGTTGTCCTGGCAGTTGTTTGGCTAAAAGTCTCAAGAGTGTCCCTGTGCTTCACACAACATAACCCAGGGTGGTGGTTCTTTGTGGGATCTTGTGTTAGGATGGGGGGCATTGCATTCTACCAGGTGGGTTCTGTGGAGTTTGTGTTGGGGGGTGTGAGGGGAGGTGCTTGTGACTATGGTCAGTGCTGCAAGTCCTCCTTCCCACCCAGCTAGCCAGATATCCCACCATGGAACGTGCTTGCATTGCAGGGAGTGGAAGTTGTCTCTCAGGATGTCAGTCAGTGGTGTCCTGCTGTTTGTTGGTGCACAGTTGCCAGCAGGGCCTTGTGCTCCCCACAGCAGTTGCCAGTGTCAGCCATCTTGTGAGTCCTTCTCCACTCCCTGTGATGTGCGCATGGTTCATGGTGGTGTTGATGGGACAGTTGTGGGGGGGCAATATGTGTGACTGCGACTCCCATGATGCTATTGGCTACACTGACTTGGCCAGCATACACAGAATTCCTTCCTTTGAGTGGTCTTCACTGTGTGTTGGTGTTGTTGTGGTGGCTACATGTCTGGATGTGTTTGTTAGTTCTATTTGTGCCACTGCCTAGCTGTAGTTGTAGTTGTGTTTGTACATGTGATGGCAAAGTTGGATGTGACTTTTTTGATGGCATGTGTTGTGTTTATCTGACTGACATACACATTTTGGGATGATTCTGTTCTGGTTGCTGTGCAATTGCTATGAGTGCATGGTTTGACTCTCCCCTTGACAGTGATGTGTGTGTGTTTTGTGGCAGTATATTGTGTACATTTGTTGTGTACTCACCAGGCTCTGGGATGTCCTCTAGTCCATATACGCTCACTGGCGGAAGGATGGCCCGCACCTTCTCCTCCCAGGGCCTGAGGTATATTGGCTTGGCAGGAGGGCCACTGCCGGTGTGTTGGCTGTTGATGTAGTCTTTTTTAGCAGGTCCCGTACCCTCCTGCGCACGTCATACCACCTGTTCTGGATGTCGCTCTTTGTGCGCCGACATGGTGATTGTGCGTTCACCCTGTTGATGATCCTCTCCCACATCTTGGTTTTCTGGGAGATGGGGGTCTGTTGGACCAGTGTGCCAAACAGCTGTGGCTCTACCCTGAGGATCTCGTCTACCATGACTTCCAATTCACAATCTAGGAACTTGGGATTCTTCTTGGGGGGCATGGTGATGGGTGGTGATGGTGAGTGATGTGTGTGTTGGTGTGCAGGTGAGGGTGTGTGAGTGTGTGTTTTGCTTGGTGTATGTGAGGTAGGTATTTGTTGGTGTGCTGATGGTGTGTGGCTTGTGTGAGGGATGAGCTGTGGGTGTGTGGTTGCTTTCTCTTGGGTGCTGGCAGTGGAATGGCATTTGCAAAGGCTCATGGTTGTGATTTGTGTCCTTTATATGGGTGGAGTTGTGGGTGTGTCTTTGTTCTCTGTCCCCACCCCCCCAGTATTTATTGGCTTGGTAATTGCTTGTTTGGCCTTTTTTTGGGTGAATTTTCCTTTGTACTGTCTGTGTATGTTGGAAACGTTCTTGTGACCGAGTCGGACCCTGCATTTGTCTCGTACGGTCTTCTCCGTTTCGTTCACGCTGTGTATGTGCAGTTTTCTATGCTGCGTACGCGTCGGTCGCGGTGTTTTGTGTTGCTTCGGCTCGGTTTTGTATGCGTGTCGGTCGTACGGCTTGGCCTCCGTCCGACTCGCTCGTGGTTTTCGCGCCTTGAATCGTACTTTGCGGGTTGGAGTTCGCGTGTACGGTTCGGTCGGATTTGTTCCGGGTGCGTGTCGGTCGGTTGGATTCGCGTGTTTTTCCGACCGGATTGCTGTTTTCCGTGCGGCTCGGTCGGTCGACTTGGTTTCGGTACGTGTCGGTCGGATTTTGCACGCCTTGCATCGTACTTGGCGTGTCGGGCGCCACAGGTACGTGTCGGTCGGTATTATTTCCGGATCCGAGTCGGTCGGTGCTTTTTCCGGCCCGAATCGGAATCGACCCCTAAAAGGGTTAAATGTACTATTCCCTCTCCAAGATAAACTAAGTCAGGGAAGGCGATAGACACTAAAGGGGTAAAATTTACTATTCCTACTCAAATCTAACTAACCTTAAGGAAGATGCTGGACACTAAAGAGACAACAATTAAAATTCCCACTACAAGAAATCTTATTTCACAGGTTTTGGACAGTAAAAAGGTTAAATATGCTAGTCCCAATCCAAAATAAAATAATTCTGGGAAGGTGTTGGAAACTAAAGGGACAACATTTAATATTCCCACTGCAATAACACTTAACTAAGGGAAGGTGCTGGACACTAAAGAGGCAACATTGCCCATTCATACTGAAATAAAACTTATCTCAGGGAAGGTTTTGTACACTAAAAAGGTTAAATGTACTATTTCCACTCCAAGATAAAATCAGTCAGGGAAGGTGTTGGACACTAAAGAAGCAACATTTACTATTCCCACTCCAATATACCTTAACTCTGGGAAAGTGCTATACACTAAAGATGCAACATTGACCATTTTCAATCCAATATAGCATATCAATGAAGGTGTTGGACACTTAGGGCCTGATTACGAGTATAGCAGTCTGGGAACAGCTGTGACCGCGGTGGCAGTCTGACATGCGCAACCTCGCAGTCCAATCACAGTATTACAAGACATGTAGTCACATGAAATAAAAAATGCTGTGGTGCCGCTGATACCGCCAGTCAAATCCGACCACAGAGGCTGTGAAATAGGGCAATGAGCCTGTGGGAGGCCCAGACCGCCAGTGATGCTGCCGGCCCAATTACAAGTTGCTTTACAGCCGGTGTGACCGTGATGGTCCAACCACCACATCTGAGCTGGCAGAAAGGGAGGGATATAAGGGCGAATCTCACATTTACTCACCTTTACACATCTTGTGATGCCATGGAGGTGGTTGTCTATGTCCTGCCACTGCTGTACCTGCTTGATCACGTCCAATAATGCTTGATCGGTCGCCGACGAAATCAGTGGTAAGTCATACAACTACCAGTTTCCATAGACTCTTCAGCAAAACAATGCCCCGCCATGGACCTGGCAAGGGTGTTGGGGTCCCAAAGTAAAACTTAGTTACTGGGACCCTGTGTGCGATTGTTCTAAATGTATATCAAAGATACATCTGTAGGGTGCCCTCCTAGGCCAAAATACTGATACTGCACAGGCACACTGTACACACTCACACACCCCTTCCCCCTTTGAGAGTCATGTGGAGGATAGGAGTGGGTGTGAAAACCTTGAAGAGCCAGTAGTGGAGAGAGACCCCCATGGACCCTGTGACAAGGGCTGAGGTTATATGTCTTGAAGACTATGAGAGGGGTCAGATTTGGATATGCTGGTTGCACAAGTAGTGGTGGGTTGACATTCCCAGGGCCCCGCTGAGAAGACCCCTCCTACGAGCTGACGTGCTTTGGCCTGTTCACTGCACAAACATACTCCAGGGGGAGTTGGAGCTAGGTGAGGCGACAAGGGCAGTCATGGGCAAGCCCAGAACAAAATCTGCTGGGATACCCCAGGAACACAAGGTTGACCCTCCGGACCTCCAACAATCGAACCCACAATCCCTGCCACCAGAGGACCCAGTGCACTAATAGCTGGTTAAGATCCTGGAGGCCCTAGCAGATACCAAATCCACGATGCACCAGTATATCAGCACGGTATCGGTGGGATTGGGGCTCCTGAGAGCTGAGCACCATAGGTTGCTTGATAGAGTGAAGACAGCAGCGCCTTCCATAGCAGACCTTACACCAGCACATGTAGCGCTGAAACAACAAATGGCAGATCTATTAAGTAGGCTAGGAACACTTGAGCGCAGAGTGGGGGACACAGAGGGACGCAACAGAAGAAGCAATATTCAGGTGGTGTGACTGCCCCAAAAAGTGGAAGGCAGGGACATGATTGCCTATCTTGAACCTTGGCTTCACACGACGGTTGTGCCAGAGGGCCTATCATCTTTCTTTACACTGGAGAGGGCCCACCGGGTCCCGACCAGACCCCCAGCTCCTGGCTGCCCTCCGCATCCTGTAGTAGCTAAGCTCTTGCATTACTGAGAACTACTACTGCAGAAAGCACAAAAGGACGGCCCATATACAGTAAATAACTGCAAGGTATCCATATTTCTAGACTACACGTTAGATGTCCAAAGAAAGAGGGCCTCGTATCTTGAGGTGAAGAAGGTCCTGCGCAATGATGGTCTTCAATGCTCTCTAATGTTTCCTGCACACCACCGCATCCTGCTAGATGGACAGACTCATTTTTGTGAAGATCCTCAAAGGGCATGGGACTGGATTGAGGAGTACAAAGCTGGGAGTCAGGCCCCCAGAGGGGGAGGCCCCAGGAGCAACGTGACAGGGGTACAAAGAAGAGACCCAGAAGATAACCCAGGCAAGACCAACTGAAAAAGCTAAGCCCTTCCCAGACCGAGAAGGAGAGAGCTGCAGCGCTCCAGGCGGTGGCAGAGATAATGCAGGGTGTCGGAACCTCGTCGGGGCAGATTGGAGGGATCTGAATCGGATGTCTCCCGAGACGGCAGCGTGGCTTTACTGAAGGTCACTCAGAGAACCGCAGAATATATAATTTGATGTGTATGAGACAACCTGCCACTAGAGGCCAGACATGGAGAGCTATTCTCTGCTGGCCGCCTGGGAACTTGCCTGGGTCAATATAAGAAGAGGGCCGATGCACATAAGATGCACATAAGACGAGTCATTGCTTCCTTATTATGGCCACACCCCCCCGATGGATCGGTCCCTTAACGGACTCTGGCCCACATTGGAACTTGTTGATTGGGCTAAGATTTGGGCGGTTGGCAGTTGCCAAATCACTCTGGGATCTGGGAGTTGGATTTCATGGGAAATTGTTTCACAGTTTGTTACTGTTTTCTCTGCAGGATAGGGGGCATAACTAGAACCTGGGGGTGGACTTGGTGGAGTGGGGGAAGGTTGAGAGGAGATGAACCCAACTACCAACCATGGTATTCACACCACACACTGTTAAATTCATAACATGGAACATTAGGGGGTTGGGTTCGATGAGTAAGAGACAAAATATTCACAGCAACCTAAATAAGAGGGGTGTTCAGCTCGCCCTACTCCAGGAAACCCACCTTGGGCAGGGTGAAATAAAGAAACTACATAGAAGATGAAGGGGGGTCTACGCAACTGTTTATTCGGCCTATGCTAGAGGGCCTTGATTTGGATACGGCAGGGGGTCCCCTTTGAAGTTACAACTACCCTATTGATAGGGAAGGAATATATGTGTTGCTTACTGGCAGTGGCGGCTCACATAGGGCATGCTGCGGGGTGGTGAGGCGGGGTGGGGCAGGGTGGGGGGGTAGTAAACTCGGACATACGATGGAACAGAGGAACGTAATAATTACTTTCCTCCGTTCCATCATATGTCCGAGTTTAATACCCCCCCGCCCTGTCCCACCGCCCCGCAGCACGTCCTATGCGAGCCGCTACTGCTTACTGGGAAATTGAGTGGCCAAGACGTCACAATTGGTAGCATATATGCCCCAAATCATGACCAAGTGGCTTTCTTACAGGAACTTTCGGCCCGAATAGCTGATCTTACACCTGGGGCCTTGACTCTGGGAGGGGACTACAACTGGGTTGCAGACGTGGTACTAGACCGGTCGCATCTCCCTCTGCCTGGGGCTCAAACTTACCACACAACAATATGTTATCAGGAAGGGAAGGGACATTGGGGACTGGTAGACACTTGGAGGGTAGAGCACACAAGGGAGAGAGAATATTCATTTTCCTCACCTCTACATCAATTGCATACCAATGAGATTTAAAAAACAACGGCGGACTCCAGTGGCCGCACCTCCTTTTTATGTTCCCTATAATTGCTATTAACTGATATATTGCAAATCAGTGTGCACAAATCACTCCTGTACCCGCCGTTGAAGAGTGCCAACTGCCAATGCAGATATGAAGTACATAGAAAAACAATGGAGTGGTGCACTAACCAGTCAAATTCAGATTAATAAAAAAGCACAGTCAGTATCACAACTCCATTGTTTTTCTATGTACATCAATTGCATACCAGATTAGATGCCTTCCTTTGTTACCTGGACCTCAACAAGTCCGTTACGCACACTGAATACCTGGGATGCACCTTCCAGATCACAGCCCGCTTTTAATGACCTATCAACACTTAGAGACGAGACCCCTGCCCCCTTATGGACATTCAACCCTGGGATGGTAGAGGACACCAATCCCTGGGTTCCTGCATCAAGACCTTCTTCGCCACTAATGCTCACTCTGCCTCCACAGTGTTGGTGGAATTGGAGGCCTTTATGGTGGTGGTCCGAGGGTACTGTCTGGGTCAATCAGTTGGAGTCAGGAGGGTGCTCCACAGCAAACTAGAAACAATTGAAAAACAGCTGTGCAAACTTTAGAACACCTATGGCAGAGATGCCGCAACATCAGCAAACCTCCTAGACACCAAGGCAAAATATAATGAGAAGCGGAACACCTACGCAGATATGAGTATAAAAATTACCTCACTAGAGTCCAGGAAAAAGAGGGGAATACTGGCCGCCTACTCATGTGGCTGATTAAACCAGAGCTTCGAGGTACCCAAATCACACATGTTAACACCGAGACAGGCATGTTCGGACACGAACTGGGAGCAATAAACAGCCTGTTTTGTGAATACCATGAGATCCTCTACACAGCCTCGACTCCAGTCACACAAGAGTCAATTAGGGAATTTTGGGCATCCTTGCAGTTAGCAACACTAGACATTCAGACCTGAGAATTACTGGGAGCCACAGTGACACTGTTGGAAGTCCGCCAGGCCATGGCCTCAATGGCCACAGGGAAAACACCGGGACCGGATGGGCTCCCTGACGAGTTTTACTCAGCTCTGGCCCCTAAACTGGCGCCTCGCCTGGTGACTCTATATGCTGAATCCCTGAGACTGGGTCGTCTCCCCAAAATGATAGTGCTCCCACTCCCAAAGACGACAAACCCGCTAGCCCGGGTGACAGATTAACATGGGTTATGAGATCTTAAGCAAGGTTCTGGCACTCAGATTTCTCCCCCACATGAGTGCATTAATCCACTCAAATCAGAATGGATTTATTCCATCTAGGAGCACCTCTTTCAAATTGAGAAGACTATGTTCAGTCCTGTATCATCCTGAGACGGGAACGCGCTGCAGGCGGCGATCTTATTAAAAAAACTAGAGAAGGCTTTCGATACAGTGAGCTGGAATTATTTGTTCGAAACCATGGACTGAATGGGCCTCAGGGAGAGCTGGATCAAGGGGGTTAAGGTACTGTACGCACAACCCACTGCAAGAGTCAAAATGGGCAGGACAGTGTCTGCCCAATATGAAATCTCCTGTGGCACCCGACAGGGATGCCCTCTATCGCCTGTGTTGTTTGCTCTGGCAATGGATTAGCTAGCTGCGCTGTTTCGACGGGGAGGAAATGGGATGGGATTGAACATAGTTGGACAAATTTATGACTTCTCCCTATATGCCAACGACATCCTGATCTACTTGAATGAGGCTGTGGCTGGGTCCAGCACAGCCATGGGGCTCATGAGTGGATTTGCCACCATGTCGGGGTTGTGAGTCAAAAAGACCAAAACCTACTTATTTCCTTTGTCGGGCCCCCTGACAAGACCTCCAGCACTGCCAGATGACCTCAATTGGGCCCAGAACACATTCAAATACCTAAGCATCCACATTTACCACTCCCTGGATGATCTACGAGAGGGTAATCTTGACAGGGCACTTAGATCGCTTCAATTTGTGTATCGTTGTGGAGCTCCCTCAGACTACCAATCATGGCACGAATATCACTGATGAAAATGGTCCTGCTACCCCGCTTATTATATTTGTTTGGCAATCTCCCCCTAGTTTTGCCAAAGAAAAAGTTTCTACTCAACTAGACTCACTTGTAAGGGACTTAGTATGGGGAGATGGACAGAAGAGAGTCTCACTGAAGACGCTGCAGCGTCCGAAGCGAGAAGGAGGCCTGGGAGTGCCAAATTTTGAATTTTGCCAACTAGCCTCCCAGTTGCAATGGCTAGCACAATGGTTGGAGGGGACGTTCCTATCAGAGTCCGGCATACGTCCCACCCATTTACTGGCCAAGATACTTGACCACACAGTGGTGACCCCCTACAGGTCGCTGCTGCAGACTACAGCTCTGCAAAGCTGGAAACGATGTATGTCCAAAGTGGTAGAAACCCCCAGATACACACCGATCTCACAACTGGTGGGCTTGCTACATGGAGTCCCACGCCTGATATTTACACCGGAACAGCTGCTTGCCTGGACGGAGGTGGGGCTGGAGACAATAGGAGACTGCTATTACGAAATTGCCCTGATTCTCTTTGAGGACCTTGTAGAAAACCATAGTCTTCCAATGAGCCAGTTCATACAATAAGAAGCCCTGATACGCACCTTCGGAGTGCTGTGGGCCAGATGTCGGGAGGAGCCAGCGACACATACTCTATTACATGCATTACTTACCCTAGGTATAGTCAGCCATCATGTAAAATGGTTTTACACAGAACTGATAGAGACCATGCTGACACCCTTATCCACAATTAGAGGCCGCTTGGAACAAGCTTTAAAAAAGAAATTCACCGACCGAAATTGGGGAAAGGTATTGCCCACCCTGCATAGGTAAATAGAAACATAACCTACCCAAGATAGACCTGCATTAAGAATTAATCTCGGTGACCCGACCTCCGTATAGGTTCCATTACCGGATACAAATCCCCATTCTCCACCCTGCCGAAATAATAAACAACCACCTAAGTGATCCGTACACTAACATCGCGAAGCGCCCACCTGCAAAGATGAGCCTGTAGGCTCAGAGTTTAATTTATTTATTTTTTCCCTTTTTCCTTTAGTGTTACCTTTTCTATATTTTGATATTCCTGTTGCATGCATGCTGGAACACTATGCATATTAAACGGGACACATGCCCTCAGAAGGAAATAAGATATGAGATACTCCAGTATGACTCCACAACATGGTAGAGACCAAACAGATTATAAGATCATATACTACAGGGTGTTAATGTCTGGAGTAATGTTAGCCATGAAGATGGAGCTAATGTTTATACTAAAATTAACAAGTGTTGTAATATTTGATTTGTTCAGATCCTGATTACGTGTGTGTGCACAACAGAAATGCCAATAAACAAATGTTTTCAAAAACTTTGTATTGGACTCTCAATCACCCACTTGAAAAGGCAATGTCAGTCAATGGGATTATATAGAATCAGTGTGAGAAGCATTGTAAGGGCACAATCAAAACACTCTTTGGAAGATAGGCAGTAAATTTTGCACATGACTGACAAACTCAATGTGCACAAGACCTCTGAATTGAAGTATATTAGGGACAACCAATAGCGAAACCAAGTGCCATGTGTGTGTAGGTAATGTGTAAGTACAACACATGAAAGCAAACACAACACTAAAAGCATGTGTCACACACCTTGATAAAGTAGGAGTAAGGTACACACAGGAAAATGGAAACATGTCCATACAAAACTGCACAAAGGTATGACATGTTAACACCCTCCTTATGTGGATAAACATATATCTATCTTTAGCACACCTAACATATATTGAACATACATCATAGGGACAACTGCAACTTAAATGATTTGGATAGTGGCCAAAACAAGCCAAAATACTTACCAAATCATTTAATACCCAATGCAGTGTCTGCACCAATTGGAGTTCATCCCACACATCCATCCATCCAACATTACCCGTAGTCATGTGTAACTCCAGCACTGGGCCCAAGGTCACATAATACTTACCACTTCAAATGGATCAGCAATTAGAGATCAAACAAACACAACTGTAGTCACACATCACTAACAATACAAGAACATCAAATTGTTAGAAGAGTAATTGCAGGAAAAATGTCTTCCAAGCTATATAAAGTTTTATTCCAACAACCCATCAAGGGAAACATAGGCCAATGGCCAGTCCATTGTTATGTCATATGCCACAGCACATTGCTGTGGCCCCAAACTTGCCCTTACTGACACTGCCTCACAAAGGAGCATCCATTGGACACAGCAGGCACCTTAAAGATGGTACTTGTGAGGGTGAGGACAGAGGCTTAGGGAGGGATGGGTTTTATTTTGGGAGGGGTCTTCTTGGGTTTGTGGGGTTTTGGGCTGGGTTCAGGGGGTGGCGATGCTATTTCTCAGGGGTGGAGTGGGAAGTGGAAGGGATGGGTTTGTCTTTGGGATGGGTCTTCTTGGGTTTGTGGGGTTTTGGCCTGGGTTCAGGGGATGGTGAGAATGCTGTTTCTCTGGGGTGAAGTGGGTAGTGGAAGGTATGGGTTTGGATTAGGGAGAGGTTTTTGGGACTTTGGGGGGTCAGGTTTCACAGGGGAAAGGACAAGGGCAAACAAGTCATCTCAATGGGGAAAATGGGTAGGCTGTTCGGGATGGAGCTTGGTTTGGGAGGAAGAGGGACTGGAAGTAGGAGCTGTGTCTGCTGCCTGCACTGTGTGTTGTGTTGGTATCCGCTGTGTGTGTGAGTGTGAGCGTTTGCATTTTGTGCCTGTGTGTGCTGTGGACGTGCTGGATGTTGTAGAGGGGGCTGTATGTGTTGCTGTGTTGTCTATGGATATGGCTGTGGCTGTGGAGGGATCTGTGTGTGTTGCTGTGTTGCCTGCAGATATGGTTGTGGCTGTGTAGGGGGTCTGTGTCTGTTGCTGTGTTGTCTGAGGGTATGGTTACAGCTGTGGAGGGGTTTGTGTGTGTTGCTGTGTTGTTTGTGGGTATGGGTGTGCCTGTGGAGGAGTCTGTGTGTGTTGCTGTAGTCACTTGGGGTATGCAAAGGTGGATGAGGGGGGCGAGTGTCTGCCGTGCATGTGCATGTTTGAGTTTTTGGGATGTTTTGTGACTGTGTGTGGTGCTTGCACCTGATGAAGTGTGTGCTTGCTTAGGTGTTTGTGTGCTTGGGATAGGAATGGAAATAGGGAATTTCTTTGCGGAAGGGGCAGGAGGGGGGTGGAAGGTTGGGATGGGTAGAGGGCTGCCATGAGGGAGAAGGTCAGAGCCTAAAATGATCTCTACAGACCAGACACTGTATTGTGAATGTCTTCCAGGTAGGCCACCATCTGGGTCAGTGTAGGAAGCTGGCTCTCTATATACTATGTAAGTAAGGTATAGTGTGCACAGAGTCCAGTGGATCCCCAAAGGTAGGGAGAGGTTAAAGTAGATAATATCTTACTCTCTATTTGCGGTACTGTGGGCGAGCAGTAAGGCTTTATCAGAGGGTAGTGCTAAGCATTTATTGTACACACTTAGGCAAGGAATTATGTCACACACTCAAAGACTGAACTCAGACCAAATTGTTTGTAGAAAAAAATATTATTTTGTTATATTTTATTTTATAGAACCGAGCCAGGCCTGGTACAGGTAAGTATAATAATACTTTGCAAGATTTATGCAGTGCAATACAAGTTGAATGCAGTTTAAATGCAGTTGGTAGGTAAGGTAACAGTCAAAATTACTTTTCAGTTACTTTGTAGATTACTGTGCACATTACTTCTTGGCTTACTTTTTAAGTTATGTTTGCTACTCAGTGTGATCTGCCTAGATATCACACTGGGACATTTCCTACAGAAAAGGTAAGTAAATCAGTTTTTGTATATTTGCAGTTTCTTTGAGTTTCATACAAACCAACTCCACACATTAGAACAATTTTCACAAGAAAGCAGTTCAATGCAGTCCTGTGGGAGAAAACAGGGTTATCGACTACAAGGTAAGTACTTAGGTTTGGAGTTGGTTTTCTGGGGTTAGAACCAGGGTTCCCCCAGGGTCGAGGATGCACTCTCAAAGCACCCTCAGCAGCACTAGGGTGGGCGGGTGCATTGTGCTGAGGCCCAATGTTATCCAAAGGGGGAACGGGGGCCTCCGGTTGGTGGATGCTCACGAGAAGGCCACAAGGTTGTGGGAGAAAAGCTCCTGGACTTAGGCTCAGGGCAAAGGGGGATCCGATTTAGCACACAAGGTACACCCACAGCGGCATAGGGGCACCGGGCTCAGGGTGCAGTTTTGGCGTTGGGTGCCCTGTTGTTTTTAATGGGAGTTGCCGGTTTCAGATTTTGGCTGCAGGCTCGGTCCAGGAAGTCTTCCGTGAGGAACCAACAACTGGGCAGGTAAGTTGAAGGGCTTGGGGACGTAGATGCACCTCAGGTCCTCTTCTCCAGGGCGCAGGACGACGGATGCAGGGGTGCCTTTTGAAGTCAGATTTCACCTTAACAGGTCACTCACGGTTGGGGTACTTCGTGCAGAGGCTGCAGAGAACATCTGGGAGTCCAGGAAGGGTCAAACCATGGTGGACTTGGACTCTGGAGCACTGGGGGACATCACTGGGACTGGTGGGCCACTCGGATTCAGGCCGTAGGCTACAGGTGCAGTGGTTGTTCCAGGCGTCGGGTTTCTTTGTCCTCAGCAGGCTCGAAGTCTTTCTTTGCTGTTTCTTTTGAACAGAGCTGCTGTTCACAGGAGATCCGGTCTTTGTTGAAGGCAGTCAGTCCTCCCAGGGGTTCTGGAGGTCACTGGCTGCAGGGCAAGGCAACTTTTGGCACAGGAACCCTGGGGGCCAAGTCAATTCTTCTCTGCAGTCTCCTCTGATGGGCATCTTCTTTCGTCCTTCTTCTTCATAGGCTGCAGGAATCTGTCTTCTTGGTTCAGGGCTGCCCCCTAAATACTGTATTTAGGGAACGTTTTAGGGTTCTCCAGGTCAAGCATGACTACACCCTTGGTGTGCTCACCCCACGTGGGGGAGTAGACACAATCCCTCACACCGATTGGAGAGTGCCCGCCATCTGCAAGATGGCGGGCACTGAAGAGTGGGCTTCACCTCACCTCCCCCACTTGAAGTGTGAGGTTGGCAGAGGTGGGAACATCTTCTGGTCTGTTCTAATTTTCCCACCTGCCTTCCCGCCAAAAAGGAGGGGAGACAGGAAAGGAGCCTGCTCCTGATAGCAGGAGAGGCTGGGGGTTGCATTACAAAGGCGGCAAGGTCTTTGAAGCTCCCCTGCCACAGATGGCTCTTGCTGACCTGGGGGAGGCGTGAACACCTCTGCCCAAGAAAGGCTTTGTTTCTGGGCTCAGGGAGCAAAGGCTTCCACCCTAGGGGTCCAGAAACATGTCTCGTGGTGGCAGGCTGGTGTTTACCAGCCAGGGAACCCACCAGAGGCTGGTCATTTTTCAGGGGGCATCTCTAAGATGCCCTCTGAGTGCATTGATAATAAATCCCACACTGGCATCAGTGTAGGTTTATTATGCTGAGAAGTTTGCTACCAAACTTCCCAGAATTCAGTAAAGCCATTATGGTGCTGTGGAGTTCGTTATGACAAACTCCCAGATGATATACTCTTTTATGGCTTTACTGCACATACAATGTCTAAGAATGGACTTAGACACTGCAGGGGTACAGCGATCATGCAACTCTATCCTCACCAGTGGTATAGTGCACTCAGCTAGAGGGGTGTCTAACCTATACCATAGGCAGTGGGTTGCAAGCATGGCACACAGTTATGTGTGCCATGTCGACTTTTCTCTTTTCTCTGCACCAAAATATGCAGCCTGCAATGGCAGTGTGTGTGTGTTATGGTACAGGATCTCTAATTGTAGTAGTTATGCATTTATAAAGCGCTACTATCACTCCGAAGAGCATCATGGCGCTAAGCGGAAAGCAACGCAGCTGATGAACACATGCTAGACGACTGGTGTACACGAAGGAAAAGTGATTAAATTAAATACTGCATACAGCATCCGATGTTGTGAAAATCCAAGTTTTTAGGGCCCTACTGAAGAGGGTCTCAGATTGGATCTGGCGGAGCTTATTGGGAAGTTTGTTCCAAGCCTTAGCACCAATTACTGCAAGCGATTTCCCTCCCTTTGACACAAGTCTAAAAGCAGGGACCCTCAGCAAGTTGGCGTTGGACGACCTAAGACTTCGTGAGGGTATATAGCGCATGAATTTGGTTTGGAGATAATGGGGGCCTGTGGAGTAGAACATCCTGAAAGTAATTATCAGGATCTTAAATAAGACTCTTTTGTGAATTGGCAGCCAGTGGAGTGTTTCCAAAGCTGACGATGCAGACAACCTCCTAGGCCATTTCAGCTGTAAACGTGCTGCTGCATGTTGAACCATCTGAAGCTTGTGAAGAACTGACTTATTTGTGCCTGCATAAAGGCTGTTGCAGTAGTCCTGTCTGGACGTGACTAGGGCCACTGCGACAGTCTGTCTGGCGGAGATGGGAAGCAGGTCAAAGAATTTTCTGAGTGTTTTTATGATGTGGAAACAGGTACTAGCAACTGCCAGTGATTGTTGTTTAGAGGAAAGGGTAGCATCAAATTTGATTCCTAGGTTCCCAACAACATTTACCGTGTTGGGCGGGGGGGGTGGCATCAATATGTGCTGCAGCCCTTAGAGGCCTTCCTTGGTCACAGTGCCCTTGGTACCCATGGTACCTTTTACAAGGGACTTACATGTGGATAGAGAGGTGCCAATTGTGGGTACAAAGGTACAGTTTTGGGAAAGAACACAGGCCCTGGGAACTTGATTGTTAGGGATCCAGGGCACATCAAGTCAAAGTGCATCAGAAATCTGGCACAAAGTGGGGGGTTACTGCAACAGAAACCCAGCTTCCTGTAGTCAGCTGTTTGCCTTGCCCCTGGATGGCATTCAGGACTACATTCTGACCCACAGAGATGGTCCTCAGGAGGTTAATAGCCTCCTTACGCAGGGCAGAGAGGCTAACAGGGGCAGGGGCTGAGGTGCCTGGAGTGTTGAAGATTGCTCCCCTCTTAGGGGAGCGGAACCAGCCAACTTGTTGGGAGACAACCAGGAGGGTATCGATGGAATTGGGAGTGGCAGAAAAGGATGAAGGTGGTAATGATCCTGTGGGGGCCGCCCCCATCCGGGAGTGTCCACCAGAAGATGACTCAGTAGATGAAGAACTTAAGCTGCCATCCTCCGATGCACTCCCCACACCTTTCTTGTCACTGGGTTCCTCTATGTCGAATGTCTCACATCCGGAACCACTGTGACCAATCGTGTCCCCACCGATGTTGGCCCGTTCCCCTTCTCTTGCCCTGGATGTATCTGAAATGACATGAAACATGGGTTTATTGCAACTGCATTTCCACACCTGAGCACCACAAATCAACAAAAAACATTGATAAAGTGCACATATCACCCCAACCTCATGATTCACTCTATAAGCTTCAAATTTAACATAAGTGTATGCGTGCATGCTACATAACCTGCAGTTTGTTCCACTCATGTTATAGCCCCAGTCATGCCTGAACGCATTGATGGATTTGTCTACACTCCATCCGTATGTCCATACTTGGATAGTTGATCATCTTGCATACTTTGGCACTTGAATTATACCATTGTAAAATGATGTAACCAAATAGGATAGATACAAGTTTGAGATTTACACAATGCTCACACAAGGCTCAGAGTTAAACAAATCTGCCTATTACTCATAACACATCATGATGTGCTGAAAGTCAAGTTCAACACCACAATTAGTGTTGTTGCAGACATCATGTCACATGCAAATGCTCACTGCACGCTAATGACACTTTGGACTCCAAATTACATCATATGTCCACTACCTGAAATGACAAATGAAAGCTGTACACATGTAGTTTAGCTATGTATACCATTTAGCATATAAAGTTCCCTGCAAACATTGAGGTCCAAACATTTGGGAGATAGATACTCAGAATCCACACAGCACAAGACTCCATATAGCAATATGAACATCCCTAATACTGCTTGGTACAGGTGATAACACCAGCCATAGATTGTAAATCCACAAGCCAATACACCTTTGAAGGTTTTTGGTGTCCCTGATTATCTATGACGTGAAGATGTGGAATCACTAGAGTCCCAAAGGGCAGGCACATCACACAACTCTTTAGTATTGCATACTCATATTGCCTTGTAAGGATCAGTGTAGACACTCACATATGATCCCTACAGTTCTACAACTCACTACCTCATGCATATCACCAGTCAGTAAATGAGTTTTTTTAAACACTATTTCTTATGAACCATCAATTGGCAAATGTACACTGGCCAACATGTAGACACTGATGCTGATGGCACCAGTGATGTTTGCACTCTCATTTCATTTTATAACCAGTACTTACCAATGGGAACTTTTGTACAGTCATCGAATGTACTGTGCACTCTATGTCTTGTCACATGTAATAGGGCCACCATGAAAGAGATGTAGAAACAGATTGTAACTGGAAAATTGAGGATAACTGTAGGGTTGATACACATTTTTTTGACATCTAGCACAAGCATTCATCAAGAGTCAACATAATACATCTGTCCATGTCGCATGCTAAGCACAACTAAAGCATGGATATACACTTTTGTGATCATCTGATGACTAGCCTCAACCTTGGTCATGACTTACACTGACTGTGGCAGCCCACTAATATCATGTAGGCCAGGGTCATCCTACATGGAATATGATGTGAGGTACCATGACAGATAGCACACCGTTCAGACCTTTTGAAGGGTAAACTATCTGTGCAGGCCCATTGCATTGATGCGTATGGTCGTTAGATTCCAGAAATATAGTTTGCACAACATCCTAAGACTAAGGTCACAATGTAACGGCTGGAATGTGTCTCTCTGAGAGCTACTCCTCTGGGGGATGTGTGTACATGTGGACTACTTATTGGGTTATCATAGTACATCAGAATATGTTTGTGTGGTAGGTACTAGCATTACAGGACATACCTATTGCCATATGTGTCACTGTAAACGAGATGACATTCAACATTCCATTGTAAGTGTTATATGATAGGAAATATTGTAACCAAGCAGATGAATCACATTTCAAAATATATTCTGAAGTAACCCATTATCTACACTGTTCATGTCTCAGATGTGCAATAGGCCTGTACAGTGGAAGCAACCCTATTGGAAACGTGTCAACAGACCTTTGTGATTAAGGGGACTGTCATTAGTGACATGCACATTGACACTGTGGGTCATTGGAAAGAAGTATCAGGTCAGGGGGTCACCTCAGTCACCAGTCCTTTTATTATCAATGTAACAGCTATCAGGGCTGTTAGTGGTACAGATAACTTTCTGGGAACATCCATGGATCAGCTGGTCAACAGGGACATTACTCCGTGCATCAGTTTTCCTGCCACAGTAACTCTGGCCCAGGCTGGACCACGGCCTAGACTGCCGACAACTCATTGTCAGGCCTTGCTCTCTGTAGGCTGAGCCTACAGATCCCACATGAGCATCACATTTCCACCAGTTCATTACATAAAAGTGAATATTCTGCCCATCTCTTTTTGTGACCATACGGTTGTGTGGCACTCTAAAGGGGTCTGTGAGGTATGGCTACCTCCCAGACAACTGTTTTACAAGGCCTGATGTGGGCTGAGTGATCTGTGGGACGGTACACACGGCTAACATCATCCTCAAATGCTTATTACAGTATACAGGCATGGCTCTTAGTGTAAAGCCTATAGATAACTATGCACACATACCATGATGTGATTTGAGAAATCATTGTAGCTACTATAAACTTGAGCCCTACATAGATATATGCATGTAACAAAAGTAGAAAGCACCATTATCACATATTACAATGATGTTCTTCTCTCCACAAAGTACAGGGCCCGATAATCCATCACATGTGTGTCCTATGTAGGTACCACACAGTATATGCAATCAACATAATGCTTACACTGTGACACTCAGAAGCACATTGTAGCCTATGGAAATAGAAAAGAAGCAGTTAAATAGAGTTACATATGTATTGGAGATAATTACCTGTTCCTTTGGTGAGCCCTAGAGCTGAAAATACAGGGGAAGGATTTCATCAACCAGGGTATCCCGCTCCCTCTCACCTACATGGCATGCCATGATTGCTCCCTGAGGTGGCAAACAGCAGCTAAAATGGAGGAGGTGTTGATAGCAGCAGTGTCAGGAGGCAAGTGAATTATTTTTTAAACCGTGGTGTAGATGTACGCCATATACGCCGGCATCAGCATCAGAGCACACAGCCATTGGACTGCAACTGTCACTATCACCAACGTTAGCCTTTGGCTGTGTCCGCTGTGCATGCAACCACCCACCGTGCGGTCGACTTCCGTTGGCGACGGACCTTCGAAATGTCCTATTAGATGAGGTCAGGCATGCGGTTGGGAAAACAGTATTGGTGACAGTTAAGTGCGTCACCACCACTACAAATGAGGGCAAACATGTTTACCTTTGAAAAACTCAGTTCCAATGTCATGTCCAGTACAAAACATCATCTGGGTAGTGCACTACTGTGCACATAGGTAAAATGTGTGCAATGCACTGTGCATCACGGTTGGCTGTATTTCACATGAAAGGTAATGCTAACCTCACTAGAGCAAAAATTTACAATTTCTGATTTGATAATGTGCACAGTTCTGTTGCAGACATGTGAAGGCCACATTGGGGATGACTGGTGGACATTCAACATTTGACAATGATGATGTGAATTGTGTAATGCTTCATGAAGCATTTATGTTCAATTACATGACTTTTGCCTTACTCTTCAAATATGTTACTGTGAACACTGTGACCAATATAAATATTATTGTTACTCCTCACATAGGTACCCTGGGAGGATGAGGAGACACCAGCCTCCAGTGTGCTGCCCATTTCCAGACCTTCAGACCATAGAAGAGAGACATGATACAGAAATGTTGTTTCAATTGTCAAACAATAGTGGACTTGTGTCATCAGTTGGAGCCTGACCTCCTACCTCATATCACTTATCCTACATCAATTCCACTACTTGTGAAACTCATGTCTGCATTGCATTTTTTGGCCACAGGCTTGTTTCAATTCACTGTAACTGTTTCAGGTGGAATGACACATCTGATGTTCAGTTGTGTACTCCAAGAGGTGCAAGCAGCAATTTTGTAAGGAACACGTGGACAGCTACATCCAGTTCCCCAGACATGAGAATTTAGCAACTGAGAAGGTAGATTTCTATAGTTTTGGTCACATCTCACATGTGATTGGATCCATTGATGGCACCTATATTGCCTTAGTACCACCGCAAGCCAGGGAACAAGTGTACCACAACAGGAAACACTTTCATTCTATCAACGTGCAAGTTGTCTGCTTACTGGATTTGTAAGGTCTGTGCCTGGTTCCCACGATATGCACATGATTCTTGCATACTGCAGAACAGCACCATAGCCCATGTCACAACTACTACCTGAGAGAGCCTGCCTTGTAGGTAAGTGTGAACTGTCCTTAATGTGTGTGGGTAATGTCAGGTAGTATAATCTGAAAGTGTGTAACTCATTGTTGCACTTCTGTCTGTCTCCCATCTAGGAGACTCAGGGTATTACAACCGGCCATGGTTGTTGGCACTGCTGATGAATCCTACAACACCAGGTAAGGTCTGTTTCAATGAGGCCCATGGAAAAACACGGCGGCCAGTGGAGCAGTCTTTTGGGCTCCTGAAAGCCAGATTCAGATGTCTTGACAATACTGGGGGAGCCCTCCTCTACTCATGCGGGAAGGTGAGTAAGATCACAGTGACCGGCTGCATGTTTCACAACATTGCTCTGCGACAGAACATCCCTTTTATTGCAGAGGATGTAGGCCATGATGAGCCACCGGGTGAGGAATTTTAAATGCCAAATGATGATGATAGTGGTGAAGAGGAAGGAGCTGACAATCTCCGGAGTGTAAGGATGGTGTGAAATGTGATGACTTTTACTATTAGTGCAATTGTAGTTGTGATGTTGTGAGGAGGATGTAAATGCCACATACTAGGATTATTTGGCTCTGGCAATATCTAGGGAAAAGTGCTTGTTTTGCAAGTGTAGCTTTGTTTAGCTGTAAATGTTGTCCGGGACTATGTTATCTAGGAAGTGACAATGTGATTTGTGCCATATGTATGGTTTCTTTTCTAATCCCTCTCTGTGTTGGTCTGTTTTAGATTCCTTCACCATGGTATCTTCATTTGGACATTTCAGAGTTGTGACATAAGCAGGTATATGGTGGTTTAGATGTACAAAGTGGACATGGATTGGTCCTGGGAATGTCTGTAACCACGTTTGGGTGTACAAAGCCGGTACCAAGACAGCTTGCATAGCGATAGGATGGAAGTTACCTGGCTTCCATTGGACTTTTTCCTTCTGGTGTGTTGGTCCTAATGCAATATGTGTGCCATCATATAATCCAAGACAATGTTGTGTTGGACCCAATTCATGCTAATCTCTCTTCAAATTGCCTAAATCCACATTGTGCATGAACTGTATGTGGCTGTTGATGTTTCTCCTCATTGTAGGCCAAAGCGCTTGTGGCACATCACTGACAGTTGTTTGTGAAATTCCACGAAGTGCATGAAACACTAGATTGGAATAACCTTGTGGTCAGAAACTGCTGAACTTACATGTCTGTTTATTTGTTTATTTGATGTGGGAATCCTTTTGTGAGGTAGGCAATATGGCTCCAGCTGATGATGTTGAACTATGTTAATGTTGTCTATTGCGGAGGACAAACTCTGGTCTGTCTTGCTTACAATAGGAGTGGATCTCACTACAGTTCATTTCCTTAGATATCTATATTCCACCTGCACAGCAAGGGTTCGCTATGGTCTGAAAGGTGAATGCACCCAACCATTTAGTATACAAAAAGTGGTTCGACAAGGGTGTGTACTCGCTCCTTTTTTGTTTAACTTGTACATCAATAGCCTGGCTAGCACCCTCGCAAATAAATGCTCAGATCTGCTGCAAGTTGGGCATCGACCTATACCGGCTCTGCTTTATGCAGACGAAGCGGTGCTAATGGCCCGCACCCCGCTGGCACTACAGCGTCTTCTCAATGAATTTGTACATTGCATGCAGAATCTGGGGTTGCAAATCAACACAAGTAAAACCTTTGTTATGAAAGCTGGTAAAAGAACAGCTAAATGTCATAATATTCAAATTGAGAACACCACCTTACCGCAAACACCTTCTTTCTCTTACTTAGGAATCTTATTTGATTGTAAGGGAAATTGGAGAAGTGCTGCAAATTCTAGAAGACTTCAATTTGTTAAATCCATTATGGCCTTGCTCAACTTTTCTAGGAAATTGGGCAGTAAACACACAAAAGAGCTGCTGACCATTTACAATTGTAAACGTCGATCTATTGCGATGTATGGTTCTGAGTTGTTGTGATATGCAAATGTTGCGTCTTTACACCTGTCAGAAAATGCTTTTTTTTTTTTATCTCCTTGCACTTCCTAAAAGCTGTTCCAATTTTATATGTCATTCCGAATTGGGTGTTGCATACTTAGCAGATTTGATAAAGGTTCAGCCAGTTTTGCTCTGGTATAAAATGTTGTCGTCGACTACACGGAACTCAATCGAGCTATTGTAAAGGACTGCTGCGGATCAGTGCATGCTTCAAAAATCCCCTGGTTAAAGTTTGTCGAGGAACTTCCATCAGGGTCAGGGTCAGCCGCAAATGTATATACAGACCCGACATCACCAATATTGGAAGACATAACAAAAAACATTCCTGTGTTTAATCTATCCACCTCCACCATTGATTCAGAAGCAGTGACCCTTCTATCTAGGGGCCTCTCTTTTGTCCCTACTATAAATTTTAACAAATTTGAATTCTTGAAAGAGCTTCACCTTTTCTTTCGGAAAATTAGGCTAAAGAAATATTTTCTAACTACACCTTATCCTGTCAGTTCTGACAATATCTCCGGACTGAGACCCCCTCTGAATTCACGCCCACCCTTGACTCTGTTGGACCGGAAGTGGCCATCTTTGAGAAGCCGGTTATGTCCAAAATTGAAAAGATTATCAAATATGTTCCTAAACCACCACACAATCTCCCCAGAGCAGAAAACACCGCCCTGTTGTCCCTAAGAGAAAACAAACAGTTAACGATTAAACCCTGTGACAAGGGAGGGGGAATTGTCATTTTTGACACCCCCGCGTACATTGAGAAAATGAATATTCTTCTCTCATCTACCAGACACTACAAACGCATTGTGAGGATCCCTGAACCAGGTTTGAAGCAGCGGATCCTGTCTATGGTTGAGACCGCCGTAGCTAATGGACATATATGTCCCAGGGAAGCGGAATATCTAACACCTAAATATACCCGCATGCCCATTATCTACGGGGTCCCCAAAACCCATAAAAATGTGCTGGACCCCCCTCTGAGACCTATTGTATCCACTATTGGATCTGCCACTGAGCCTCTTTCCAAATATGTTGACCGATTTTTAAAACCTCTGGTCAGCAAACTGGAATTATTTGTTAAGGATACAGGCCATTTCATCTCAAAGATTGAAAAAATGCAATACCATTGCGATAGGGAACTCCTGGTCACTTTGGACCTGGAGTCCCTTTACACGAACATCCCTCAGGAAGGAGCAATGATGGTGCTCCAAGAGATTCTGTCTAATGAACCTGGAATTACTAATGCTCCATTCATTATCCAATGTCTCAGGGTGGTCCTTAGTGAAAATTACTTTGAATTTAACAACAACTATTTCCATCAAATACAGGGAGTAAGCATGGGAGCGTCATGCGCTCCGAGTGTAGCCTGCTTATATATGGGACACTTTGAGCAAGTCAGCATATATAATGAGGTGGCCCCCTTTCATGAGAATATTCGAGCCTGGTCTCGGTTTATTGATGACATCTTTTTCATCTGGGAGGGGGACCAGATATCCCTAGATGAATTAATTCTATGGATCAATGCTGCAGATGTAAACCTGAAATTTTCGGCGCACTCCAGTAACTGTAAACTGGAATTTCTGGATGTATGGATCGAGCACAATCAAAATGAACTTTTTGTCTCCTTATACACCAAACCCACCTCCAGAAATACCTTGTTACAATATGGAAGTTACCACCCCCGCTGTCAAAGGGACAGCATTCCATTCAGCCAGTGTCTCCGCTTGCGGAGAAACTGTTCTGATATCAGGGATTTTCTCAAACAGGCAGATATCCTCAAAGAAAAATTAGCGAACTGGGATACCCTCGCAAATTGGTCAAAGACTCTTTCAAAAGGGCCAGATACTTCTATCGGGAAACCATGTTCCAAACCAATGATGTTAAACATATGGACAAGCTGGTTTGTGTTACCAAACACTCTAACATCAACCATAAAATTAGACAAACTATCAATTCCCTGTGGTATCTTTAAAACATGGATGATAGCGACACCAAACTCCCCAAACCGCTCTTTGCGTTCAAGAGAAATAAGAATCTTAAAAATCACCTGGTGAAAGGAAAAATTTCGGAATCGTCGGCCCTATGTCAAAAATCGATTACAGGCCTTGAACCTATAAAGGGAATCATCGCTGTGGCTCCTGCCAGGCTTGCCACAATGCCATCGTGGGCCATACCATCAAAATTATGAGCGATCTATATCCCTACTAGGAATGACGAATTGCCGCACCTCCAATATTATATATATTATCATCTGTCCGTGTGACCTTATATATATTGGAGAAACAGGACGAGAATGCAGGATAAGAATTGGGGAGCATAAATCCAACATTCGAACTAAAAAGATCTCGGCCCCTTTGGTCAATCATTGGCTGGAAAAGGACCACACTTAAACTGACCTTAAATGGTCCATTCTTGAGAAAATCTTAGTTGCCCAAGGAAAGGACCCGACTGCTAGCAGGAAAAAAAGAGAGGTATTTTGGATTTATCTTCTCAACTCTGTTAATAAGGGCTAGAACGAACATTGCCCTTGGGAAAATGCCCTCACTTAATGTTTACTTCCGCTACTCTTGTAGTTTGGACCCTAATTGGCTTCTGTTTCGTTCTGGAATGTTTATAATTTTCTTCTTGAATTTTTGTTCTAGCCTCTAAAACTCTGCAATTTTGCTATGTATTGCAGTTTTTATGACCCCATTTTTTTCCCTGAGAATAGTCTTTTCGAGGGATATCCTTTTGAAACTCTCCTAAAAATCCCTCTTCCAAAGATGGCAGCCGTGTTTACTTTTTAGGACGAGGGTTATCTCTTGTCCGTCTTTCATCTCAGTAGGTTTACGTATTCCTCTCTCCTATTGGAGGCTGGGCGGTGCCGGGATATATTTAAACTGTTCAGCTCTTCCATTCTGTCTCGGTCAGAGGAATTCCTACCCCGCCGTCTGACAGGAGAAATATCGCGCAGGACGGAGTCTTAATTGTTATCTGGTGAGTACACCTGAACATGTTGGGCCTACTAGAACTGTACAAAATTTAGGCTACCATCAGTTCGAATTCTCGGTGCTCCTTGTTTAATATATTCTGCCGCAGCCCTGAAATGGCCACACCCGTTTATATCTCTCGGTGAGCCTGAGGATATCTGTTAGTCAGACCCCCCGGTTATCTTATTCCTTTATTAATCTATGGGTTCTGTACCCCTTACGGGTCATTTAGTTTATCCTTATTATGATCCGGTGGGTGACTTTTGAACCCTTAGAAATGCCTCCTTAACAGTTAACAATTATGGATTAGGAGTACCGGTCAGGCTACAGAGGGCGCCTATAAGTACAGATGCTCTTAGATGTTTAAATAACCTCACATGTCGTAATTGTCGTTTGAATCCATATATCTTTCCCGTTTCTGGGTCGGAAGTATCCTAAGCCCTAGTTGATGTTTTTGGAGGGGCTCATCCAATCGATCCATTATCGATTCCCCTGCGGTGCTGTTGGCAGTGGTCACAATCCCTGGACTAAACGCTTGATTGACCTATATGAAGTACTAGTACTAGGTAGGCATCCCTGAACATATGGGTACTTCTTTCTCTTTTTGCTTCTATATTTGTGAACAGGACAACTGATGCTCGATATGTCTGACCTATGGCTATATGTTTATACCTTTGTCTGGGCCTCTGTTTCAGATACCAGCGTTATTGTATGGTTTGGTCTCTTGAGGACCTTACAAAAAGAATCGTAGCGAACATTGTCATTCATCAAGACAGATTTGGTGTGTGAGTAGTGTTTCTATTTTGTACACTACGTGTGGCAGGGTTTTCTTTCACACGCATGTTTAATCTTTCTCACACGCTTTGGAATCCGGCTTTCTGAACTATTCACATCTTAGGCATAATATGGTGAACCTCACTGGTTTTTCTATTTCCCTCTTTCTGGTATCCTATCCTGGATCCATCTCTTTCTTGTACACTCCTTCTTGTGTTCAGACTATTGTGTCCTCTTAATTATAAAATTATCAAAAATGAATTGAGTTTTACCCTTGGGTTGTTTCTTGACAAAATCCTTGTATATATTACGATATTTAAAACCAAGTTTATTCTGTCTATTAAAATATACAAATGGATAAACTGTTAATGTATTTCTATGTGATTTTAGGTGTGTTTGTGTGTCCCACACTACTTATCTACCTCCGCCCTGACGAAGGTGTTGCCCTCTTGAAGGCTTCACACCAAAATGCGCGTCGGCGTTTAATTCTTCTCGTGCTTTTGGACCTTGTTTCCATCCACTACCGGGAGAACACACGAGAATGCTCCATCTCAACTTCGAGTGGCAGCCTTACCATCTGGAGTGATGTGCGATGTTTTATAAATATGTTTGTCTTGAGGAATAAATGTGTATGTCATTATGAGTGAATGCAAGTATGATTGATGGTATGATTGTTTTGTGTGGGACATATTTTCAGATACTATGGGGCCGATTCCGATCTCGGTCGGAGGCGCACCCAACACCATTCGGTCGGGAAAAAAGCCATGCGAAAGCCTGTTTCCCGACCGATCCGTACAGCACACCGAACGAGTAAGTACGATGCGCACAACAGCAAAGAATCCGGCCGAGCCGTACTCACCCAAACCAGGTCCTGTTCCCCGACCGAGGCGAATCCGGAAACGCTGAATCGAGTCGCACGGAAGCCAAAATGCAGCTCCGTCCGGCCGAACGAGTACGATGCGCTTTCCGTATGCGCCGAACCCGTCGCTACGCACGGCACGTCAAAGCATCCGGGAGAGGCGCACATAAGCTCCGATTCGCGCCACAACACGATCCACGGCTCCGAGACGAACACGGCAGCGACGAGGACGACGCGAAGCGACGAGGACGAGGCGAAGCGACGAGGCGAAGCGACGAGGACGACGCGAAGCAACGAGAAGGACGAACGACACGAACCAACCATGAATCCCTTCGTCCCGATCATACCAATATTCTAAATTTACTACCGGAACAGGCACGGACGCGTACGGCGCAGAAGGTAAGCCAGACACCAACCACAAAACACATACAACACGTACACGACACATCACACACACACAGAGGGATGCAGAATATACTTACACCAGCAACAGCAGCACCATAGGGGCGGGATGCCCATCACCAATGCCACATATGCACACAGGGGCCTGAATGCGCACCACCACCCCTACCCAGGGGGCTGGATGCCTACCACTACTACCACCCTCACCCAGGGGGGCTGGATGCCTACCACTACTACCACCCTCAGCCAGGGGGGCAGGATGCCTACCACTACTACCACCCTCACCCAGGGGGCAGGATGCCTACCACTACTACCACCCTTAGCCAGGGGGGCAGGATGCCTACCACTACTACCACCCTCACCCAGGGGGCTGGATGCCTACCACTACTACCACCCTCACCCAGGGGGGCTGGATGCCTACCACTACTACCACCCTCACCCAGGGGTTCTGGATGCCTACCACTACTACCACCCTCACCCAGGGGGGCAGGATGCCTACCACTACTACCACCCTCACCCAAGGGGGCAGGATGCCTACCACTACTACCACCCTTAGCCAGGGGGGCAGGATGCCTACCACTACTACCACCCTTAGCCAGGGGGGCAGGATGCCTACCACTACTACCACCCTCACCCAGGGGGGCAGGATGCCTACCACTACTACCACCCTCACCCAGGGGGGCTGGATGCCTACCACTACTACCACCCTCACCCAGGGGGGCAGGATGCCTACCACTACTACCACCCTCACCCAGGGGGGCAGGATGCCTACCACCCTTAGCCAGGGGGCAGGATGCCTACCACTACTACCACCCTCACCCAGGGGGGCAGGATGCCTACCACTACTACCACCCTCACCCAGGGGGCTGGATGCCTACCACTACTACCACCCTCAGCCAGGGGGGGCAGGATGCCTACCACTACTACCACCCTCACCCAGGGGGGGCAGGATGCCTACCACTACTACCACCCTTAGCCAGGGGGGGCAGGATGCCTACCACTACTACCACCCTCACCCAGGGGGGGCAGGATGCCTACCACCCTTAGCCAGGGGGGGCAGGATGCCTACCACTACTACCACCCTCACCCAGGGGGGGCAGGATGCCTACCACTACTACCACCCTCACCCAGGGGGGGCAGGATGCCTACCACTACTACCACCCTTAGCCAGGGGGGCAGGATGCCTACCACTACTACCACCCTCACCCAGGGGGGCTGGATGCCTACCACTACTACCACCCTTAGCCTGGGGGCTGGATGCCTACCACTACTACCACTCTCACCCAGGGGGGCTGGATGCCTACCACTACTACCACCCTCACCCAGGGGGCTGGATGCCTACCACTACTACCACCCTCACCCAGGGGGGCAGGATGCCTACCACTACTACCACCCTCACCCAGGGGGGCAGGATGCCTACCACTACTACCACCCTTAGCCAGGGGGGCAGGATGCCTACCACTACTACCACTCTCACCCAGGGGGGCAGGATGCCTACCACTACTACCACCCTCACCCAGGGGGGCAGGATGCCTACCACTACTACCACCCTTAGCCAGGGGGGCAGGATGCCTACCACTACTACCACCCTCACCCAGGGGGGGCTGGATGCCTACCACTACTACCACCCTCACCCAGGGGGGGCTGGATGCCTACCACTACTACCACCCCCACTCATAGGATGGACAATGCATGACACAACCAGCACACCACAACCTAGGGAATGCAAGAAGAAGACATCCCCCCATCACCATGACAAGCGTGTGTAGACTGTGTCAAATGCCTACAACACCGAACATGACTTTGAACATACAATGTGACCGCCTAGCACATGTGCCACACATATATGTGTGTGGCACCCACAATGCAAGCAGGCCATGACCATTGTGGCAATGGGGTCCAAACCCCATCATCACAGTGACCAAAAGGTAAGTGTGGGGTCCATAGCTGAAGCACATTTTGAACATTGTGGCAATGGGGTCCAAACCCCCATCATCACAGTGACCAAAAGGTAAGTGTGGGGTCCATAGCTGAAGCACATTTTGAACATTGTGGCAATGGGGTCCAAACCCCCATCATCACAGTGACCAAAAGGTAAGTGTGGGGTCCATAGCTGAAGCACATTTTGAACATTGTGGCAATGGGGTCCAAACCCCCATCATCACAGTGACCAAAAGGTAAGTGTGGGGTCCATAGCTGAAGCACATTTCGAACATTGTGGCAATGGGGTCCAAACCCCCATCATCACAGTGACCAAAATGTAAGTGTGGGGTCCATAGCTGAAGCACATTTCGAACATTGTGGCAATGGGGTCCAAACCCCCATCATCACAGTGACCAAAAGGTAAGTGTTGACAAAGAAAGAGGTGCAACTGCCAAACTGCATGGATGATTCCTGGTCACAGAACAACAAACACATCAGTGGCAAAGTAGTGTATGTGTCCCATTGCAACATAAATTGGGGGAGCCAAATCCTGCAGTGCAAATAAGACATAACTTTGGCCATGTGCAGACAAACAACACCCATGGGGGCTGACACCGTCAACAATCATCAATGACACAATGACAGAAGTGACCATCAGAATGCAGACCCACATATTTGCACCAATGGGCACACACATGCAGATACCCTGTGGAGACTGCAGATGTGAGGTGAACAGATACCATACCATGGCAGCAATGGGACACACAAACCATGATCATTGTGCTGACCGATGACCTAGGAGTTTCAGGGACAGCAGGGGAAACCCACCAAACTACATACAGCCAATGGCACACCCAAGATATGCCAATGCAGAGGTGCAGATGCACAAACACAAACAGGCAGACCCACACTGCACATCATACACAACAGGTGAGGGGGGGGGGGTGCCAGTGTTCCCAGGCAACCACACAACTCATGAGGAGACCTGAATACCAATCATACAGATGTGCATACAGTGCCACACAAAGGTAACTCATGGATCCAACTCCCCTATGTGGGCAAGCAGGCATTGTCAGATGAGAGGGAGCACAAATCACACATGTCACACAGGCACGTAGGGACAGCAACTGACACAGCAAGACACAGACACACCACAGCACCACCCCCAGGGCCCCCACAATGTGGTGACCCTGGGCTGCATTACAATCCCACTGTGATGACAAAGCTAAATGTGGTTCACACTGTGAACCACAGTCATGTGTACTGAGCAACTAACTACCATCACACCTACACAAGCACAAATCAAACAGCATGGCCAGTAAGCCAAGGCCAACATGGAGGCAGGGGCCTAGCCGGGCAACAACTCTCATCTGCACACACTCAACACCACACCCCTCGACCTCCAACAATGTGCAGCAGTGAAGCACACATGCACTGGTGACATTGCACATGCACCCATGACTATTCCAGGGTGGTGGGTGGGAACCAAGGTGCAGAAACACATCACACATGGACACTCAACAAGACTCCTGAATGTCTGACACACTGCACACTACGCCGTACATGGACATGACGGCAATACCACACCAACCAATGGGATCACAGCCACAGTCACACACCAATGAAGAAGCCAAGGTCACCCACAAAGAACACACATAGACAACAACCAACATTGCAGCCCGGACCCTGAGGAGTGCCAGCAGTCACACACACAACGTGTCACAATCACTGAAAGATAACACAAACTGGAAATCACATGACAGGGGCAAACAACAAGTGCCAAGGGGAAACCTGACTGTGACCCATCTGCGTCTGCACACAAACTCAGCCCTGACAGCAAGCACACCTATGGGTGACACCCTGATGACCAGTAATGTGCCATGCACCCACATCACAGAGAACCCAGGGAGAAGACTTTGGGGAACATAGCTCAACTCAGCTAGCATCACAAACAGGTACAACACTAGGGATCACAGCATGCACAGCTAAACGGAAGTGAACACACAGACATGCACATACAACACACACCTTGGGCGCAGGCAATGTCACAGGAGTACACACTGCCATGAGGGGACTCCACTCCTGTGTGAGGAAAGCTGTGCCATATGTTGCCTCAGTAGGGCCCCACCATGTCAGCTGAGCACTTGGTCACACAATCAACAATTAGCACCAAATGAGGGCTCCCGTCACATCAGCCTGGTCATGGAAGTGCCAACGGAATCATCAGCACAGAACCAACACACTTGTATAGCAATGTTGCACTGACAACACAGATGAGTCCTTCCCCATTGATGCCCAAACCTGCATGTCCACTGGAGATGGCCACACGGTCAGGGAAGTAGACAAATTGAACAATGGCAGGCACAACAGATGTGCAGGGGTGGAAGCCACAGATGTGAAATAGCCAATCTAAGTAGGAAATCCCATTGCAAAATACTGAACACATGACACCCTCAGATGCTGCTATGGTTGACATGGATACACCACAGGATAGGACACATTCCCCCTGGACCACATGGGTTCCTGCACAGTAACACTTCATTATCATGAGACCAAATATCACCATCACTGCAGCAAGGGCATGGTTAGCATCATCAACATCATGTACATCAGAAGCAAAAGCACTAGAGAACAGAAAGTTGCTTTATTCAGCATATGTGGCATTAAAAGTAGGAGTCCGGTAGAACATAAACAAAGGCCAATGGCCAGTCCATCAACAAAGTCACAAGTGGGTGACAGTGGCAGATGCCACCCTACACATGCCTGCACAAAACCAGGGACAATCCACTAGGAGGGGCAACCGGGGGTAGGCCAGGCACCGCAGGGACAGGATCAGGGCTCACCAGGAGGAAGCAGGGAAGGGGTGGTGGGTGCTGGAGAGCCACTGACAACTGCAGTGGAGGTGTCTGACATGGTGTGTGCCGGCACAACTGGGGGGCATGGCTCAGATGTTGTGGGTGCCGGCACGACTGCAGTGGACCCTGCAGATGGAGTGGACAGGTCCGCCACTGCAGTGCCCAAGTCAGACAGGGTGGTAGTGGACTCCACTGCAGTGCCTACCACCAGGGGAGGAGAATGGGGAACAGGCAAGGTGGGCTGGACAGAGGGGGAGGACACCCTCACCACATCAGTGGCACAGACACGCGCTGCGGGGGGTGTGGTGCCGGGAGAGCATGTGGCTGGGGGAGACGGCCGGAGCCTCTTGGGGTTGGTATATCTGTGGGTGGGGGAACCTGGGGCTGGGTGTGGTGGGGGCACCTGTGGAGTGGGGGCCTGAGGGATGGAGGAAGGAGACCTGGTGCTTGAGCTGCAGGGCGGCGGCGGGGTCTTGCTCTTAGCACTCCGGGGGACTTGCGGGTGGGGGCCTCAGTCTGTCTGCGCCTGGGGAGGGTGTCCGGGGGCGAGGGGCACTCTGCTCCATGTGGGGGGCTTCCTCTTCCCCCTGGATGCTGGGGCAGCTGGATCGGAGGGGAAGAGGCCGAGGTCACTGAGGAAGAGGCGCTGGGTCTTTGGGGTTGCAGGTGAGGCAAGGGAGGGTGCTTTGGAGGGAGAGGCAACTGAGGACTGCACAGTGCCCGTGGATGCGTGTGTGTGTACCAGGGCCCCATCCCCTGTGAGTCTGGTTTCAGTCCCCTGACTGTGCGTGCGTGTGCGTTTAGTTTGTGGCGTGTGTGTCTGTGTGCTGGACGTGTGTGTGCTGGTGTGTGCCTGTGCCGGTGTGTGTGTGCTTGGGATGGGTAAGGTGCTGGGGAGTGTGGATGGAGCAGAGGCAGGAGGGGTGAGGGACTGTCTGAGGAGGGACACTGCTGCCGTCAGGGAGGAGTCCATGGACCTGTTGCCCCTCTGTAGGTCAGACATGCCCGATGAGATGCCCTCCATGAACGACACCAGCTGAGTCAACAGTGCGGTGTGCGCATGGAGGACACTCAGCATGGCTGTCTGCCCTACATGGAGCTGGCGAAGGAGGTACACAGACTCCTCACTCAGGGCAGCAGGGGACACAGGGGCAGGGGGTGCGGTGCCTGGCCCAAAGGAGACACGCTCCCGAACATGGGAGCCTCCACGGACCTGGGGAATGGGAGCCGATGGGAGGGCGGTGGTGGTGCTGGTGGTGGTGGGGACAGCAACACTAGCTGGGGTGTGGTGGCTGCTGACACCCGCCTCCACAAGGGAGTCATCCTACGAGTTGCTCTGGTCCTCAGCTGAGGTGGATGGTGCTGAGGACTCCTCGGTGTGGCTCCCTCGCCCTCCGTGCCACTGGGTCCCTCCGACCACTCCTCGGCTGCTGACCCAGTCTGGCTCTCTGGCTCCTCCTGGTCCGTGGAGCTGTCCCCTTCCGTGGCCGTGGATGTATCTGCAAACAATGGGGAAACAGACAGACATCAGTCACCTGCACCAAACGCACACACCACTGTGAGCACAGCACATTACAGAGCAAGCCCTGGCATCATTAGTTGTACATTGCTAAAAGTGCCCTAACTGAACAGGAGAAGCCAATTGTCAGTCTGATGCCAAGCATGGCACTCACATCCCACATGGCCTTGCACCCATCTGTCTGGTGTCTGTTGCATTGCAACACCCCAGTGTGGACACATGCACCAAGTACACAGTAGTTGGACAGTGCAGAGGACACGGTGTGGCATGTGGACATGCACACATCACAGATCTTGCCACTGAGTCAGTACAGGTTTCCGGATGAAAGGGATGCCCAGAGTCAAATAGGAAATGCATGTGATGCATACCAGCGACAGACACCATGATGCACCCATGTCCTGATAGCCATCGCCACAATGGTGTGCATGTAGCACATGTAACTCCCCTGCAGGACCACCAATAAGTTGACACATGCCATGGCAGAGGCATGACTGCTAAGTCATACATCACTGTCTTAGTGATGTATGACTTGGCAGCCAGACAACAACACTATGCACTGTGTCACAATAGTAGGTCATGGGGAATGCAAGTCCTGGAGCTGCACAAGTGCACATGTACATCCCCCACACAACACATCATCTTAACCCTCATCTGTCCAGGTCATACCTATTGGACATATGGGAGACCTGTGACACTACCCTCTGAACCTGAGCCCCTCACAATTTGCTGTGAATGGGGAACAGCTGCCTGAACTTCACATTCGCATACCCCAGTCTGCACGCGCAGCTGATCAAACACCTATGTGACACACAAGTATCGTCTCCTATGGTCACATCTCCAGGGGCATGCTGAGCCCCTACCAAGAAACACCCCAGCAGTCCTGGCAACTAATCCACAGCACACTGACACAGAGGCAGACACCCGAGGGGTCAAATCACTGTGCACAATGTGTCAGCTGATACACGGGAGTGGGAGTACAGAGTGCATTGCATGGCCTGGAGTAGGCATGACTGTCCTGCTCCACATGAATGAGGGATGTGCCCTGGACAGTGGATAGCTGGCTATGTATGTGTGACACACGTAATCTGCACAATCCTGGGGCCCAAACATTGTTCCCACCCGCTGCATGGGCGTGTGCCACATACCCCAGGCACATGTGGTGGCTCAGCTCAGCAAGTGGACCGCATATCAAAGCAACACGCAGATCACATGTCCAAACACAGGCGTTGTGTGAACAATGGACCCACCCATGATGCCCACAACAGAGTTAGGGAAACAGATGCTGTCCCCCACCTTTAGTGAAGCAAACTGCAAGGACACAGTCCCAAGTGACACAATTCCCTGAATGTAAGGGCCACACCTGGGTATCAGATGAGCAGTGGGCAGTGCACAATAGAGGGACATGGCTCCTGGACAACATGACTGCTGCACTGTGGCAGTTGAACCAGGCCAGAGGAGGGCACAAAGCATGTAATACAGAGTTCACAGTGCAGTCTTTGACTCACCCCCTCCTTGCTGCTGTCTGGCCTTCAGCTGCCCATCCAGGTCTGGAAACACCACCGCCAGGATCTGGAGCATGTGGGGGTCAGGGTCCGTGTTCCGCCCCTCCTGCGAGGAGGCGACAGCTTCAGCTGGACCCGTGCAATCCTCCGGGTCCAGCCCCGAAGGTCCTGCCACCTCTTCTGGCAGTTGCGGATCCGGCGCTTGTAGACCCCCACGGACCGGACGGCCCGGACGATGTCCTTCCAGATCTCCTGCTTCCGATGGGCATTAACCTGTCAGGATGACAAAGTGAAAAGGCCATTACCACACATGCAACATATCCGTGCATGACACAGTTGTATATACATGTCTCAATCACAGGGGCACATGATGTACACAGGCAGTGCAAAGCTGCCCATGGACAGTTTGCCAGACGTCACTACATGGTATCATTGCATGGGAAGTAAAACCATGTTCAAATGCACTGTCACTGCACCATACCTGTCCAGTGCAAGTCACTACACACTATGGGGGTGACAACTACTCAGTGAGCCTGCTAGCCAGTGGCGTGCAGACTTCCAGCCTTGCTAGTCACACAAAATGCACATTCAGAAAGGCAGTGCACAGAACACTCACCTGCTCCCCTGGTGTCCCATACAGCTTGCTGTACTGTGGAAGTAGGCTGTCCAGCAGGGCCTGGTTCTCTTCAAGGCTGAAGGCTGGGGCTCTCTCCACAGTACGTGCCATTGCAGGGTCCAGAGGGGCAGAGACAGCAGCAGTGCAGTGGCAGATGTCGTCCTGGAGCATGTAGTGCAGGCAAGTGAGCTCTCAGGGGAACAGCCAGCAATATATATGTGCTGGAGAGGAAGATACTGTCCCTTGTGTCCAAAGTGATAGGTCCAAGTCGTTTGCATCTTCTGAATCTGGCCAATCCATGGAATAGCAGCACCAAAACACGCCCACAGCATCCTTCAAATCTTCAACTTCATGACATACATGATTTTGCAACATTGTTGTGGGTGACCAACTGATTTTCCAGCAACCGACTCGTTCGAAATTCGAAAACGCGTCCGTTGCCAGGCAAGCCCATTGTCAATGGGTGCGCACCGATCGGTCCATTGTGGTACAACGCGCACAGGGGTACAACGCGTACCCGCACACATTGAATGCAATGGGCCGGCCGGAGGCACCGATCGGTCCATTGTAGTACAACGCGCACAGGGGTACAACGCGTACCCGCACACATTGAATGCAATGGGCCGGCCGGAGGCACCGATCGGTCCATTGCAGTTCAACGCGCACAGGGGTACAACGCGTACCCGCACACATTGAATGCAATGGGCCGGCCGGAGGCACCGATCGGTCCATTGCAGTACAACACGCACAGGGGTACAACGCGTACCCGCACACATTGAATGCAATGGGCAGGCCGGAGGCACCAATCGGTCCATTGCAGTTCAACGCGCACAGGGGTACAACGCGTACCCGCACACATTGAATGCAATGGGCCGGCCGGAGGCACCGATCGGTCCATTGCAGTACAACGCGCACAGGGGTACAACGCGTACCCGCACACATTGAATGCAATGGGCCGGCCGGAGGCACCGATCGGTCCATTGCAGTACAACGCGCACAGGGGTACAATGCGTACCCGCACACATTGAATGCAATGGGCCGGCCGGAGGCACCGATCGGTCCATTGCAGTACAACGCTCACAGGGGTACAACGCGTACCCGCACACATTGAATGCAATGGGCCGGCCGGAGGCACCGATCGGTCCATTGCAGTACAACGCATCACTGTACATGTGACTGGCATATGTCAGCATGCCTGTCTCAGATGGACATATGCCAGCCACAGATGGCTCCCAGGGAGTGAGGGGCACACCTACATCACGACAGCCTGTCCAAACTTTATCATAAGGCATGTAAGGCTGCATTTCCTATTGTGTGTATGTTGGTGTACATGTTGTCCTGTGGGTGTCACCTGTGGGCAGCCACCCCAGGCTGTGCACGTGTTCATGGGGACAGGATCCTGGGTGTTACGTGTACATGACCACTGTGATGTGCAACTGTTCATATCTGTGCATGTGCCATGGTCACATTTCACGGTGGTGTATGTGTATGTCATGTCACATACCCCGTGAGTCCCATGTGGGACGGTATGTTTGAGCCAGGGTGTCCCAGTGGCACAATAGTGATGGTCCTCCACAGTCTTTGTGCATGTAGTGTTTACAATGTCTCCGATTACATGTGCACAATGGGAGACAGTCTCCACATCCACGTTGTGTGTGCATGGACTTTGATGTTGTGTGTGTCACAGAAGTCCATGTCTGTCCTGCTGTGGCAAGTGGGGCCACTACCTGTGGGGGTCATGGTTGTTTTGCTGTGGTGTATACATGATACTCCATGTAATGCCAGTGTCCATGTGGCAATACAGGGTCCCTGGGAATGTACCTGTCGTTGAGCTGTGGTGCCTGGGGCACATTTGTCCTCACATATCACTGTGGGGGATTATTGTGACACGGCAGCAGGAGATGGGAACTGTGACACGGCCTCATGATATCCAATGGGCCAACCTGGGACTAATTGATGCCACCTGTTGGACCGTGTTGACAGATGTTGGCCATGTATGTACCATACATGTCCTTCCGGAACTGCACACTTCATGTAGTTGTGCCTCATAATGATGTATGTTGGGATCTTGAGTGTTCTCAATGCCGCATATGTGGGGTGACTGACAATCTTGCTTACTTCTCCTCTGCACTGCAGGGCTCCTGCTGTCCATCGACCATTCCCAGACCTGGCAACGATGGTGGAACGGGACAGCATCCGACGGTACCGCTTCACCAGGAAGCTGATTGAGGATTTGGCAGTGCAGTTGTCCCCACATTTGCAGCCTGGCCGGCCGTATCCTACAGCGCTGACCCCCAAGGTGAAGGTGATGGCAGCCCTACACTTCTTTAGCACCGGTACCTTCCAACATACTGTGGCGACTGCTGGTGGGATGTCACAGACCATGTTGAGCCGTGTGCTCCGTGATGTTTTGGCGGCAATGTTGCTCTTCCTGAACCGGTACATCTATTTCCCTAGACTGCGACGACTCACTGACGTGAAGAGTGACTTTTATGCCCTGGGGAGGATGCCGCATGTCATTGGCTCCATTGATGGGACACATGTGGCTTTGGTACCACCACAGGCCCAGGAGCAGGCCTACAGGAACCGCAAGCACTACCACTCGGTCAATGCACTGGTGGTGTGTCTTGCAGACATGACCATCACACACGTGTGTGCCCGTTTCCCTGGTTCAGCACACAATGCCTTTGTGATGAGGAGTAGTCGCATCCCCAGGATGATGGCACAGATGCAGAACCAGCGTGCCTGGCTTGTCGGTGTGTACTGACTTTGTGCCATTGTGTGTGATCTGATCTGTAGTATTCCGCCCACTTTTCCAAGTCAGCTAATGTGCACTTGTCTGTCCGTAGGTGACTCGGGATACCCCAACATGCCGTGGTTGCTGACACCCCTCAGGAACCCTGTGACACCAGCCCAGATGCGCTACAATGAGGCACATGGTCGGACCAGAAGAGTGATTGAGCGGACCTTTGGTCTCCTGAAGAGCCACTTCCGATGCCTGGCCAAGACCGGAGGGTCCCTCCCATATGCCCCTGTGAAAGTGTGCAAGATTATCATCGTCTGCTGCATGCTCCACAACCTGGCAGTGCGGAAGGAGTTGCCTCTCATCCAGGATGACAATGACCAACATCCGCCACCTGTGGAGGATCCTGGCCTGGACCACGATGCCAGTGACGATGATGATGATGATGATGATGGTGATGTCCGCACACAGCTCATCACCAACTTCTTTAGCTGAATGTGAGTATCCTGAGGTGTCATGTCAATGATGTGAGTTGGCATGATGTGTGGGTGGTGCTCTGGTGCTGTTGGAGTGTGTCCATGGGCTACTTGACTGGATGTGTATTGCGATGTGTGCTAACAGGTGGGCTGTACTCCCCAACAGTGTTGACATGCTAACTTGGTTCTGGGTGGGTATCTTGTAACATGTATTGTGCATGAGTTTTGCTGTTCTGTCCTGTACTCCATTGCTTTTGACTGTGTGTCATTTCTGTCCTTCACAGGGTACTTTCAGATTCGTTTGGTCAACTGTGTCCACCGACGACGTGATTGCACATCCAGGCTGGTAGCTGTTGTGTCCCTACAGGTGATGTGCGCCACACCCATGGACTTCCTTCCGTCTACAGTTGTTGACTGTGTGCCCGCTGCCAGGTGGGATTACCTTGCATCTGTAGTGGTTACGACATGTTGCAACTGTGTAATAAACCTGTGCTTCACTTTGTGATGTGCGTTGTCTGTGGTCACACATTTGACTGCCATTTGCTTACTGCACCTGTGGGCTACTTGACTACAACTGGGAATGGGTGTGGTGTCTGTGCATTGCACCGTCTTCCCTGGCAACATCAGTGTAGGCAATGAGTTAGATGGCCTAGGTGTGTATGTGTTGTGTAGCCTTGGTGGTGTGTCTCCCTCATGTGTGTCACGTTGCCTGTACTCACATGCCTGTGTTGTCCTTGCTGTTGCAGTTTGCATACACAGTGTAATTTTGCAGTTCATCATCCCCATAACAGCATCCACGTTGGAATCACGACAGAGGCAAGTATGGTGTATTAGTGTGTTTATTGTGATACATTTGTGTTAATAGTGCATAGGATGGGTAGTGCTGTACATAAATCTTGCAATCTGAAGTTCCTAGGTGAATTGAAAGTCCTGGTAGACAGGATCCCCAGTATCGGGGCCACAGTTGTCTGACACATTGGTCCAACTTGTACTCCCCATGCAATGTGTGGGAGTAGTGTTGCCGTCAACAGGGTGAACAGTCTGTGCACAAAGGCGAACATCCAGAACAGGTTCAGGCTTCCTGGGAGTTGCGCTTGGCCATCGGCCTCTCACTTTTCCCTCCTCGGACGACCCCTCTTCTTGGGGGGGCCCTCAAGTACAGGCTGCTGCGGTGCAGGGGACTCTCCACCAGAGTCCTCCTCCCTCCCTGTGGCAGTTGCAGTTTGTTCGGCACCAGATGTTGTTGGCACACAGGGAGGAGTGGACTGGTTGCTGTTCATCTGGCGGAGGCATTGTAAAATGTCCCTGTGCACCGCCGTCATCTCATGCAGTGCATCCCACTTGGACTCCACGCGGGACATGTGTGAGTCCACGCGGGACATGTGTGACTCCACGTGGGACATGTGGGAGTCCAAGCGGGCATGATGGGCAGCCTGCTGCTGTTTCATGTCTCTGAGGAGCCCCACTACCTGGCTGAGCTCTCCGGTGCTGGACTGGTACGCATCAGCTATGCGTACCAGTTGTGGGTCATCATGCACACCAGCAACGTCTGCAAGCAGCGACCTCTGTCTCCCACCCCTCCCACCACCCCTGCTGACATGTGCAGTGTGTGCAGTGGCACGCACAGATAACCCTGGTCCACCTTGGGGGTTGGTGGTGGTGGTGGTGTCCATGGCCCCAGGTTGGTCCAGGGTCCCTGTGCTGGTGTTGCTCCTTGTTCTGTCCATGTCGGCAGGGATGGTATTCGTGGTGACAGTCGTTGGAGGGGTGGGTGCAGGGGGTGCAGCTGGTGGTCCTGCTGGTGCTGCAGCTGGTGGTCCTGCTGGTGCTGCATGTTGACTTGCACCGGATGTGCCAGGTTGGTCTTCATCGTCCGAGGAGGACAGAGGCTGTACGACGCCAGTGAGCTCCGCATCCTCTTGAGCCTGGGACTGGGACTCCTCAGCGTCTGCTGCTGTGTCCCCATCATCACCTGTTTTTGGGAGACACAAACAATGTATGTTATGTTTCTGCAGGCATCAATGGTTGACACACATGACAGTTGTGACTGTGCCTCTGGGTGCGGGCCTGTACATTGCATTGTCCTAAGTCGTCACAGTCAGGGGTTGATATTGGTGTGGCACATTGTCCTGCATTATTTGGGCATTTCTATGTATTTTCTGGGGTGTGAACATGGTCTGCATTGGTTGTGTTTGGTTGACAGCCGGCCCTCCTTCCCACCCACCCACCCAGCCACTCAGTTATCCCACCATGGAACGTGCTTGTGTTGCAGGGAGTGTAAGTTGTCTCTCAGGATGTCACTCAGTGGTGTCCTGCTGTTTGTTGGTGCACATTTGCCAGCAGGGCCTTGTGCTCCCCACAGCAGTAGCCAGTGTCAGACATCTTGTGAGTCCTTCTCCACTCCCTGTGATGTGAGCATGGTTCAGGGTGGTGTTGATGGGACAGTTGTGGGGGTGAGCTATGTCTGTGACTACGACTCCCATCATGCTATTGCCTCCTCCCCCTTCCCAGCATGCCCATGCTTCCTTCCTTTTGACTCTGCTTCCCTGTGGGGTGGGCTGGCTGTGCTGACAGGATGGCTGGGAGTGTTGTCCTGGCAGTTGTTTGGCTAAAAGTCCCAAGAGTGTCCCTGTGCTTCACACAACATAACCCAGGGTGGTGGTTCTTTGTGGGATCTTGTGTTAGGATGGGGGGCATTGCATTCTACCAGGTGGGTTCTGTGGAGTTTGTGTTGGGGTGTGTGTGAGGGGAGGTGCTTGTGACTATGGTCAGTGCTGCAAGTCCTCCTTCCCACCCAGCTAGCCAGATATCCCACCATGGAATGTGCTTGCATTGCAGGGAGTGTAAGTTGTCTCTCAGGATGTCAGTCAGTGGTGTCCTGCTGTTTGTTGGTGCACAGTTTCCAGCAGGGCCTTGTGCTCCCCACAGCAGTAGCCAGTGTCAGCCATCTTGTGAGTCCTTCTCCACTTCCTGTGATGTGAGCATGGTTCAGGGTGGTGTTGATGGGACAGTTGTGGGGGTGAGCTATGTCTGTGACTACGACTCCCATCATGCTATTGCCTCCACCCCACTTCCCAGCATTCCCATACTTACTTGCTTTTGTGGGGAGTTCAATGTGTGTGGGTGTGAGAGCAATGGCAAGATGGCTGACAGTGGTGTCCTGCTGTTGGTTGGTGTGCAGTACCCAGCATGCCCTTGTGCTCCCCACGACACAGCAACAGTGTCAGACATCTTTGATGGGCCTTTCCACTCTCTGTGGGATGTGCATGCGTGAGTGTGAGCTTGCTGGGCCATGTGGTGGGGGATGTAGAGCTGTGACTACGACTCCCATCATGCTATTGCCTCCTCCCCCTTCCCAGCATGCCCATGCTTCCTTCCTTTTGACTCTGCTTCCCTGTGGGGTGGGCTGGCTGTGCTGATAGGATGGCTGGGAGTGTTGTCCTGGCAGTTGTTTGGCTAGAGGTCCCAAGAGTGGCCCTGTGCTTCACACAACATAACCCAGGGTGGTGGTTCTTTGTGGGATCTTGTGTTAGGATGGGGGCATTGCATTCTACCAGGTGGGTTCTGTGGAGTTTGTGTTGGGGTGTGTGTGAGGGGAGGTGCTTGTGACTATGGACAGTGCTGCAAGTCCTCCTTCCCACCCAGCTAGCCAGATATCCCACCATGGAACGTGCTTGCATTGCAGGGAGTGTAAGTTGTTTCTCAGGATGTCAGTCAGTGGTGTCCTGCTGTTTGTTGGTGCACAGTTGGCAGCAGGGCCTTGTGCTCCCCACAGCAGTAGCCAGTGTCAGCCATCTTGTGAGTCCTTCTCCACTCCCTGTGATGTGAGCATGGTTCAGGGTGGTGTTGATGGGACAGTTGTGGGGGTGACCAATATCAGTGACTACGACTCCCATCATGCTATTGCCTCCACCCCCTTCCCAGCATGCCCATGCTTCCTTCCTTTTGACTCTGCTTCCCTGTGGGGTGGGCTGGCTGTGCTGACAGGATGGCTGGGAGTGTTGTCCCGCAGTTGTTTGGCTAAAAGTCCCAAGAGTGTCCCTGTGCTTCACACAACATAACCCAGGGTGGTGGTTCTTTGTGGGATCTTGTGTTAGGATGGGGGGCATTGCATTCTACCAGGTGGGTTCTGTGGAGTTTGTGTTGGGGTGTGTGTGAGGGGAGGTGCTTGTGACTATGGACAGTGCTGCAAGTCCTCCTTCCCACCCAGCTAGCCAGATATCCCACCATGGAACGTGCTTGCATTGCAGGGAGTGTAAGTTGTTTCTCAGGATGTCAGTCAGTGGTGTCCTGCTGTTTGTTGGTGCACAGTTGGCAGCAGAGCCTTGTGCTCCCCACAGCAGTAGCCAGTGTCAGCCATCTTGTGAGTCCTTCTCCACTCCCTGTGATGTGAGCATGCTTCAGGGTGGTGTTGATGGGACAGTTGTGGGGGTGACCAATATCAGTGACTACGACTCCCATCATGCTATTGCCTCCTCCCCCCTTCCCAGCATGCCCATGCTTCCTTCCTTTTGACTCTGCTTCCCTGTGGGGTGGGCTGGCTGTGCTGACAGGATGGCTGGGAGTGTTGTCCTGGCAGTTGTTTGGCTAAAAGTCCCAAGAGTGTCCCTGTGCTTCACACAACATAACCCAGGGTGGTGGTTCTTTGTGGGATCTTGTGTTAGGATGGGGGCATTGCATTCTACCAGGTGGGTTCTGTGGAGTTTGTGTTGGGGTGTGTGTGAGGGAGGTGCTTGTGACTATGGTCAGTGCTGCAAGTCCCCTTCCCACCCAGCTAGCCAGATATCCCACCATGGAACGTGCTTGCATTGCAGGGAGTGTAAGTTGTCTCTCAGGATGTCAGTCAGTGGTGTCCTGCTGTTTGTTGGTGCACAGTTGCCAGCAGGGCCTTGTGCTCCCCACAGCAGTAGCCAGTGTCAGCCATCTTGTGAGTCCTTCTCCACTCCCTGTGATGTGAGCATGGTTCAGGGTGGTGTTGATGGGACAGTTGTGGGGGGGCAATATGTGTGACTGCGACTCCCATGATGCTATTGGCTACACTGACTTGGCCAGCATACACAGAATTCCTTCCTTTGAGTGGTCTTCACTGTGTGTTGGTGTTGTTGTGGTGGCTACATGTGTGGATGTGTTTGTTAGTTCTATTTGTGCCACTGCCTAGCTGTAGTTGTAGTTGTGTTTGTACATGTGTTGGCACAGTTGGATGTGACTTTTTTGATGGCATGTGTTGTGTTTATCTGACTGACCTACACATTTTGGGATGATTCTGTTCTGGTTGCTGTGTAATTGCTATGAGTGCATGGTTTGACTCTCCCTTGACAGTGATGTGTGTGTTTTGTGGCAGTATATTGTGTACATTTGTTGTGTACTCACCAGGCTCTGGGATGTCCTCTAGTCCATATACGCTCACTGGCGGAAGGATGGCCCGCACCTTCTCCTCCCAGGGCCTGAGGTATATTGGCTTGGCAGGAGGGCCACTGCCGGTGTATTGGCTGTTGATGTAGTCTTTCTTCAGCAGGTCCCGTACCCTCCTGCGCACGTCATACCACCTGTTCTGGATGTCGCTCTTTGTGCGCCGACATGGTGATTGTGCGTTCACCCTGTTGATGATCCTCTCCCACATCTTGGTTTTCTGGGAGATGGGGGTCTGTTGGACCAGTGTGCCAAACAGCTGTGGCTCTACCCTGAGGATCTCGTCTACCATGACTTCCAATTCACTATCTAGGAACTTGGGATTCTTCTTGGGGGCATGGTGATGGGTGGTGATGGTGAGTGATGTGTGTGTTGGTGTGCAGGTGAGGGTGTGTGAGTGTGTGTTTTGCTGGGTGTATGTGAGGTAGGTATTTGTTGGTGTGCTGATGGTGTGTGGCTTGTGTGAGGGATGAGCTGTGGGTGTGTGGTTGCTTTCTCTTGGGTGCTGGCAGTGGAATGGCATTTGCAAAGGCTCATGGTTGTGATTTGTGTCCTTTATATAGGTGGAGTTGTGGGTGTGTCTTTGTTCTCTGTCCCCACCCCCCAGTATTTATTGGCTTTGTAATTGCTTGTTTGGCCTTTTTTTGTGTGATTTTTCCTTTGTGCTGTTTGTGTATGTTGGAAACGTTCTTGTGACCGAGTCGGACCCTGCATTTGTCTCGTACGGTGTTCTCTGTTTCGTTCGCGCTGTGTTTGTGCAGTTTTCTATGCTGCGTACGCGTCGGTCGCGGTGTTTTGTGTTGCTTCGGCTCGGTTTTGTATGCGTGTCGGTCGTACGGCTTGGCCTCCGTCCGACTCGCTCGTGGTTTTCGCGCCTTGCATCGTACTTTGCGGTTTGGAGTTCGCATGTACGTTTCGGTCGGATTTGTTCCGGGTGCGTGTCGGTCGGTTGGATTCGCGTGTTTTTCCGGCCGGATTGCTGTTTTCCGTGCGGCTCGGTCGGTCGACTTGGTTTCGGTACGTGTCGGTCGGATTTTTCACGCCTTGCATCGTACTTGGCGTGTTGGGCGCCACGGGTACGTGTCGGTCGGTATTATTTCCGGATCCGAGTCGGTCGGTGCTTTTTCCGGCCCGAATCGGAATCGACCCCTATATATGTAATTATTTATGAATTTGTTGGAATGTGTTAACTATGTTTTGATACCATGAAAATAAAAAGAAAAAATTAATTTTGTTAAGTAACCTGTTCTTTGAATCTTTTGAACATATGCATTTGACAGCCCTGGGTGTTGTTTTGCAATACTAGTACCCCTGGTTGGGCCTTTGTGTAAATCCTTTCTAGGGGCGGGTGACCGTTGTTAGTGGTAGTTGTCAAGCAATTTATGTCTGACATTGGCCATTCTGATTATTATGATCATCCACAAACTCTGATTAATATCTCGAGGAAAGCATTAAACTGGACTGTTTAACTTTGCTTTGGGGAACTGAGGTTGTCCGTTGAACTGTCTAAACCTACTGTTCACAAAAACTTAATGATTTTGACCACCTTTAACATGCAACCCTACTTAGATAATGTACTCAATGCCCAGCACAGATTTGTTCTGACACGGTTTAGGCTTAACATTTTCCACCGCCTGATGAGCTTTTCCAATATTAACAACTGGTCACACGATTTAGGGGCCGATTCTGATGCGGGTTGGAAAAGCTTCCCGACCGAATCGGTTGGGAAATGGTGTCCGACCCTCTCGGATCGGGAAAGTCCGACCGGCGGAGTAGGATGCATCCGGATGCTTCCAGATTCGATTTGGTTGAACTCCCATTGACTTCAATGGGAACATTTGTTCCTAACCGCATCAGAATTGGGCCCTCGGTCGGGAAGACACGTTCCCGATCCGATTTGGAAGGAGCAAATGCCGTTAGGAGGCCTTCCTAACCGCATCAGAATCAGGCCCTCGGTCGGGAAGCTTTTCCAACCCGCATCAGAATCGGGCCCTTAATGTACTGCCCCTGTGACAATATATCCAAGCAGTCCACCATGCATATACTGTTTTTTTGTACATTTTTCTCTGATTTGAGACTTCACCTTTATTAAGCCGCTAAGGAAATCGCTAAATTTTAAACAATGTAGACCAGCGTTTTTACATTTACAACTACTTTCAAATTTGTACACATGGAAGGTTTTATCACGTTTCTTATGGGCTGTTATTTTTTGAAGGAAGTCCCTATAAGGCGAGCATATTACTGTTGCCTTTTCTTAAATTGTTTCTATATTTTTATCATTTAGTTTTTAACCTATTTGTAACTTTTAACTGTATCTTGTATTTTACTATTTATGCTTTTATGGTTCACTATTGTGATATTGAATAAAGCTTATCTTGATGGTCTTCATATTGTCAGATGTTTCCCATCCTTACATGAAAGTCTGCAACTGAATATTTAATCACTGGCACAGAAGATTTGAGCCATGTCTTATTTGCTATGTTTCTGACATCATATCAGCCTATGATTTGAACAATAGAATAAAGATGTTTTCAGACAGATGCTTGTATGTATGTGTTGTTATTACATGGTAGTGGTACAGAGTAGAACATTGTTCATTTACAACATATTCATGATTCCTAGTTTTGCCATTGTAAAGTTGACATGGTAGGACATATACATCAGTGGATGTGAGTTACAACAGGAGACAATGAACTGGTCAAAAGTGAAGTACTTAGTCATGGTGGATAAAACCATAGTTGTAGAGTCCACATTGTCTGGAGTCCAAAATCCAACATACTACTCCCATCAGATATGGAAACGTTTCCTGGAATAATCTACCAAGTGAATGTGCTACACACACAGGAGGAAATTAGGTGCAAAGTTCCTTACTGGTGGTGGAGGGTGTCTTGCCTTCCTGACCTCCTGGATATTTGGGGGATGTCCCCTCCTTTTGCAAGAGGGGGATCCACGATCCACAGCTGCTGAGACAGGGGTTCCTGCAAACGTGTCTTCATCTGACAGAGCCTCCCTTCCTGTGGCTGCTGCAGATGTTGTTGGCTTGGATGTACTTGGCCCACAGTAAGGGGTAGATGCAGGTGGAAAAGCCCAGCAGAGGGTGGTGTTAATGTCCTGCAGCGCCCCAACCAGGAAGGCCATGTTGGTGTTGATGCTGGCCATCTCGGTGTGGATGCAGTCAACCTCCTGGTATATGTCCCTCTGCAGCTGCTTTATTTCACTGGAGTTCGGTAAGTACCTGGCTCGACACACCTTGGGAGTCATGGTAGACTTCCAGGACTTGGTTGATGGCAGTCTGCGTGTCCGTGTCCATAGTGAGCTCACTCTGCGGGCCCACAGTTACCTTCCGATGACCCCTATCCCCACAGGCCTTTGCCCTTGGCAGAGGCTGCACCATCCCAATGGGTCCTGGTTCCTCAGTGACTGAGGTAGTGATAGCCACCTCAGAATCCAGGACTATGGGGCGCAGGATGGTATTGACTGTGCTAGGTACAAATGTAGGGGGTTGGCTGTGTTATTGCAGCTGGGGTGGGAGATGTTGTTGTGGCCCTGCTCTTGCCTTCTGCCCAGGCTGACCAGATGACCAGAACCTTCATCCACATCCTCATTTCCAGGAGTATTGTCATCACTGAGGGCTTCATCCTGTGGTGAAGCGTACATCTGTAAACTGTCCAAACTCTGGGCTGGTACTGTGGCCGATCGCACTGTTGAGAAATAGAGAAAATGTTTATTGGTGGAAGTGAGGTATCTACATCCACATCGTTTGTGCCAAAGTAAATAGAGACCTAGAATGAAAGAAAGTAGATAGAAATTAGTATTGGCATCTATTTGTGTGGAGTTGAAGTTGGTTACTAGACATTCAACACATGTAGTAGGTTTTACCAGCTCATTGACTGTGCTAATATTTGGCATTTTGGCTTTAGGGTTAGACATGACATCTCCAAAACATTGCAAACCACATGGTTGTTGTAACGTGTATTTGTCCATTCTCAGGCCTAGTTGTGTATAATATAGTCAAACACACAGCTTGTTTGTATACTTAGCATTGTTAATCATGTGAGGAATGCAGAGTCAAGGGGTCACCTGCCACTGCTAATAAGCTGAGTGTCCTTCATCGCTTACATATATTAGGGGTACACAGTTGTTATGGTGTCACTCATGCCATCAATAGTTTCAGTTGATGAGACCAGGACACCATCAAGCACAGTATTCAGACATTTTTGTGAGTGGAGCATTATATGTACATTGCACAGTTCATGATAGCTCAACATCAGTTGTTACATGGCAGACAAGTAAGAAGGGGCAAAAGGAGTATAACATCTAGGTTAGAGTTCCAGTCACAGGGTCTCATGGTAGTAGTGGCAGTGCAACCTATCTCAACTTACCAACACTTGTCAAATGGTAACCTGCATGATGAGTGAACATCAGTTGTAACATGTCAGACAAGTGAGAAGGAGCGAAAGGAGTATATCCTCTAGGCTAGAGTTCCAGTCGCAGGGCCTCATGGTAGTTTTGGTAGTTCAATCTATCTCAATTTATCTACACTTGACAAATAGTAACCTGCATGATAAGTGAACATCAGTTGTAACATTGCAGGCAAGTAACGAGGGGTAAAATGAGTATAGCATCTAGGTTACAGTTACAGTCAAAGGGCCTCATGTTAGTAGTGGTAGTGCAATCAATCTCAATTTACCAGCACTTGACAAATGGTAACCTGCATGATGAGTTGCCGTCAGATGTAACATGGCAGACAAGTGAGAAGGGACAAAAGAAGCATCATAGCATCTAGGTTAGAGTTCAAGTCACAGGGTCTCGTGGTAGTAGTGGTAGTGCAATCCATCTCAACTTACCAATACTTGGCAAATGGTTACCTGCATGATGGGTGAACATCAGTTATAACATTGCAGACAAGTGAGAAGGGGCAAAAGGATTATAGCAGCTAGGTTAGAGTTCCAGTCGCAAGGCCTCATGGTAGTTTTGGTAGTACAATCTATCTCAATTTATCTGCACTTGACAAATAGTAACCTGCATGATAAGTGAACACCAGTTGTAACATTGCAGGCAAGTAACAAGGGGTAAAAGGAGTATAGCATCTAGGTTACAGTTACAGTCAAAGGGCCTCATGTTAGTAGTGGTAGTGCAATCAATCTCAATTTACCAACACTTGACAAATGGTAACCTGCATGGTGAGTTGCCGTGAGATGTAACATGGCAGACAAGTGAGAAGGGACAAAAGGAGCATAGCATCTAGGTTAGAGTTCATGTCACAGGGTCTCATGGTAGTAGTGGTAGTGCAATCCATCTCAACTTACCAATACTTGGCAAATGGTTACCTGCATGATGAGTGAACATCAGTTGTAACATTGCAGACAAGTGAGAAGGGGCAAAAGGATTATAGCAGCTAGGTTAGAGTTCCAGTCAAAGTGCCTCATGTTAGTAGTAGTAGTGCCATCTATCTTAACCTACCAACACTTGACAAAAGGTAGCCTGTATGATGAGTGACCATCAGTTGTAACATGACAGACAAGTGAGAAGGGCAAAAGGAGTATAGCATCTTGTTTAGAGTTCCAGTCACCGGGCCTCATGATAGTTGTAGTCACTTCAATCTCACATTACCAACACTTGACAAATGGGTAGTGTAACATACCTGTTGGCAACATGCATTTGGGATGGCCCATACACTTACCTCTTAACACATATAATGGGTCCTAGGGTGATATGTTTATTGTAATCCACTTACAGACATCATTTCAACATGTGACGTGATGGAGTTTAATACACGTGTTCTTATATGCAACAATACACAGTAACACAGACAAATCAACATCTATTGCATGATAGGAAAGTAGATAGATATCCCAGTAGCAAAAGTAGTGTTGAGAACAAACAGGACATTGTGGTATTGTGACAGTTATTGAAGTGTAACTTAACAGAGTCCACTCCCCCAGCTATTCCAGTCAAGCCCTCAGAATGCAAGATGGCCTAGACCGTCTCCTCCCAGGGAAACAATTGTAATGGGGCGCTGGGAGGGTCACCTCCAGTCCTCTGGGCCTCCAGGTAGTGGAGATTGTACCGGGTGCGCACGCTAAACCTGAAGTCGGTCCACCTCCTCCTAATTTCCAGCTGTGTGTGCAGGATGGTACCAACAGCATGCACTCTGTAGACTATCCTGTCCCAAAATTCGGTTTTCCTACTGAGAGGAGTATGCTGGACTTGGGAACCATAAATTTGGGTCTCTACTCTAATGATTTCATCCACCATGATCGTCAACTCAGCCTTAGTGAACAGTGGGTTTTTGGGGCAAAGCATGATAAAAAAAATAATCTGAGTGACTATATGAAAGAAAAAACAAACAAGTGATAATGATGAAAAAGTACAAAATTAAAATTACAGCTGGTAGAGAGTGCTAAAGGGTGAGATGAAAGAAAAAATGGGGCTTCCTTGGGTCACAATGGTGTCTCCTATCTTCTGTACTGTAGGTGAGAAGCAAAGGATCCTGGTCAAGGATGGGGTGTTTTATAGTGTTTGATAATGATGAAAAAGTACAACATTAGAATTACAGCTGGTGGAGAGTGCTAAAGGATGAGATGAAAGAAAAAATGGGGCTTCCTTGGGTCACAATGGTGCTGTAGGTGAGAAGCAAAGGATCCTGGTCAAGGATGGGGTGTTTTATAGTGTGATTTGCAGGTGTGTCCACTTGGCAAAAGCACATCAGCTGTGTAGTTTTGAAATCCATCCAATGGTCACTGTTTTGGTGATTTTTTTGCAGGTAGCTGCAGCTGGGCGACCGCCAGTGCTACTGTGTAGCTGTAATATAATCAGTGGGTATACCATGGCCATAACGGTGTCAGAAGACGTATCTGCAACATTGCAGACCTCAGCAGTCCTGACGAAAACAGCGTCATTGCCGCGGTCAGCATTTCAGACAGCACAACTCGTAATACGGCTGGAGGTAGACTGCCGACGCTGCATTGCTCCCACTACTACAAAATAAGGAACCCAAAATATAGCCCACCAAAAAGTTAACATTTACTTTTACCACCACAATAGCAACATCTATATAAAAAACTGATAAAAACATATTTTTTCCAGATAAAATAAAACACCATAAATAAAAAAATATAATCCATCTACTTTTTAAAAAGATGTCCATACAAAATTGGATACAATATTTATATATGAATATGTTGAACACTCTACAATATTTTAAAACATTTTCAAAATATTATAAAAATTACATTATTAAGATTGAATAATGATATAGTTTACAACTTTTTAAAATATATTACATTCTGTTTAATATGTGTTTAAAAAGGGAATTTTTGTTTTGTAAAAACATGAATATATTGTTTGTATATTTTTTTAACTAAATCAACTATTTTCAATGTTGCTGTTATTAAAATGTAAAATATATTTTTTCATTTTTATAACATTCAAAAATAATTATATTTTAATTTTGAGAAAAGTTAGAAAAAATATTTTAATTACAAAAATATATAATTTTTTTAAAAACAAATATGAATATGTTTCCATCAAATACCACATAACACAATTTATTAACTTTTTTAAACTTTTCTAAGTTAACAATAGTTTTATATTTTTGTTTCAAAATTATATATATTCCTCATTTTTAGAAAACAGTGAAAAATCTAAAATGTTTCTTTAAATATTGTAATCCTTCAAAAAATCAATAAACATTTCCACACCCTTATTCACTATAAATCTATTGCCCCACTTCATAAAACATTTTAATTGATTTTTTTAATTGAATAAATACAGATCCAAAAAAAAAACTACTACATATTTTTTTAAATACTCATCCTTATCTCCTATAAACTCAACATCCCCCTCCTAATTGTTTTTTGCTTTTAAAAAAAAAGGTTTTTTAATCAAGATAAAAAAGTACAATAATACTTAATTTTATAAAATACCTCCCACCTTTATCCCCTATAAACCCAACATCCCGCTCCTATTTCTTTAGAGAAATAAAATATAAAAATAAATTACACTATTACATTATTTTTAAAATACTTCCCAATTTTACTCTCTATAAACCCAACATCCTGCACCTGTTTTTTTTAATAAACATAAAAATATATGCACTAATACAATAATTTTAAAAATACTTCCCACCATAATCCCCTATAAACCAAACATCCACTCTTAAAAAATATATTATACTAAATAGAAAAAACATTAAGCAAATTAAATTACAAAACAAATTCTTATAAAAAAATTACAAAAAAAATTCTAAACAATTACTATAAATAAAAAAATATATAAAAACACAAATTCAATATATTACACACTATTTACCACTAAAAAATATTATTAACAATGATATACACTACAACAATTTTAAATACATTGATAATAAATACAACACCAAAAATTATATTTTTGACAGCGATATTAAAAACAAATGATATTTATGTGTCATGATATTTTTCACACAATATTTGTGTTACACAATATTTTTAATTCAATATTTTGTCCAAATACCATCAGACGTCCAGTACTCATACCCAAATGTGCCTTTGAAGAGGGGGAAACTTGAAAGAGGCCTTTGAAGATCACAAGGTCCTTGCCATTCCTGCCCTTGTTCCAGACTCACTACAGGGGGGTAAGCATCTTTTATACGGGGACAGGTACAGCCCTATTCAGGTGCAAGTGTCAGCTCCTCCTACCCAATCTACATCAGGAAGGTCCAACAGCCTGGTGATGGGCCATCGGGATGCAAATGTCATACTCCAGATCCCTTTGTGTGACTGTCTAGAGGGAATGCACAAAGCCCAGCTGTCATCCAACTCAGACGTGTATTCAGAGACAGGCAGATGCACAGAATAGTTAAAGAAAGAAAATGCCAACTTTCTAAATGTGGCATTTTCTGACTTACAATTTCAAATCAGACTTCACCATAAGTTATGATTTCAAATTGTGAGTCCAGAGACACCAAACTCCTAGGGCCAGATGTCGACCATGACAATTTGCGACTCGCAAATTGCGCTCGATTGCAAGTCTCAATTTGCAAGTCGCAAAATGCCATGTACAACAGTGTGTTTGACACTGTTTGCGATTCCCAATGGGGTCGCAAATTGCGAGGCTCATGAATATTAATGAGCCACTCGCAATTTGCGAGTCCATTGGGGATGGCTGGCCCTCCCAGGGATGGTGGTCTGCTGGGCTCAGCAGACCTCCATGCCTGGGACTGCTTTAAAAATAAAGCAGTATTTTTTTTTTTTAAATATAGCTAGTTTTCCTTAAAGGAAACCGGGATGCATTTAAAAAAATAAAAATTAAACGTTTTCGTTTCATTTTTTAAAGGCAGGCAGTGGTCCCTGGGACCACTGCCTGCCCTTGAAAAATATTTTCACCTGCATTTGCAAAACCTGCATTTTGCGAGTGCATTACCACCCTCTTGAAGAGGGTGGTAATTTGCGAATGTTTTGCAACCGCAATTACGGTCGCAAAACATTCATACATGGGGTTGCGGTCGCTATTAGGAAGGGAACGCCCCTTCCTAATAGCGACTCGCAATTCCTAAATAGCGAGTCGCAAATAAATTGCGACTCGCTATTTAGGAATTGTACATAGCCCTTTCACATTTTGCATGCGCAAAAAACTAATTTAGCAGTTTTTCACTACCAGGACATGCAAAACTCAAAAGTACATGTTCTACCTTTTAAATACACTGCACCCTGCACATAAGGTTGCCTAGGGCCAACCTAGGGGTGCCTTACATGTAATAAAGGGGAAGATCTGGGCCTGGCAACAAGGTTAACTTGCCAGGTCGAAATGGCAGTTTAAAACAGCACACATAGGCTCTGCAGTGTCAGGCCTCAGCCATGTTTAAAGGGCTACTGAAGTGGGTGGCACAATAAGTGATGCCCATTAGTTCATTTAATGTACAGGCCCTGGGCACATATAGTGAACTTTACTATGGACTTATAAGTAAATGAATGTGCCAACTGTGGATAAGCCAATGTTACCATGTATTGAGTGCAGAGCATATGCACGCTAGCACTGGTTAGCAGAATCCTAAAGTCAACCAAAACGAATTCAGCAAAAAGGGGAGGAAGAAAGTAAAACATTTTGTGGTGACCCTGCAGAAAGGGTCATTTCCAACAGGCACTTTTTTCATTTAAGTGCTATTTTCACACAAGATAAATTTAATTGAATATCTCGGGTACTCAGAGTGGACTGTTGTTGTTCTGATATCTTTATTTTAATTGAAATATTGTCTATTTTTCTAAATTGATTTAGATTTTTTCTTGTGTGGTGTCTCACTTTATTCCTGTTTGTATGCTGCATAAATACTTTACATATTACCTCTAAATTATGTCTGACTGCTTTTATGCCAAGCTACCAGAGTGTTTGACACAGATGAATTTAGTCACGCTGTGGTTCACCCTGACAAGGATTGTGGTAGTTGCCTGAGTTTTTCACCTTCCCTTAACCAATGACCCGATTTCTTACAACTATTCTTGCCTTTATTAATGTACAACTGAGTTGTTTAATTTTGCATAACTGTCCGATAAGACTGCCATTTTTTAAAATCTCCATGTAGAAAAACAACAACAAAAAATCCATTAAAGTTCAATTTGCAGCAACTACTATACGGCATATCTCCCATAACTGGGATGAACAGCGTCTGACACGTTTCTGTCAAAAATCCCGCCCTTTCTAACTCCTTCAGCTAAATGGGTGTGTAAAAAAGATGAATGCAGAACGATGCAGCCGGGTATGAATGATGTTTTAATGAGCAGAAAGAAGTAGGCAGACATCGCTGAATAGAGAACTCCAACTTTGAATGCCAAACCTCAGTCGGTGCTAGAATATTGAAAATGTAGCATGACGAATGGTAAAGATCCACCAAAGTCATGGGAATGTCAAGTGGCAAAAGCATCTGGAATACTCAGAGATCGAAGACCTTCCTTCTATTAAGATAGCAAGAGGTGCAGTCTGAAAGGGAATATTTCGCTATGAAACATCAGGGGGCTTCTAATAAGGATGCTAAAGAATAGTTAACGGGACTTACTGTAAAGTTCAGAGTCATTCAATTCTCAGAAACCTATTCAATTTGCAGGCATATTATTCGTATGCATAAATGCCTGACAGTGATGTTTGTAATAAAGTGTAGTTGAAACATTTTCTTTCATAGATGGAATACTTAAGCACTCCACAGTCAAAGTCGGCCTCTTTGATATCAGCTTATTACATTCTGTAGAGAGGTAAAATATTCCTAAAGGCAGCAATACAATTTCAACTTTTCACCAACTCGCTTCTTTCTTTTTACATCTTAATTGCCAATTATCTAGGCTCAGTCATTCTACAAAGTGCATATAGCTTCTAATAGGGCAATCAAATTCGTAATGTTTTACTCAAGTAAGATTTAAATACGCGTAAAATGGCAGTTTCTTAGGCCTTGTTTGATACCAGCATTTAGACACTTGTGGAGCCAATAAGAAAGCCTGCTCGCACAGGTTCATCAGGAGCAAATGTCACTTGTAGTGACAGCTGTATTCTATGCATTTTAGGCCTCTACATAGCCACAGCCATCCCATATTTCACTGCCTACTTGTGAACATTCACACATCCTCTCACACCCATTCTAATTTACTAAACAGCTGCCCATTTTTCGAGGGCATTATGTACCTTATAACTAAGCAGAGTATAACATGCAAACACTGCGGGCCTTTTCATTTTTTTCCATAATTGGCCAAAAACATATAAAATGGGAATACAATGGGAATATTCAGAGAATATTCCTATGCAGTTAGTACAACTAGAAAGGATTGTACACTCTTTGCACTGTTATGAATAAGTAGTTGGAAGCAAACAAAAGGAGATGAATGATGGAGTGATGAAACCTTTCAGACACTCACCCCCAGTCACATATCTGGGTTGAATCCATTGTTCTTTATCTAACTACGCCATCCCAGTTTGGCCCCAGCCATATGCAAATCAGTCTTGACCCTGTGCCTCATGGGAATAGTTCAGCCGGAACTGCCAGGCTAGGTATTCCCTGGACCGGAAACAAGCATCCTGGGACCGGTTTTGGGGTAACACCCCTCATCAGCCAGGCTAGCTTGAATCCAGTGGCAAAGTGAGCAAGGGACCCTTGTCTGGGCGTAGCCAGCCAACTTAGGTTGAACAAAGCAAACACAAGGAGATGATGGACGGAGTGCTGAAACTTTTCAACCACTCACCCCCAATCACAGATCTAGGTATAATCCATTGTTCTTTTACTCACTATGTCACCCCAGTTTGGACCCAGTATTATGCAAATCAGCTCTGACCCTGCTCCTCATGGGAACAGTCCAGCCCAAACTGGCAGGCCTGGTCCTCCTTGGACTGGAAGCAAGCATCCTGGGACCTGTTTCGGGGTAACACCCCCTCATCAGCCATGCTGGCTTAAATCCAGTGGCAAAGTGAGCAAGGGACCCATGTCTCAGCATACCCTGCCAACTTAGGGTGAACAACCTATTCACAAAGGCATGTGAGAGTACGTACAACAGTAGTCCTGTAATACTACTGCCTATACTCATAAACACTTTTGTGAATTGGCCTCTGTATTGTCATGAAGATAGTAATAACCTCTAGAATGGCTAGTCTGACAAAATTGCTCAAATTTGAATAACATAACTCTAGGGAAGTAATATGTGCCCACACTTCCTGAAACCACCTCAAAACATAGATGCTTTCCTAGACTTCATAATAACAAAGCACAACTCTCATGAGGTAGGCGATTAAGCGTCAACAACCTGAAAAACAATCTCGAAATTCCCATTTATATACCCCCTTAATCCCAATATCCATACCGAAAAAAACTAACTCTAACTCTATATAGATTAAAGAAGAAAAACAATATTCCTTAGAATCTATAGGTAGCTACCATAGGGCATGGTCACTGTGGTGCATTGGAGAGCCACCTCTACTAACAGTTCTATTCTTGGCTGGGTGAGAGGCATGAGCATGTTGTTCTGAGAATTGGTCACAAACATAACCATGTGTTCAATGTCCAGAATAAGTTGTAAATATGGATGCCTGTTGCTACCAGTCCTTACTTACCAGTAATCTTCATTTCTCTGATTGCACATTTCTCATCCCAGTACAGTAAAAAATCCAGGTATTCCCTCCTCATCCCATTCCTTACATATGCAAGCATGCCAAAGTAAAAAAACTACTTTTATAACGTGCAAGGGAAAGATAAATTGAACTGGAACCAAGCTGCAAAAAAGACATTTAGTTGAAAAAACATGAACTTGTCTTTGACATGAAGCCCATTCATGATAAATTAATTGAAGTCAAAATATTGTCACCAAATTTTAATTCAGAACACATTGATTAGCAAATGTGGAAGGTCTTGCTCAAGTAGTTGCAGTAAAAATAGTCGAGGACCAGGAAGAACTACAGGGTAAGTCAAAACAAGGGTCAATTTGTTCAAAACTATCATGCAGTGCACCATAGCAACACATTTTGCTGTGCTGTGCTGTGAGCAAGGGAAAGATAAACCGAACAGGAATCAAGCTGCAAAAAATACATTTATTTGAAAAAACATGAACTTGTCTTTGACATCAAGACCATGCATGATAAATTCATTGAAGTCAAAATATTTACACTAATTTCTAATTCAGACCACACTGATTAGCAAAAGTAGAAGATCTTGCTCAAGTAGCTACATACAAATAGTCATAATAGAGAATCCACTCCTTTCTGCCTAATAGGCAGCCATCCCCCTCGTAGATGAGACTGAATAGAACCTGGAGTATCAAATCCAGAGTTCGAGTAAGCAACAGAAATCACTCCTTTGATCCAACAAACCAAAGATGACAGTGATGATTTACAACCTCAATTAACTTGGCCATAATTTATAATCAAAGAGTCACATAGTCTGAAATCAGCAAATCTAGCAAGTGAGACTTTTAATGCTCAGACCACATCCAACAAATGTAGCAAGTGCTCCTGCTTTGCTACTGGGTCAGAACACAAACGTTTGAGAACTATCTCCTATATTCTGTGACATACCAAATTCCTTTCAGTACAAAGTCTGGCCCCAACCTCAGAATAATACGACCATTAAAAATTCTAAGATAGGGAGGAAAATAATGAACTTTGGGCTTAAATTAAAATTTGGTGGACATTGTAGTATATGTCGGGATGGTGGAGGTCATTACCTCTGCTATCCCGAGGATACTCCGCCCACCAAATTAGAGAGGACCACTGGCCCTGTGGTCATCTCTGTGCATTAAAGGAACCAAGGTCACAATGATTCCTTTCAATGTACTAAAAGTTTAGGGTCATATGTATGAGCAGTGGAGCAATGCTGCCTTTCAGCAGAGTTGCATCACTAAAAGTTGAGCTGCGGTGCCTTACATCTGTGCGACGTGGCTGCGCACTATAGAGTACAATGATGCAGGGTGTTGTAACGCAACAGCAACCTAAGTGACGCAAAGGTGATTTGTGTGTCATAAAGTACTGCAAATCAGCTTAAAGTCATGTAGGAGTGCATTGCAGGAAAAAAATGACCCATTGGAATTCTCTGCATTTCAGGAACACAAATACTTCCGAATGAAGCTTAACAACACCAAGCCAGGATGATCAGACATCAGGGCAGGGAAAGAGGAACACCAATTTCAGTGAAGAAGAGAACCAGAAATTAATAGCTGAGCTGACAAAGAATGAACGCCTTCTCTTTGTCACCTCCAAATTGCCATTAGGCAGACGCTCCAGGATTTCACGATTTGCAATAAAATGTAGGCACTTTTGTAAAAACAGGTGGAGAACAGGTGGGTTCTCTTGCTGCTGTTCCTGTGTTTGGGCCCGCCGCACATGGGACACGGGGTGGGCCCTGGCTGCCGTTTAAAAAAAAGAATTTATGTTGGGCCCACCGCATGCCCTGTGTGCCGGGCGCCCAGGGGCATTGTTTTGGGGCCCGCTGCACACTGGGCATGTGGCGGGCCCTTACGGCCATTTAAAACAAAAAATTATGTTGGGCCCGCTGCATGCCCAGTGTGCGGCGGGCCCAGGGGCATTATTTTGGTGCCCGTCGCACACTGGGCATGCGGTTGTCCCTTGAGGCCATTCTGTTTTCTTTTTTAATTGTGTTGGGCCCGCCGCGTGCCCATGTGTGGCGGGCCCAGGGGCATTGTTTTGGAGCCTGCCGCACACTGGGCACGTGGCAAGCCTTTGTGGCTATTTAAAAAAAAAAATAATGTAGGGCCCATTGCGTGCCCAGTGTGCGCTGGCCCAGGAGCATTGTTTTGGAGCCCACCGCACACTGGGCACGTGGCGGGCCCTTGCGGGCATTCTGTTTTTTTAATTAGGCTGGGCTCGCCGCGTGCCCAGTGTGCGGTGGGCCCAGGAGCATTGTTTTGGGGCCCACCGCACACTGGGCACGCGGCGGGCCCTTGCTGGCATTCTGTTTTTTTGTTTTTTTAATTGTGTTGGCCCTCCGTGTGGCCAGTGTGCAGCACGCCCAGGTGGCATTGTTTTTTGTTTATTTTGGGCCTTGCCTGCACAAGGGGGATGCAGCGAGCCCTTGCGGGCTTTAAAAAAAAATTATGTTGAGCCCGCCACGTACACAGTGTCCGGCGGGCCCAGGGGCATTGTTTTTTGTTTATTTCGGGGCCCACCGCACACTGGGCAGGTGGCTGGCCCAGGGGGGCCTGTGGGGGTGACTGTGGTTGTTAAGGTGGCGTAGTGGGGTAAGTGGCAGTGTTGTGGACCAGGTGACATGGAAAGGGCTAGCCGAGCCTGCTAACTCTTTTTGGTTCTTTTGTAGAGTCTCGGAGGAAAGAATCTGCTGGTTCAAGAGCCATTGGGCGGTCTGGCAACTAATATATCCTTGCTGCTGCATAGCGCGGGTACGTTTTGGGTTCTGTACACTTCTGGGGAGATGAATAATGCATATGCTAAAACGCAGAACCTTGAGGTCGCCACCCATATTTGTGAAGTCCTACTTGCAATGGGTGGGAGGGCTGTGCGTGGTTTTGCGATGGAATTCTGTGTAATCTTGTGGGTGTCATTGTTTATTTTGAGGGGTCTTTGGTGTGGTTTGGGGCAATTTTTGGAATTTCCGTACACACCCTTTAAGCACCGTTGCCTGCACTTATTCTCCCCCCCCCCCAAGTGCAAACGCCTGGCTTATGTGCCCCTACAAAGTACATGTGTACAAATTTATTTTGGAGGGTTATATGTTTTCCTTTCTTTGCAGGTGGCTCATCCTGCCTTTTTTTGTCCTTTTTACTCCACCCATGCAACCATTGTCATGTTATTTTTTACTTGCAGGCATATCGAGCAGGGTTGGTTGTTTTTTTAAAATAATTTTTGCCTTATGTTTTTTATGTTGGACCAACCCACCTCTCTCCCCCACTGCCCTCCACAGATTACTCAAAGTTGCCTAGAGGGACCACACAAGTATTCCATTTCACTGCAAAGGACTTGAGTTTAGTACTAGAGCATTTTTTAATCGCTGCCTCCCTAAATTTTCTAAACTTTCTGTCTAACAATTACAATGCCTTTTTTCCCTTTGGAACGCATCAAATAACACCAAATACATTTTAAGGCCAGTACAGTGACTGCACCACAACCCCATAAAGAGGACTCAGACTTGCCTAAAGGAACCAACAAGTGTGCCATTTCACTGCAAAGGACTTCTGCCTACCTGCATGTATTGACGCTCCATGTATGCAACTTCGCTTCAAAAGGTTTCACGTTCTCCTTTCTGTGCAACTGACCATACTGACACTGTGAGCTCAACTCCATTTGGAGACTGCCGATTCCCATTGTGTTAGGGTTTCAACGAGTTTACCTTTTTTCCACTTGATTTGCACGTGCTTCAGCGTTTAGTGCTAGTGCATTTTTTAATGCCTGCCTCCTTAGATTTTCTAAACTTTCTGTGTAACAATTGCAAAGCCTTTTTTCCCCTTTGGAGCACATCAAATAACACCAAATACATTTTCAGGCCAGTCCAGTGACTTCACCACACCCCCATAAAGAGGACTCAGACTTGCCTAAAGGAACCAACAAGGGTGCCATTTCACTGCAAAAGACTTCTGCCTACCTGTTTGTATTAACGCTCCATGTATGCAACTTCGCTTCAAAAGGTTTCACGTTCTCCTTTCTGTGCAACTGACCATGCTGTTTTAACACTGTTTGATCAACTTCGTTTGGGGAGTGCCATTTTCCAATGCGGTTTTGTTTCAACAGGTCTTCCATTTTTTTGCCATTTGCAACTGCTTCAGAGTTACGTGCATTTTTAATCACTGCTCCCCTACGTTTTCTTACCTCTTTATTCAACAATTGCAATGCCTTTTTTCCCCTTTGAAACACATTCAGTAACACCAAATATATTTGTAGGTGAGTCACAACCCCCAAGACCTTTTAGATTCCAAGGGAGCAACAAGCCACCAAAACAAAAGCAGGATGGAGAAGTTTCTGCAGCCTGTGAAGGCTGTAAGGCACCAATCACATCTACCTATTTTTAGAGTTTTTTATAGCGCGAACTAGACCTGAGACATCGGGTATCAGAGCGCTTTACATGAGCACCAGTTTCGTTACAGAAGGACACATTCATTTTTGTTAGGCACGGGGAGATTAGGTAATTTGCCCAGAATCACAGGATGTTGAGCGTTGTTGCCGAGACTCGAACCTGGTTCCCCAGCTTCGAGGTCGACCGCTCTAGCAGTAAGGCTACATCCTCTCCCTACCCATATAACTGCAGCAGATGGGGCCAGAGAGAACAGTACCGTGATGCAGGATGATGGTGGAGTACTGTTTTGCAGTGTGTGCAATGTGGCGGTGGACCACATCTGGAAGCACACTGTGGATATGTATGTGCGGTCCAAAAACACTTGAAGCACTGTGCAGATGCTCCAGACCCTCACTCTTCACCGAAACGTATCTGTCAGATGACTGTGAACTCACTTTTCACAAAGAGTACAGCTGCCGGTGCCTCAAACCAGGAAATAATAAGTGAGTGGGTCAATGTCTGCACAGAGCTGAACATTCCGCTGAGCAAAACCGACCACCCTGTGTTGCGCAAGTTTCTCCATGAGCGAGTACGGAATGGTGGAGCGATACCTGGAAGTCATCAGCTTCAAGAACGTTATCTTCCAGGGAGATATTTAGGAGCCAAGAACGAGCTGAAAGAACAATTGCAAGATCAGAAGATCAGTGTTATATTTGATAAAACACCTGATGTCAAAGGGCGGTGTGTGTTGAATGTGTTATTTGCAGTGGTCTCTGCACAGGGTGGCCGTCAGATCCCCATCCACCTAGCAGATACATTGTACCTCTCACAGTGCAACCATGAGACTGTAGCACAAGCAGTTGTGAAGGTGCTTTCAGAACGTTATTTCCTGTAACACAGACAATGCAGCATACATGCTCAAGGCATACAACACTGTGTTGAGAAATCTGTATACAAACTCCAAACATATCACCTGCTTGGCACACATAATGAACCTTATTGGAGAGTTGTTTAGGAAGCCTTTTGTGGAGCTAAATATTTTCCTTCTGTACTTCTTGCAAATCTTTTACATGGCCGGTAGCACAAAGAGAAGGTACCTGCACCATCTTGCTGAGAACCATGGGATGAAACCACGGATGGCACCTGACCCTTGCAGTACCCGGTGGGATTCTTGGTTTGCTGCTGTCCAGTACCACTGCAAACACTTTGAGGCCTATGCTTTGTTGAGTCTAAGATGCAACTCAGCAAGTCTCCCCCATATTCCCTTGAAAATCTGCAAAGGATTTTGAAAAGAGACCAAAAAACTGCATTAAAGTTCAATTGGACATTGTGGCAGAAAAATGGCAAAACATTTTTAATCTGTTGGGCGTATTCCAGAGTCAGACACCAGTGACAATGAAGGTGTATGATTATCTAGAGGACTTCCACATGAACCTCACAAACAATTCAGTCCTCACTCTGAAGTCACTACAACCATTTCTAGAGACCTCTGCAGGGGCTAAATTAACTCTGACACAAACAAAAGATAACAGCCCAGCTTAATGAAGCTTTTGAAACTTCTCTTAAAAAGGTGGGCAAGTACATGGGGGAGGCCCAACCAGTCATTGGATACTTGAAACAAGTGTGCCTTTTCAATCCTTCATGACTCTGCATCCTGCCTAAGGACAAGAGTGCATATTCAGCCATCCCTGGTTTGAGCGAATTTCCTGATCAGGAGCTTCGCCTCTACTTTGAACATGTAGGCCCAGAAGCAGTACAGACATCAGTTTCTGGGGTGATCAACACTGATATCTTTTGGCATGGGCTGGCTGACCGCATTCTAGTCCTTTCACAGCTTGCAGCTGTGTACAAAGACTGTGTGACCAGTTCTGCAGATGCTGAAAGGAGCAACAGCATCTACAAAATTATTGTGTCAGCCAGACGACAGTGCCTCTCAGAACAATCCAGCCGGGCATTATTGTTTTTGCATTATAATCAGCAGCACAATATTAGGCTGGAATTGGACTGCTCAGAAGAATTGCACATACAAGGCCAAGATTAACACCACAGGAGACAAGCATACAGGTTACATGTGCATTTATTCATTAACAGGTTTATGTCCTATATGCAGCCTTTGGCCCAAAATAAATTGTCTAAATTGTAAATAAATCGAATATACATAGCTTCATGTTGTAAAATAAGTCACAAAATGTTGTAGGAAAGATTGCAAAATAAAGTGCCACAAAATGTCCATATTTGTGCCGCTAAATTTCCAGATTTGTGCCGCTAAATTTGATAATCCCCTCCTTTCTAGACAACAAGGGGAACCCAAATAAAGTCAGCCAGGGACCTTGGGAATCAATTATTATAGACAACAGTGGTCCCTAGGGAAAAGAAGGGTGAACAAAAATAGTAAATACAGACCCAATCAGTGCTGTATTGGTTAAACATGTCCAGCCGGACAGAGGTTCAATATTTAATTTATAAGCAATTCTTGACGATATGTACAACACAATATACTGAGAGTGGGACACAAGCCTGCATCCTACTACAGAAACATAGAAACATACAGACAATTAAGGAAGGCTCAGGCAACGCTCACGGTTTGTTCTCAAGAAAAGAAATTCACAATTTTGGTTCACAAATCGCAAGGAGCGCCTCTACATAGTAAATGGTAACATCACAGTGTATGTATGAGACGTTTTTAGGGTGTCAACGGCGTTTCGATCCAATAAAAGGTTGCGTGGATCATCTTCAGGACATTAAATTAGCATGCCTGAATTATGGGTGCCTTAAATTACTGTATATACATAACACAGTCAAAGAAGGGAAGGAAGGGTTTAAGGGGAGAAAAAACAAAAAGAAGGAATTATAAGGATAATTATGGAAAACGTAACCCTGTTTGATTTGTAATTAATGGTAGCACCACTAGAGAGTTTACCAGAGTGATACTATGACATTCAATTGAAGCAAGTTTTACAGTAAGGACAAGTGACATGGTGCTCAGAATTGAAAAGCGCCGCAGGAGAGTGACAAAAAACATTTCATTGGGCGCTGCCGGGAATGGTGACACGTGCAATATAAAATTATGGCGCAGTGACTTAGTGAAAAAGGTACTAGCCCCGCACTCAGGGGGAGCTCAGTGACTTGGCAAATAGTACTGGCATATGCACTGTAAGAGAAAGACGCAGTGACTTTAAGGTCAAAATAATAACAATGGCACATTTAGACGAAACATAGTCAAGTAGCGCCTGCGATGTACAAAGTGTACCTTGAAAATGAACACATATACGGTAAGCAAAATTGCGAAAGAATTAAGAGCCGGGGCAGCAAAGTGCTAAGGTGATCCTGGTGCATGAAGGTAAAAGACCGACGGTGGTAAGTGACATGCTAAGTAAAAGAGACGGGAGTTCAGGGGAGCTTACCGTGAGGATAGATAGGTAAGTTGAATTTGAGCGAGGTCCACAATGGGAGCCCGCAGGTGTAGCAGCGGAGATTACAGCCACGATGTAAAGTTAGCAGAGGTTAGGGAATCCTCTAGGGGAGCGTGATGCTAAGGCATGAGGAAAGGAAAGAGTTAGTGAGTGAAGGGCATCTCAAAATTACGAGCGCCGGGTAGGTAAGGGGACTTACCTACACTCGTTGAAACGAGAAGGAGCCACGGGCGTGTGCTCGGTGGGCGCAATAGCCTAAAGGGGAATAGAGGAATTTCAATATCTATTTGAGGAGTGACAAGGATATAGCGGCGGGACATTGCGGTGAGCTTACCTTAAGCCGAGGAATACGGCGTGATGTCTCGGGGGATCAGTGTCCGTGAGTGCCGGAGAAGATATGAAGTCTGTTGTTGTCTCTTAAGTACAGAAAGACGTGCAGTGATAGGGCGGTGCAGTCAGGTGATCAAGTGGGATAATAGAAATAGTGGAGGGCCTGAAGAATGAAAACGGGGGCCATATTGGAGTGGAGTGAATTCTCAAGTGATGATCATGTCACATGTGAATGGACTAGGAGGAAAGGTTAAAGCCAGAGCGGACAGATTGTAAAACAATTCCATATTGACATTAGGAGCGGTAAATAGAATTACATTGCAGTAATGCCAATTCCATAGAGATAGTTGTGAATCTCTGATTCAAATAAGAGTAGTCCAGTCTTCAAGGCGGTTGAGCCCAGTCTGCAAACTGTTGGTTTTCAATATCCATTTTAGTTCTTCTTTGTTAAGCAGTTTGGCAATGTCGCCACCCCTTTGTGGGGGTTTGACCACACAAATGATGGTCCAGCGTATTTCATCTTCCGAGTGTCCAATCTCTGTATAGTGTTCAACCAGTGATGCATTGGGTGTCTTGCATCTTATTCGACTGCGGTGTTGACCTATACGCATTCGTATTTTCTGTGTAGTCTGTCCAATATATATTTTGTTGCAGGGACACAAAACAGCATATACAACATTGCATGTGTTACAGTTTGTGAATGTTTTAAGTTCAAATCGTATATTCCCAAAGCAAAACTCCTTGCCTTCAATAGTTAGATCACAGATACTACAGTTCCCACATTTAGCGTGACCCGTAATGGGTGGAAGTCCCCACTGGTCATTCAAGGTGACCAATTGTCTTTTGGTGGGTAGTGCTGCACGCACGAGGTGATCTTTAATGTTTTTGTTTTTCTTGAATGCAAACATAGGGCGTTCAAGGTTGAGAGTACCTGCGTTAAGAACATTCCCGTTTTTTAGGATGGACTTGCGTACTGTGTTGGAAGCTGGGGAGAAGGTAGTAACACAGACCAGACGGTTTTGGCATGGTTTCGTTTTGACTTCCAATAGTACCTCACGTGGGCAGTACCATGCTCTCTTCATGGCATTGCGTACCAGTCTGCGCGGATAGCCTCTATTGGTCAGTTTGTTGCTAAGCAACTTAGCCTCATGGAAGTAATTTTCTTTCAAGGAGCAGTTTCTCCTGATACGGAGGAACTGAGAGTAGGGTAGGGAGTCAAGTAGTGCTCTGGGGTGCTAAATTTGATAATGCCGCAATATCCTGGGGGGTCTGATTAGGGAAGAAGGAAGTAATTTGGCATTGCATAGTGAATAAGGAATAAGATCAACAGTGTAGGCCAAACAAAAAGGATAGTGCTGGAGTGCAAGAAGCGCTGGCATGATTATAAGCGCAGGGCCAAAGAGAAACTGGCCAAGAACCTGAGGGCAGCAATGAGGACCAGATCTCCAGGAGGAGTTGGATCCTTTGGAGGAGAAGGTGGTGCCCGTCATCCCAACAGAATTGGATGCAGGAGTTGAAGGACAAAATAGTGCTGCGGTCGAGCACCATGAAGAACTACAGGATAAGTCAAAATAAGTGTCACTTTGCTCAAAACTGTCATGCAGTGCATCACAGCAACACACTTTGCTCTTCTGCATTGCGCTGTGTGCAAGGGAAAGGGCAAGAATGTCTCACAAGTTAACTCATCCATCACATTAATATAAATATCTTCCACAGTGACTATTCAGTCAGCACAGTCCAGCCTCTCCAAGTTTCTTAGGTCCATGTGTGATGTGCTGGTCCAGTCCAGGTTGTCCTTTTAGTACTGGGACTTGTAGTGGAATTTACAACATGATTGACTAGGACTACATGTCCCACAATACCAAGCATAAAATCTGGGAACATAATGCGTGGGTCTTGGAAACGTTATAGATATGTCAGTGACAATGCAGGCCCCCTTCACCATGAAGTAAGTGTGCCTGTCTTGGGGCTGAGCAGCCAAAATTGGAGTCTAAATTAATGAAATGGAATGGGGGTGCCAGAGGATTAACTTCAAACCCAAGAGGGGATCCAGGTGCTGGGTAAGTGAAGGGTCTCAAAGTAGAATTATGTGAAGACCCAGGCGTTCAGTCACTATCACTAAAGCATAATGCATGCAGTTGTCTTGATGTGCTGTGTGAGGTGTTAGAAGGTGTTATCTGCCATGCTAGAAACCACACTACCTTCTGTCTGTCTCAAATGAATATTCGGGGTGGGGTGAATGCAAGCGATACACAGCAGAGCTCCACGAGCGTTTGTCGGCAGCATAGATGGTGTGTGAGCTAGGTAGGTCCCTGGTAGTGTAGGGCCTTGTAGGTGTGACTGAGCACATTGAACTGGCAGTGTGCCTCAATTGGGAGCCATTGTATCTTAAGGAGATGAGGTGTGATGTGTGTGCCACAGGGTAGGCTTGGTGTTAGTCAGGCACTGCTGTGTTTGTTAGTTTCATACATGTGTCACAGCTGTGGAGGGATGCCATAGAAGAACCCATTGGTGTACTACATTCTGTATGTGATGTGGGCCTGGTTGATGGTGTTCCAGATCTCAGGAGGGAGCCATAAAAAGAAAGGTCTGACTATGCAACATATGTGAAAGCAGGTGGAGGTGAAACCAGGAATAGAAAAGTGACAGGGTGAGGTAGGACTCCAGGATAAAGGACTGGGTTTTCGGATGGGTGGAGGGTGAGGTGTTTGTGTGTAATTGTGTGGGCAAGCAGAGGTAGGTACATGTTGCTCAATATCCTTACTACCATTTTAAGAGGTTCATCAAGAGCCATAGTTCTCACATACCAGTAGGTATGTTTGTCAATTGCATAATATAATAAATGTGGGTGGTGTTTGAGTCTCCTGAGAGTTAATGGATGATCTGGATGTCATCAGTGTGTGAGATGAAGTTGAGTCCCTGGGTCTGAATGATGACTGCCAGAGGAGTCATGTAAAAGTATAAGTGAGTGGGGCTGAGTGACGACATTTGTGCTAATCTGCAGATGAGCATCTTGGGTAATGATGAAATGGAGTGAGCAGGAGCAGTTGCATATTTCCAAGTGTGACAGTACCTACCCCCATCAGAGATGGGTCTCAGTTTCTACTGGTCTGGACTCTGGAAATGTCTGTGTGTGCAGGGAAACTAGTGGAATCCACACAAAAACGTAAGGAACGGTAAATGCATGCCCTTACCCATTCCTGCGGTGTAGCAACATTACTTGCTGTGTAGAGTTTTGTGAATTTGTGTCAAATATGAGGCCTCAGCCACATGATTGCAAAAATTGCATGCAAGACAGCACAGCAAGTCAGATTGGTCTGGTGTGTGAAAGGCAGAGTGCAGGATTAAATACTGTGGCTTGACTGATGGCTAGTGTGAAGGCATACACCATGGTGATATGGTGCAATTTTCTCAACAGTGGTGTCAATAAGTGAATCTTACATCAATGTAGCCATAAAACTTAGAAGCTAATCAACATGCTCAATGGGGACTTAACCTGCACTCACTCTTTCAGGCAGGGCAGGCCAGCTGTGTTGCATTTTGTGGTATCACACAAATAGGCTCCCTTGTCACACGGTGGTTGTGTGAACAATGTCAAGATATTGACATGTGAGAGGCAACAGTGTAACATGGCCTCATTTACCTGTCGGAAAACATGTTCTATACATCTATGTGTAGTATAAAGTGAATTACAATAAAGTCTGATTGTCCACTAAATTGCTTATGTCAACATCTGTCATAGATCATCAATGACACATTTTTATTTCATTGCAGAGGGACAAACAACAACTCCTTTACAGCAGCCTATCCTTGATGGCCAGCCTGTTGGTGATGCCATCCTGCTCCCCATGGATGATGACACCCTTCAACAACAAGTTCAACTGGACTACTTTGAATCTTCTCCTCTGGTCATGGCAAGGGATGACAGCATCACAGCATCTCCAGAGGAACCGCCACCCACAGGACATGCCTCATCTGCCAGTCCTTAATCAGCTGTGGACTCCGAGGACTCCCAAGTTGACTTCTGATGGTGAGTGGTAGGAGTCCAACAGCAAATGACTGATGATGTGCAGGCAGGGATGGAGACCCTAGTGGACACCCTATAAGGAGTCTTTAGGTGTCTCAGTCCTAATAAGGATATGATTCAGGCAATTAGAGACACCTACCCTTGGCATCATAGTTGGGGTGTCTTTATCTGACAGTACTGGTGTCATGAGGAAACGGCAAGAACAACAGCCCTCTACTTCTAACACCAGTGAGGTTGCCACCTGGCTGGGGCCCATGCGTACCATCATGGAATCTATGGAGCGCAAGTTGGACTCTTACATATCAACCCATCAGACACTTCTCAGCAATATGCTGCTTTATTACTGGCACAGAATAATGCTGGGGGGAAAGTGAGTCACATCTTCTGTCACTAATTTGTGTGTGCCTCAGATGCCTCCCACATAAACACCACCAACTGCTGGGGAGGCAAAACACCCTTCAGGGGAGGAAGATGTAGAGTTCCCCAGTTTCCGTCCGCGAACTACCAAGCAGCATTTGTCTGTGTCTCCTGGCCAGTTCCCTAGTGGTCCTGTGTCTCTCATCATGCCACCTCCTTTATCACCCAGTACTGTACCATTTTGTTTGTGCACCAATTGATCTTAGCCACTTGTGGGTTTTTGAAAAAGCCTACATTCCCTTCTGGCAATTTGTACCTCCTCACCTAAATTCTCCTCACCTCTACTTGTTGCATAACATGTCTCCCAAATGAACTCTATCTGATCATCCTTTGCTCACAATCAATTTGTTTTGTTGCCCCAAACACTGCAAAAATGCTCATGACTGACCCACATTTGTAAATAAATTCACTCTTGCAAACTTGAGTGTCATATGTTTGTAGCAGAAAGGACTACATATACCATGGTGGATCAGTACTCTCATACCCCACTTTCTAGTGGCTCAACAAGAGAGAGCTAAAGTCACTAGCACCTGCTGTCATTGGAAATGCACCAAAAACATGTACATCCACTGCAATGGCATAATGAGAAATGTGTTGTCTCCCAATGGGCCATCACGGTGTGACAATAAGCTGCAGTTACTTGACTGACACACAGTAAAAAGACTCTTTCTATAAACACAAATGCTTACCTGCTATAAATGGGGATTGTGATGCCTATGAGGTCATAACATTGATCCACTCATCCCCATATATCTACTTCAGTGAACATGAAAACGTGATTATCCTAATATGATAGCCTCAATACTCAGATTGAAGAGATCCTACAGTACATAAATTAGCATGGTTGTACTTATAATATACACATATTAATGTCCAAACTCATAATGAATTAGCATCATATCTGTGCCACACAAGGCCAATCCTTTACCTTGTATGTCAGTAAGCTAGAAATACAAATGTGGGTCTGGTGACTTAGTGGACTAATACGTGCACTGTATTTGACCTCATGGTCACAGGTTCAAATTCTGACGGGTCCACTCAGCCTTATATCCTTCTGAGGTCGATAAAATGAGTACCATTGTGTTGGGTAACAATAAACATCTGTTATTCAGTGCCAAGATGCCCTTCTGGGTGAACATGCGCTTTGCAAATACACATGTTATGTTATTGTTAGGGCCCTGTGTCAAATGATAAATGGTGAAAAATGCTACACTGGGATAAGCAGGGGAAATGTGCTCCTCTGTCCCTGAGAGGTCTCATATGTTTTGAGTGTGAGTGTAATCACACATGACATCTTTTGTACAGTGTACACAAATATATTTGCATGGGAGCCACAGCACAAAACCAGAAACAAAGCAACACCTCTCCAGCAGAAGAGGAAAGAGAGACTTATGTTCATGAATCTTTAAAAGTAGTGTCACAAAGATAACTGCATGAAGTTCCATGCTTAGCAAGTAGTCAATGCCAATGATGATGAGGTTCTTCAGCAGGTGTGGACCCATTCATGATTTTTAATCAGCCAACAACTATGACCCTCATTCACAATGGTGCAAAGGTGTGAGTGGTAATGTCAACCATTAGTGGGTGTCCCAGCACAGCCAGTAATATATAATTTGTAGTGACAAAGCCATGCCAACTATGCCTGCCCTATCTCTTTCACACACAGTGCCACCGTAGGAGACTATTGGTGTTGTGAGGTGTTTTAATTTACCCAAAGAGGACCACTTACAGTGTCTAAAGAATGGTAAAGGGTATTTACTTGATTCCAATGTGAGGTAGACTAACACCTGCCAATAGGGCTCTGACATCTTAAACTCAACTCCACTTACTCAATGATAACAACTCTTAAAAATAGAATGATTATGAGGTTGTGAAAGTAGAAAAGATTTGAATTATCTAAAATCTCTATGAACAACCTACAACTACCTAATCTACACTAACTAACCAACCTTAACACTATCTTACACTATCTTAACTTATCTTAAACTATGTACACATACCTATCCTACACTAGCTAACCATAACACTACCTTACACTATCTTAACTTGTCGTAAACTATCTTAACCACTATACGCAAATGACAAGTTAAACATCAATTCCCCCTTAATACACATAGATTGGTACAAAACAAACAGCAACTACACCTAACGATATACTAACTATATATTTATTTATTTATTTAAGGTTTTATATAGCGCTAGTTAGACCCTGAGGTATCAGAGCACTTTACAGAGTGGAGAACAAGGCAATAATCAGTCACTGACCATATGACAAGCAATAATCACAGGTTCAAGTAAACATAACATAAAGACAAGGGAAGAATAGTTAGGCAGGGCGAGAGGAACATTTAGAGACCATGGAAAGAAGGACATCAAGAACAATAGCGGCAAACACAAAGAAAAAAAACAGCCAACTGATCAACGTAGTTTGAACTGAACAAGAGAGCCTATTTGAACCGAGTTCAGTTTATTCATGAGTTCCAGCATTTATTGAGGAGATGGCGTTTCAAGTCTCTTTTGAAGCCCGGGAAGGAGGGGTTGCATCGTAGGTCCCTCTGGAGGGAGTTCCATATGCTGGGAGCTTTACCTGAAAAAGAGCGAGCCTGGGTAGTTTTCCTTTTTATTTAGGAGGGATGAGAAGAAGAGCAGTGGAGCTTCTCATAGGTCTGGTTCTTCCAGCTTTTGAGAGTTTGTTGTCTAAATAGTCAGGGGAATGTGCGTGAAGTACTTTGTGGGCGATGCAGGCAGTCTTGTGGATGCATCTTCCTTCTATGGGAAGCCAGTTTAGGAACTTGAGGGCAGGCATGATGTGTTCTTACCGTTTAATGTCTGTTATAAGCTGGGCTGCCATGTTTAGTACTGATCTGAGGGGGGAGAGGTGATTTTTCGGGGTCCCTGTGAGGATAGCATTCCTGTAATCAAGTTTCGAGAGGACCAGAGATTGCACAACCCATTTAAAATCGTCCGATGGAATGAATGGTGTAATTTTTTTTAGGCGTTTTAGTGTGTAAAGCGCGCCTTTGGCTAAGTTTTTGATATGATCCTTTGTTGACAAATTTTTGTCCAGGGTGAAGCCTAGGGATTTAGCCGAGTTGGATAGAGTGAGCGAGCAATTTAGGGCCTTCAAGTTGCTGGTCCAGCCTTGGATTGGAAGGTGGTTATTTTTTGGGGGGGACAGAATTACTTCTGTTTTGATGGGGTTTAATTTAAGATGGTTGGAGTTAAACCAAGATTGAATCTTACTCAGTGTACCGTTAAAATGTAGGATGTCACTGTGAGATTTGATTTTATATTAGAGTTGCGTGTCATCTGCATAGAGGTGGTATTTGATCCCTGCTTGTTTCAGGATGATAGTAAGGGGTTCCATGAAGAGGTTGAAAAGTGAGGGGGAGAGTATTGAGCCCTGGGGGATACCAAGAGTGACAGGTGTTGGTTTCGAGAGGCAAGACTTCATTTTGATTTGTTATGATAGGTGTTGTAGGTAAGAGGTGAACCATTTTAAAACTGTGCCATTGAAACCGGAGCAGGACTTCAGTGATTCCAGTAGGGATGGGTGATTGACTGTATCAAAAGCCACTGAGAGGTCAAGTAAGATAAGTAGGCAAGCATCTCCCGTCTCTAAGGATCGATGGACGTCATCTGTAATATTGAGCATGGCGGTTTCTGTGCTGCAGCCTTTCCTGAAACCAGATTGGAAAGAGTCCAATAGGGTGTATTCACCGATGTGCCTGCTGAGTTGTTGTAAGACACATTTTTCCATGGTTTTAGCAAGGAATGGGAGGTTGGATATAGGTCTTAGGTTTTTGAAATCATTAGGGTCTGCCCTAGGGTTTTTGAGAATAGGTGAGATTTGACCTAGTTGGAGGGAATCTGGTACACACTCGAGGTGAGGGAAGAATTGATGATTTTTGTCCAGCACGGGGCTATGATATGGTTTAGGTTATGTACTATTTTTGCAAGGAGTGGATCTTTAGTGTGTGAAGTAGGCTTTAATTTTGCAATAATATTAAAGACTTCTAGTTCAGTCATGGGATTGAAATTAGACCAATTGGCGTTGTTTTTCAATTGGGTGTTCAAAAGGTTGTCGTATGTTCCATTTGGGGTTGATTGATTATTGACAAGTTCAGGTGGTCGGACTGCCGAGGAGGGAGGAGTGTCATTGAGGTTAGTTAGCAGGGGTGTTAGGGTTGTGACTTGAGGGAAGGATTTCTCAATTTTAGCAATTTTGTCCATGAAGAAGCTGGCAATTTCTTCACATCGTTCTTTAGAGGCTAATATTTTGTGTGGGGAGGCAGACGAGGTTTGTCATTTGACAATGTTAAAGAGCTTCCTGGACCTATTCTTTACACAGTCAAGTTGTATGCCGAAGAAAGAGGCTTTTTCTCTGAAATTGTGCTTCTTGTATGCTAACCTAGCGTTCTGAGGAGAGTTAGATATAATGGCGAGGGGTTTCGTCTCCATGTCCTTTCTGCTAGTCTGAGTTGTCTTATTTCATTGTTGAGATCAGAGTTAAACCATGATTTTGATTGGATTGATCTTGGTTGTTTTAATTTGAGTGGCACAACTTAGTTGAGAACTTCCGTTATCACCGTGTCGAAGTGGGCCGTGAGCTTATTTATGTTTTGAGTGTGCGGGAGACATTGAAGTTGTTCACGAAACCTAGATTCCAGATCCGTAGAGGGGATTTGTTTGAGGTTTCTGGTCCACTGCTTGGGTTTGTTAATTAAAGACTGAGTGAGGTTTGGCGATGGTCTCAATGTTGAACAGTATGAGATGATGGTCAGACCAGTCAATGGGTATGATGGCACTAAGAGAGACCAGTTCATTACTAGTGATAATAGCATCTAGAGTAGCGCCTTTGATGTGGGTTGGTCATTCATCTCAAGAAGGTTCATAAGGCGCCTGACTATGGGGTCACCTGTGTTGTTCCAGTGAATGTTAAAATTGCCCAAAAACATGTCCTTTGTGTCGTTAAGGGAGAACAGAGGAAGTAAGTCAGATAACTCATCAGCGAAGAGGGGGCGGTCACCAGGTGGGTGGTAGATGGTGTGAAGTTTGATAGCTAGGGAGCCTTTATCTTTCAGTTCAATGCCGAGGTATTCAAAAGTCGAGTATTGAGCATTCGTTAGGATGGAAAGTTGGATTTCAGCTTTGTAGATTATGGCCAGACATCCACCTGTTCTTTCAGTCCTGTCATGTCTAATGATGGAGTACCCAGGAGGAGTAAATAGGTCAAGTATGGCAGTAGAGTGTTCATTGAGCCACGTTTCAGTAAGGAACGCCAAATCAATTCCCTCACTGAGAATGGTTTCAGCGATATCTGTAGCGTGTTGTGCTGCCGATCTACAGTTGACAGGCATGCAAGATAGAGGGCAGGGATTATCCATAGCACATTTTGTGGTATGGATGGTGGTGTATTGAGCAGGAGGTCTGGGCGAGTTAGAATTTACAGGGGTTCTATTTATGCCCACTATTACTGGGATAGTAGAGGGAGGATTTTGGACCAAATCCTGGGTCTTAGGGAGGTAGGATTCACTAAGAGCATCAACTTCCAGAGCAGATAGAGGGCAGTGTGAGCGTTGGGGCCTGTGGGCCAGTCGGCACAGGGGAATGGCAGGCCAGGGGGAGCATTGTACGGTAGTCAGATAACCTGTAAGTGGACTTTCAGAAGTGTGAGAGCGGGCAAGGATGGCCTGGTTTGAGAGATCCAGTCTAAGATGCGCTAAATCGGTCGCAAGAGAGTTGAGTTTATGCTCCATTCAGTTCAGAATCAGTGAAAGAGAGTTAGCGGCTGACCGCCAAATGACGATGCGACGCGCGCAATGTAATTCGTTTTATTTATTTATTTCTGTACTTACCTCTGTTCGGACGTATGCCGGAGTTTACTACCCCCGCCCCTGCCCCTCCCCTGCCCCACCGCCCCGCAGCACTCCGTCCAGGAGCCGCGACTGCACAGCAGGTATTTGTAGCCACACCTATGGTCAGTCGCAGTAAAATTATGTTGCAAGAGAGGTCAAATGTATGCAGCATGTATGAGCATACTATGCTGCATGTGCATGGAATATATGTTGCATAGTGACACACATTCTGTATTACTCTGACTTCATGATACCTTCCTGTTCCTATTTTGTAACAGTGTCAGTGTATTCTTATTGCGCATCATCGCAACCCATTATTGGACATATGCAACAGAAATCTGCCCAGACTAGCTCAGCTACCTTCAATTGACTTTGCAGCTACATATGTAGATACATGTTTTTTTTATTTGTGCCTGTTGTGGTACCACCTAATATGTTTGTGTTGGCCATCTGCAGATTATGCACCAGATGATGGTTACTGTGCCGAAAGCATCAAGACTATAGATATACCAACATAACCACAGACGTAAAGATGCGCATATCCTGTGGGCCTGCTTACTTATAGCCTACATTCGCAATAAAATTCCTCTTTGTTCCTTTCAAATGATTCTGTGGCCCAGTTCTGTTTGTTGCACACTAAATGAAAATTGAATAGTAGGGGATTGAAACCTCCCAAAATACATCACAATGTTACAATTCACATACATCACACACACACACACACACACACACATGCACACACACTCATCAAAAAGCAACATACATGTACTTATTACACTTACTGGTAGCATTGGTGTACCTCGAGCTGTCCACTTCACCCTGGGTGTATGGGTGATATCCACCTACAAGACATAAAGTTGGACAGTGCATTGTAAATAGTGCAGTTGCACATGGTCTACATTTAAAGTGAATACTGATGTCATCCCAGTATTTCATAAATAGCTAACAATCTTTACACACATATCTAAATATTGTATTAATATGGGAGGCAGCTAGTTAGCTTGCTGGGCTGAGCTGGCTCGATGATGAAGGTCAGAGGTATCTATTATCACATGCCTGAAGCATGCCTCAGGAATGTGATGTTATTCGTAATACTGGTCAGCATCATGTCAAGCCCCATTGTACAATGACTCATGGGTGACACCATTGGCCCTAGGCACAACTAAGGGCCTCATTACGATATTGGGCAGACTCACGACTGCCCGACAATGTTACGGTCTCAGAACCGACCAAACTCTGGTCGGCGGTCCTGAAACCGCTATTACAATGTGACCGTACATGGTGCAGTCGTACACTCCCATTTCTCTATGGGAACTTGTGCTGCAGGCATAAACCGACCGCAGCACATGCTCCCAAAGAGAAATGGGAGTTTCTGTTAATCCCTGCACCATGTGGCAGGCACCTCATGGTGCCTGTCACACGCTGCAGGGATTAACAGGGGGACACCATAGGAGCCCCCTCAGCCCCCAACTGGAGGCCACATGGAGAAGGAGGCCCTGCTAGGGGCCATCAAAGTTGACATGGTAAGCCTATGGGAAACCGACATCATAATCCTGATGGCAGAAATGCTGTTTTGAAGGGATTATGTGCCAGGTTTCAACTGGCTGACGGGCTCCTAGAGCCCATCGGAAGCCAGTCAGAATGAGCAGGTGGTTTCACTTCAGACCGCCGTCATTGTAATACTGCGGTCAAAGGTGATACCTATGATATCGGTCGGAAAGCCTTCGACCAACATCATAATAGGGCCCAAAGAAGTGCTGTGAGGGAATCAGACAGGTATACACCATGTGTGACTTTGTAAAAGCCAGATAGGAGTTTCTATGGCACTGGTGCACACAGTGATATCTAGCAAATATTATTGGTCCCTTCCAACCATGTGCAAGAATCCATGCCTTGTAAGCAGGTTTGATTGGTGTTGCCCTGTAAGGCCCACATTGTTGCACATTTACATTTGTCTAAGCCATCTTAATATGTGTACATGTGCAGCACAATGCAGCACACTGACTTGAGATTTCCTGCTTAGCCATCAATGGTGGTGCTCTGGCATTTTGGCTGCATTCCCTGGTCATTCACGTATGTTAAATAAGGGAACGTTCTTATGAATGCATTTTTATTGTATCCAACCACCCACAAAACATTGATCAGCCCCTTGTGCCAGGGTATGGCAATGCAGCTATTGCCACTGCATTGCTTTTAAGCGGCTCAATGTACGCACTTTCAGGCACACAAAGTTTCCTTGGTAGCTTAATTTCTTTCCATCAATTCATTGCAGTGTACATGTTGGATTCTGCACGATGCAATGTGAAAATTCAACAAATCAAATAATGAACATTTGTTTTAACACAGATATTGTACAAAATAGCACAGACGAGAATTGTGCAGTACAACAGACTCCCCCTCTTTCGCTACTTATGTGGTGGCGCCTAGCAACTCCTAGTTGCAGGATCATGACCTCCATGGTGTATTTGAGCCTGCCAAAAAGTTTTGTGGGCTTGCTTTTTTTATACCACAGCAACTGTGTCATTTCCTATGCCTGGGTTGCTGATGCACTGCAATTCTGGAGCATTTCAGGCTTCGTAATGCTCTTCACAACTATGCGAGGCATATTGGCAAACCCATAAGTTTGTCTGTATTACTTTTATGACAATATTTATGGGGGAACACCTTTATCACATATATTATATTATGCGTGGCGCAGCTGGTTTCAGTGCAGTTTTTGCCCCACACAAGCCTTATAAAACAACATATTTTTGCAAATGCTTCACTTTATAAATGTGACTGATAGCTTGCGTTGCCACAGCGTCACAATTAATGGTGCAGCTCCAGTGCAAGCCTCTCATAAATATGCCACAATGTGTACAACTGCCATCATTTTTCATGATCATGCACAATACTTCTGACATGTTTTTGTTTTTCAAAAACAAACTCCAAAAGTGGGAATTTGATTTTGAAAAACAAAAACTAATGACTTCCGCACTGTCTGAGTTTCTTGTCACAGTGTGGGAGTTATTGTTTTTTTCCAAGCCTTCACCACAAGATCTTTCCTGGTGCTGATGGACAGAAAAAAAGAGAATACACCATCAACCCTAAATAGAGCATATGGTTTAATATCCTTCTTCCAACAGCCCGGCTACCAGAAAAAGTATACTGTAAGCTGAGCCAACCACAGCTCCCCAGACTTAATACTTAAGGTCTTCCTGTATCTAAACAAGGTGAGGAGTGGACTAAGGGTTCAGTGACAGGGCACTCAATTGTGTTTGCAATGGAGTACCATGTCTGCGAAACTCTAAATCTGTCCTTAGTTACCCTAAACATCTGGCAATAACCATGGCCATGGAAAACACAATCATCAGTGTGAGAAACATGTGACCATTTTTTGAAATGGCTCATAAGGAGCTTTCTGCAATGCATCCATAACTAATAGCAGACCCCAAGCTGAAAATATATTCCTTACTGTAAACCTTAGATTTAAAGGGCCTCTTAATGGAATTTCATGAAGAGTCAAATGCCTTTATATCAGCCCTATGCACTTTTGAGGTAAGGTGGCAATTCACCAACTCATAGTAAAGCCATCTGGTAGGAACTGCAGGATATACTCTGGAGAACACAAGACAGATGACAAAATCCTTATCCACACACCAATTTGTAAAGGAGGTTCAATGCTGATTATATGCTTTTCTTGTGGTTTCGTTTCTCTCCTAGACACTTGCATAGAATTTTAAAATGAAACAAAAAGCCCTAATGTCCTAAAGCCCTCGGTTTCTACCTCCAAACAACCAATCTCATCTATTGGAAAGATGTTAGGGGCAACAGCAGAGAGGGAATTAAGGGATAGAGCTCTTGAGGAATGAACACCACCTGGCTCACTAGAATCTCCTTTAGAAGCATGAACCAGTGTCTCCTTGGCCAACATGGTCACATTAAGATCACATCTGCTCCCTCCTCTACATTTGCAATGTTATCTGAGAAATCAAAGGGATGAGAGGGAATGCATATAAAAGTGAATTGGACCACTGACTTGTCAAAACATCCACCCATGTGAATGACATACTCTCAAACCTGGAGAGAAACTGGGGAAGCAGAGCATTCTGGTGATCTGCAAGAAGGTTTACTACTGGATTCTTAAATATCCTATACATTTCCTGAACAACGTGCATTGCTATCCTGAGATTTTGAGATGAAGGAAATACTGTCCTCAGGGTACCTGACACCGTATTGTTCTTTCCAATTATATGAATTCCCCTGAAAGATACAATATTTTTTTCTGACCAACTTATAATTCTCAGTACCACCACGTTCAAGGACCGCAACCCTATTCCAAACTGCCTGTTCCGATAAGACATTATTACAGAATTGCCCGTTCTTATGAACTCCTCTGTCCCGTGAACCTATTTCCTGAATTTGTAAAAAGATTTCCAAACGACCATTAGCACTTTCCAATTGAAAGAATGGGAGTTCTCTTTAATTGCCCAACATTCCTGAGCTGCTTTTGATCCAACACTGCATCCTTACTACCATCTGTATAAATACTAATGGTAGCTGGAATTTCAGAAGAATTCTCTTCTCCAAATTCTGATAACGCATCCACAATTGAAGTTGATCTCTCAGAACAATTGTTTTTGAAATCATGGCCTCGAAGCCCTGTGAGACTGGCTTCCAATGCTGAAGTATATAGTGAGCCAGCGGTTCCCAAATGCAAATGTGCCTTAGGGATACAATTAGACAAGCTTAGCTACAACAAAAGTTATACCTCTCTCATATCAACGTGTTTTCACTTGTGCCAAGATCCACCAACAATATCTCCCAGGACCAGTTGAAAATGTATGGCTGAGGCACGGGCCTTCTGCAGTACCCGTTTCACCCTCTGTACAAACTTACTTATCCAATCCCATACCTCCTAGAATCCAGGGCCCAATATCTCTCAGGCTTTGTGAAGAATGTAGCATCAATTTCTTGAAATTCAGCAAAAACCAAACTCTTCCAAACTCCTCAGTCAATTTTTCTGAATATCCTTCATCATGTTTATCTGGAAGTGAGAACCAATTAGTAGATTTTCAAGATATGGGAGAATTTAAATGTCCTGTTTGTGCAAAATTTCCATCACTGGTGAAGATTGTGGGTGAAACTTTCAGGCCAAATGGCAAAACATGAAACTGGCAACGAGCATCTTCCACTGCACACATCAGGTATTTGTGATGTTCTTTAATTATAGGTATATGCAGGTAATTATTAAACGTTGGCAGTGAACTCCGTTCCGTTTGCAGAGTTTGTGGTGTTTTCCACACTCCACACTCCGCTGAGCCTTCGGAGTTTGAGTTTTGTTCCTCGCTCGCCAATGTTAATTTGGCGAGAGCAAGCAAGAAAAATCCAACGCTAGACCACCTCCCAGCAATATTTCTCAACGTGACCGCTCGCATTGAGAATTCATCCCTTTGCACTGAGGAAGCTGCCACTCAAGTAGAAAATCTACTTCAGTGGAAGAAAACAGCGCTGTCCTCTTGTGCTGCACATGGTGCCATTCGAGCTGTTTGTTTTCCAGTGCGGTACAAACACCAGGAGCTAAAAATCAGTGTGAATGGCATGACCTAATGCACTCTGCTGCTTGCGGAACTCCGCGTAGCCCTGTGGATATTGTTGGTCACTTCGCAGAGTTCTGATGAACTTTGCCCAGGCCTAGTAAGTATCCTCAAGATCTATTGATGTTAGATAATGTCCCTCCCATAACAAAGGGATCATTTGCTGTAGAGTATTCATTTTGAAATGGACGGTGCTGAAGGACAAATTTATGTCTTTCAGCTAACTTCTTAATGGGTATACACCAGATGATTCGTGGTGTGCAATATTCACATATTTTTGTTTTAAGTAATTACATATAATTTCAGAAAAATTATGCAGAAATATTGTGTCATTTGAGAAAATGCAGGTGTAGCACTTAGAGCTATATTTGAGCAAAAAATGCATCTTCGCTACATACAAACACCAAAATAACAAATGTAGCAATCTTATTCTGGTTATTTTCCCTCATTCCCGCAATATAATTTTGAAGTGAATGTGGCATTATTATGTGACATAATTGTCAGACTTTCACATGACTAGCATAAGGCTAAATTTTGCCCGGGCACTGGTACTTTCACCATTTTCACTAAGGGACTGAACACATTCTCCTGTGAACTGTCCTCTTCTCAATGTTCCTTGGAAGAGGTGTTGGAAGAAAACCATTGTCTGGAAGATGATTGTGAACTGTACACAAGTTTTTAATCTATTTTATTCTGTGTACTTTCATAATTCTTCCTATTTCTACTGTAATTTTAAATTGATATTTAAATGAGTGTATTTGCTTTAAACTCTTAAAATGACATCTTTAATAAACAAGCTTACTGAGCTGTATCTGCATTCCAACTTCACAGATACAGCTGCTGCCATTGAAGAGGTCTTTAAATTGTCAAATGTAATGGATGGCAGATACTTGGCCTTTGTCCTTATTGCCATCTCCGTTGTGAGGTATAATCTTGTTTTTGAAGAGCCACAGGCAAGGATTGAAAACATTTCACTAAGAATTGAGATATACAGGCTGCATACATTCTTGCTCACATGACCAGATTGAACCCTGAACAAGCTATCTTCAAAGAAGCCTCGGCATTCTTCCACAATGGATCTCAGATGCCAAACACACCAGTCAAAAGCTTGGCTAATTGTCCAGTGAGATTAACTAGTAAGGCATCCACTAATAGTTTCTGAGTAAGTTCCATTCCACCGTTTGCTAATGGGTAAAAAACACCCATAAACCTTAGCACAGATGCCCTCTTTTGGTCTCTCTAATCTCTCTTAAGACGGCAGCAGAATTAGGCAGAAATGTTGGAATCATTAGCTTGTCAAATTGTTTAAAACAATCACCACTCATCCAATGTCCCTCATCCAATGGAAGTTGTATGGAAGTTGTAGGTTAGCAGATATAAAGGATATTAATCCCTTCAATTTCTCTTCTTGAATATATTTCTCTTTAAGAAGTCCTTACTCATCTCCTCTGCATCCTCATCATATTTCGATGAAAAACAGGAAGAAGACAAAGATGATGGAGGTAGTGGAAAACAGTGAAGAGTTGGTTCTTGGTGGTGAACTCTCTTTTACCTTGATCCTCCTGAAGCCTTTGAAAGGTTTCTGAAATTTATTTACCTAGATAAAACAGTATCTAGACACACTGTGGCAATTGTCTGAATACATTTTAGCAGAGCGGCTCCTATTTAAATCAGACACTCTCCCCCTAGATGGGGTAGGGGATAACTGCCTTTGCTTCTGGTTATGCTTTCAAATCTACTGTTTCAACACAAGTGAGCCACTCTGCACAAGTTTAGAAAATTAGCTTATATTTTTATGAACAAAACAAGACCGAAATGACAAAATCCAATAAGTATAACCGGAGTTATGAATTTTCAAAGAATAAATGAAAATGTAGTGCTTAATAGCTTAAAGTGCCAACTGGGGACATGTGGCTGCGTTTGACCGGGGTAACTGTTTAGGCCAACGCAATGGAGTGTAGGTTGGATGCCGGGACCAGTCTTGACCTGCTGAAAAGTACCTGGGTTATGTCATCCACGGAGTCGAGATACGAGAAGCAAAGAGGCGTTGTGTCGATGTCGAATTGCTGGATCGAAGGCGATGCATCCCTGGGCCACGCAAATTGGAGATGCGTTGTCATCGAGCCACAGGATGCAGTCAATGCATTGGGAACTGGAGGCACTGCACCACACAGTTGTCGATGTGAGGTCCACGGTCCGTGCAGCAGCAAAGGCGATGTGTTGCCATTGAAGGAGATGCACCAGTTCTGATCGGAGCAACATTGTCGATGCATGTATTTTTAGTAGTTGCAGCACTTTATTCCCACTTCCAAGGGTTCAGGACTAGATTAGCACCATATGGCAGGGCAAGGCTTGCAGCAAGCAAAGTCCAAGTGCTGTTGGAGGTGGATGAGAAGTCATTGATGTCCCTGAGACTTACAACAGGGGGCAAGCCAGCATGCCCTTGGAGTCACACTAGGTTCAAGTGAAAAGGGCCCAGACCTTCCTAAGCCGGTCATAGGGTAGCAGGCAGCAGGGCATTACTGCAGAAAAGCAGTTCTTCCAGAGCAGCATTCGAGCAGAGTGACAGTCATTGGAGCAGCACAGAGTTTCTTCACAGGTCCAGTAATGTCTGATTTGGTGGGGTCAGAGACCCAGTACTGATGCACAGTTGTGCCTTTGAATTGTGGGTGACTTCGAAGAGGGGCGTTGAATTGCACGAGGTCCTCCCTCCCAGCTCTGGCCCTAGACTCACTCCAGGGGGGAATGCAACCCTTTGTGTGGGGACAAGACACAACTCATTCAGGTGTAAGTGTCAGCTTCTCCCTCCTATCCTGCCCAGGATGGCCCATCAGGATGTGGACGGCCACTCAGTCACACGTTACCTCCCTTTGTGTGTGGCAGTCTAGAGAAAATGCACAAAGTCCAGCTGTCACCCACCTCAGACGTGTATTGGAGACAGGCTGCAGGCACACAGGACTAAAAGAGAAAAATGCCATCTTTCTAAAAGTTGCATTTTTAAAAGGGTAGTGATAAATTAATCTTTACCAGTAAAGAAAATGTATCATTACTATCATTACTATTCCAATCAGGAATTACAGTTTATAAGTTTAATAAGGAATCCCCAGTGTTAACCTATGAGAGGGGTAGGCCTCATAGTAGTGAAAACGAATTAGGGAGTTTTTCACTACCAGGACATGTAAAACTCAAAAGCGCACGTTTTACCTCTTAATTACACATCACCCTGTCCTGTGGGCTACCCTAGGGCCTACCTTAGGGGTGACTTCCATGTAATAAAAGGGGAATTTAAGGCCTGAGACATGTTTTAACGTGCAATGTGTGGGTGGCACAATCTGTGCTGCAGGCCTACTAGTAGGAAAAACAAAAAAAGGCTTGGGTCCTATCACTACCCGGCCTGGACCTCTCAAATATGATGCAACAAAATATTGACCGGATAGGTTATTTCTGATTCCTCATGTATGAACTTAGACAAGCAATTCTAAGTTCATGTGATTTATTTCACATCACTTGTGACTTATTTGATGCACATGTAAGATAAAACATTCATTAATGTCATAAGACAGAAAACACATCATTCAGTATGTCAAGCTCATGAAAACATCACAAAATTCAACATTACAACAAAAACACATGAATGATAAACATAAAAAGAAACATAAACGCCAAAACAATTATAAGTGTCCTACAATTGTCCTATAAACAACCAGTCCATGTTTAACACATAAAGCACAGGCGGACAATTAACAGTTCTAGGGGTCCTGCCTGTGTGTGGGGCAAAGGGCTATATAGTTGTCATGAGGGTTGTCTGCCCAAAGGGAAAGAAATGTCTTTAACCAATCCCCAAACAGCACCCCCAAAGGATCATTCGCCTTTGCCCAGATGCCAACGCATTTCAAAACCTGGATGGTTCTAGGGTTCTCCTCAGGACTCGGATTGGGGATCAGTGACTACAAAACAGAAAATGACAGAGCATGGCGTAAATAAAGTTGGGGACCACTGTTTTTCGGTTACAAGAATATCGTCAGTTCCAATTGAAAAGTACCTGTTGTTGTGGGTGCTCTGGCGCTTGTGTATTGTAGCGCCAGTAGTGATCCTGTTCATTATTTACAGGAACTGTAGGGACAAGAATACATTGTGGGGACTCAATAATGAAAGATTGTGGTACACGCAGGGTTGGAACCGCTATGAATTAAAAGGAACATACCTTGTATGTATCCATGTTGCCATCATACCAGTAGAGAACTGCACTCACAGGGGAAGTTTTTCAAATGTTCCGATTTCAAAGTTATCTGTAGGAAGCAAGACCCATCTTAAATATAACAAAATGGGGCCCACATTTTGTTTAGCTATGCAGTTTAAACAAAAGGGGATGGAAACAAGCTACCCGCGCTGCTCTGTAATGCGCGTCTACTCAATGGCCCACAGGTTCCATATTATGTTTAGCGGGGCACTCACGCGTCGATGAAACAGTTGCGCTTTTGAAACGGTAACTGATAGCGCTTGCACCACGGAAACCACTTGCCTTCTGTTTCTCTGCAAAGGATTTTCTTTCAGAGTACCGGCGTGTTCTTCGAACTCTAAGACTCGGGTGGGGAGGAGCCTGCAAGTCGTGCGTATAACAGTAAAACGTGGAGTGGATTTACAGCCCCAAAGCATTCTGGACTCTGTAGTTTTTTACATTTGCAAGTAAGACATTTCAGAAAGTTCGTTGAGCCCACGGATGGCAGTGTCGAATTTCATTATTAAAAAGGCCTCCTTTCGGTCTAGCTGGATTGCCGGGTCACCACCCCTGGGAGAAGTTTTAATCGCTGACAATACTGTCCACTTAAAGTCATGTTGTGTATGATTCATCGCAACAAAGTGATCCACCAATGGAGCAGCGGCTGTCTTGTTTTTTAGTCTCGAGAGATGTTGCACTATGCGTTGGCGCACCTCCTGACTCGTTTTACCGATGTACACTTTTTTGCAAGGGCAAATGATGGCGTATACGACATTCTTCGATTTACAATTTGTAAAGTCGTTGTGACGCCAATATTTATGTCCATCAGTAAATAGCGTTCCTTCCATCGTGGACCCACACACAGAACATGTGCCACATTTGTGGTGACCTTGTACTGGTTGGAGGTTAAACATGGTACGCAGGTTGTCTTTTTTTGTGGGGAGCAGGGCCGAGCTGATAATTTGTTGGCCAATGCTACGATTCTTCTTAAGAGCAAACAGTGGTGGGCCAATGTCTGGAATGGCTCCCTCAATCAAGTGCCAGTTGTTACGAATGATCTTCTTCATAGGCTGAGTGTGGGGTCCAAATGTAGACACACAAACAATACGTTGCTTGGGTGGTTTGCACCTCTTCGTCAAAAGGTGTTCTCTCGGTGTCCTACTAGTAACATTTAATTTACAAGCCCGGGGCACATGTAGTGCACTCAACTAGGGACTTATAGATAAATTAAATATGCCAATTGTGGATAATTCAATCACACCGTGTTTATGGAAGAAGCACATGCACTTTAGCACTGGTTGGCAGAGTCCTAAGGCAAAAAAAAAAAGAAAAATCAATAGAATTGGAGGAAAGCAGGTAAAGGGTTTGAGGGGAGACCATGCTAAGATTGTCAGATCTAACAAACCGGCAAAAAAGCCATTCCCCTTCAGAGCAAATGCTGAGTCATGACTATCTTTGAAAAGAGATTGCCTACAAATTGGACTGGTTGCAGCAGATACCAGACCTAATCCCATGCAAGCTTTCTTTAGTCTCATTCGCATCAACAAGAATGTTAAATTCAGCTTACCTTTTCTAAATTAATCACGAGCATGATGCCATGCTTAATCTAACAGCTGGCTGTGAGCCCATGCATTGCTCTTGTCTTTGTAAGTGGGTGCTGTCTGACATGTTATGTTATGTTATGTTAATATAACGATTACCCGGGGGTGTCTTGAAGCTGGACCTAACCGTAAGCCCTAATGGAAGGAGGGAGACCATTTTAATTTACAAAAAAACAGGTTTTCAATTCTTTTCTGAAGGAGGCTAGAGAGCTAGCAGCTCTTATATATGCCGGCAGTGTATTCCACAGTTTAGCTGTGCTATGGCCTATACTTCGACCTCCCCAACTCGAGGTTCGAATCCTTGGTACGGACATCAATCTGGCATTAGTAGACCTTAGATGTCTGCCAGGGTGGTACCAAGAGAAAAGGCTTTCCAGAGATGCAGGCCCTAAATTGTTCAGTGCTTTATAGGCCAGGCACACTGTTTTGAACTTAATGCGTTTGGCCACTGGCAACCAATGAAGTTTCTTAATGTCTTTCACAACTGATTGATATTTTGGTAAGTTCAATATGAGCCTGGCAGCTGCATTTTGCAGCATCTGAAGTTTTTTCAGAAGTTGTTTCTGTAATTCGAGATAAAGGCCGTTACAATAGTCTAGTTTTGATAGTACTAGTGTGGTTACCACCGTCCTCCTGTACTCTGTGGGAATATAGGGCAAGATCTTCTTCAATTTCCTTATTAAGTAAGATGTAGCCGAAACTATGGCATTGGTTTGCTGGGAGAATGAGAGTTTATTGTCAATCAGAACCCCAAGATTCTTTGCCTTTGTTACCGGTTTCGGAGGTTCTCCCATTTCGGCTGGCCACCATAGTCCATCCCATCTTGGCTGAAATTTGCCGAAGATCACTACTTCAGTTTTGTCAGAATTCAATTTGAGGCAGTGTCTTCCCATCCAACTACTGATTTCCCTCATGCAGTTCTGAAACTGCATAGCAGGGGATGCTTGATTTTTATGCGCCACGATCACAATCTGAGTGTCGTCGGCATAGGATGTTAAGTTAAAACCGAAGTGTTGGATTAACGGAGCCAGTTCCGACACATAAATGTTGAATAAGGACGGGCTCAAGGACGAACCCTGCGGGACCCCACGTGGAAGTACGTATGGGGTTGCTTTAAACTTATCCATGGTCACTGTCTGTCTTCTATTCTGCAGAAACGATTAAATTAGAGACAGAGCATGGTCCTTTACCCCCAGTTTTTCCAGACGCTGTAGCAGTGTGTCATGATGGACAGTATCGAAGGCCGCTGATAGATCCAGGAGAATCAGAGCAGCCGCACCTCCTTTATCCATCAATGCTCTGATCTCCTCAGTGGCCTTAATCAGTGCCGTCTCCGTACTATGTCCTGGACAGAAGCCAAACTGGGAGGGATCTAATAGATCGTTTTCTTGAATGAATTCAGTTAACTGGCTATTCATGATTTTTTCCACTATTTTTGCTGGAAAAGGCAACCTGGCAATCGGGCGGTAGTTACTGGTTACAGATGTGTCCAGATTTGCTTTTTTTATTAGTGGAAGAATGGCTGCATCTTTCCAAATAGCCGGGAAGATGCCAGAGGAGAACATGTTGTTAAATATTTTTGTCAGTAGTGGGCTTACCTTCCTTGCAATGTTCCTCAGAACTGTAGGAGGGCAGAGGTTCAGTGGAGAACCCGATTTGATTTCCTGAATTAGTTTTCCCACCAGCTCACTAGATACCTGTGAGAAATTCATGAAAACATTTGCTCCGGTCTTGGTGCTTAGGGGCTCCTTGGCTGATTTGTTGGAGGTGGTAGTTTTAAAAATGTTATATATGTCTTTCACTTTATTCCTGCACTGGCAATATTATCGCATAGGAGTTGACTACTCTCTGTAGTTTTTTTGTTGGATGCAGTATCTTCCAGCTCTCAAGCACGGAATAAACACAGTGGCCGAACTGGAAGGCAACTACTGCCACATGCACTCCTCTGCCTTACAAGTGGGAATAGCCTGACGGAAAATGCAGTCGCTCCTGCAGGACAACACCAGTTTAACAACCAGCTTCGAGCATGGGCAGACTGCCTCACTCAAAATGGAAAGAGACCAATGCTCTGTTGATGGAAGCGGACTCAGTTTTACCAAAATTGCAGCTGCACCTGCAGGCTAACACTGCTTGAAACACAACCTCCTAAATAAAAAGTTACAGGCCAGTGCACCATTTAAATTATAACTGCTGACTTCTGTTCCACAAATACCATAGTATAATGCGGCGCCACGCAATGCATATTAAATAATAAGAAAAATGAACACAGGTGCATGCACTTTGTGAAAAATTGGCATTAAGGAGTGCACACAAAAAAGAAACAGAGCATGATGAGATCATCATTTCATATAAGCACTTGAAGGGGATGCTAATTTGTGAAATAAAAGGAAAAGGAGGATGCTTGGGAGTGAATGCCCATTGTGAGGCGGGGCCTTGTAGCTGCATAAGTAAGTAGTGGGATGAGTCCGGGGTTAGGGGTTGAGGATTGAATGCCATAAATGTTCCATCCCCACCAAATTTACAAAGAACAAAAACACCCTCCAGGTGAGCTCTTAGTACATACAACTCCGCACATGGCAATCAGTTGTGTAATATTTTGTGAAAAATTACAATATGTGTAAAATGTCCTTTTCTTATGTAGCGCTTGATATCAGCATTTAGACATTTCCTAAGTTGGAGCAATAGGAAAATTAAAGCGTGAAAGAAAACTGAATTCCCAAATGAAAATATTATTATTACAAATACTGCTGTTAGATGCATAAGATGCTGTCTTTTGTTCTAAATCTATCATATAATTTTACCTGAATGGAGAGCAGCAAAACAATATTTTACAGCAGAATTATTTTAAAATGTTTTACACGTTGCATGTTTTGTGTTGACTCAGTATGGGCTTGATGTATGCCTTGATATAGGCTTGGGAGAGGCAACACTCACTGGTGTCATAAAGGAGTCACCTCTGCTACATCACCTAAAGACAGTGGATTGAGTTTGAGTTCCTCACCTCAAGGTCCGGTCCCGCCTTCATAAAAGAAACACTTTGGCGGAAAATTACTACTTGCTACACTTCGGTGTTCTGTGTTTCCTTGTTGGTTATTAACTCAAAAATCGGTAGGGGCTAGTTTACTAACCACAGGGAGGATAACACCTATCTACAGATACTTCGTTTCTGTATATCAAGAAATGGGGTTGAAAAACGGGCTCACTGCCTGCGATCCGAGGAGCCAGTAATCTCAACAGCTTGCGAGGAGTCCCCTTTGATAAGTTTGTCACGTGGTGCACCTAGTAATTTTAACTTTTTAAAAAAAATGTGTGCACTATGGGACATGGGAGCAGATTTTTAGATTAGTGACAACACATCCAAACCCAGGAAATTGTTAAAATGCCTTCCACCATGGCTTATCTAGGGGTATTTGCCATTCTGTTTTAATTGAGAGCAGCGTACACTATTTGACATCATGTGTGTTCCCTTACATTTAGTGTAATCTGAGCAATCCACAGGCAAATGGCCTGCACACTCACTTTTCTTACCCAGTGGTCACCAGGAACCTGGCCCACTAGTCACAATTACTCTCTTTAATTGTCGTCCTTGGAAAATGCAGACAAGAGGAGTTGTAGTGAGCAACTCCATTTTGATAAGTATCAAACCTATCGCAGAAGAGACTCCTGTGGCTATATCATTTTTTAAGGTTATTATTCTTAGACCGTCCAAAAATGTATCTAGAAGAATATCCACCCGCAATTTCTTTTTAGGAACAACATATCATATATATTGTTCGGTGTTACGCATTGTTAGGAGGGATTCCTTTTGGATGTAGGTCTGGAAATGAAAAGTGCAGTATCACTTCACACTTCTTATCTATTCCTGGTGAGCCTCATGTGAAGTGGCCACAGTGGTAATATTTATGAGAGGCTTACATTGATGTGCTTGAGAGCAGAATTTTAAGCATCGGCCAGGATTAGAATGGGAGTATTTTGTTTCGAATCCCTCAAAATGTACTCTTAAATAATAGCAGGAAAGTATTTTTTCAAAAGATCAAGACAGTTTTGGAATGATATAAGTATCAAGTACAGTTTTTACCTCCTCTGGAGACTACAGGCACCATAAACATCACTCGACACTGTCTCCCACTCTACTGTGATGTGCAGGCTCTTCGAGTTAGTTTGAGCCAGGACAAGACCATTAAATGGCTTGGATCATTTTCGTCTACTTTCTCTTCATTAATTACTCACTCTTCCTGTGGAATCCCACAGGGCTTTTCCATCAGCACCACCCTATTTAACATCTACATCCCTTATTAAACTTGGTCGCAATAATCTCTCTTATTCTCATAACACCCATATTCTTCTCTGCATTTCTGAGAATTCTGACACAGCTCAATTAAATTTTGCTCAATCTAATTTCCAGTTGTGTCTCTGTGCTGTTGCAAACTAGACGCAGAACAACTGCCTCCAGATCAATAGCAACAGGGCTGCAGTCCTGGACTTTGGCTCTTCTAAATCCATCTGGTCACATGGCTGGTGGCTAGTTGTGCTGGGTATATCACCAGCTCCACTTTCTTCTGCCAAAAATCTAGGCATCCTCTTTGACAATTAATTCTCTTTTGAATCTCAGATAAATCATGTTGCAAGAGTGTGTTTTATCTTGCTTGAGATGCTTAGAAAATATATTTTATTACTCCATCTAAACTCCATTTAAAAACGCATAAAACCATCTTATATTTTTGATAACCACCTGCCTGGACTTTGGTAACTTCATCTATCTTGGACTCTGGAGTACTTACTTACAGGTAGTTAATCATGTCAAGTCAAGTTTATTGATTCAGCTTTACAATACAGTCATACAAAAAGGAAAACAAAATACGCAATGCAAAATACCCCAACCTATAAAGTCATTGTTAGAAATGGGGGTCTCTAGATGGCACAGGTATGCGCCATGTTCAAGTAGGGACCCTTCCTTCTAGTCAGGGTAAGGGATTACACACTTTAGTTCAGACTTGGTCACCCACTCGGTAGCTTGGTACGAGTAGACAGGCTTATCCCAAAGGCAATGTGCAAAGTATTTTTACCCAAACACACAGTAACACAGTGAAAACACCACAAATGGACACCACATCAGTTTAGAAAAATAAACAAGACCAAAACCACAAAAATCCAACAACAAAAATCCAACATACAGATTACAATAACACGTTGTTAACTAGGCAATTGTCCTAACATCCGTCAGTGTAATATAGTAAAGACTTATATGATACACATGTCATCAAAAACATCACCACTGTAGGTAACAGGCAGATCCTGAAAATGATACTCGCTATCCTGTCTTTACAAGGATGAAAATGACATTTATCAGTACATTCATGGTCATGAAAGGCAACATGTAATGAGTAAGGCACATAGAGACTTTTCGAGCTATACCATTTCACATAAGTATCACATTAAGGGCCTTAGGTTACCATTGGAGTACAGATGCACTTGCACCTCTATTGGGATCTTTACAGTACTTCCGTGAAACCCCAACCATGTCCGGCAGTCCTGCAAATCCAGACCGTATATGGGGCAGCCAAGGATTGCCCCAAAATGCAAGATAAGTGCCCCTGACAGTATGTGCCCCAGTAATAGGTGAGGGCACACACACACTGAAAAATCATGCAGGGAGACCTCACTCTGTTCCCCACGTACAGAATTGGAAAGCTAGCTTCCTGCCTTTGTGCAATGCAGCTGCAGTGGGCCCAACCTGTCCCCAACACCTGCTGTGGTGAGAGCACTTGAAGGGGATGCTAATTTGTGAAATAAAAGGAAAAGGAGGATGCTTGGGAGTGAATGCCCATTGTGAGGCGGGGCCTTGTAGCTGCATAAGTAAGTAGTGGGATGAGTCCGGGGTTAGGGGTTGAGGATTGAATGCCATAAATGTTCCATCCCCACCAAATTTACAAAGAACAAAAACACCCTCCAGGTGAGCTCTTAGTACATACAACTCCGCACATGGCAATCAGTTGTGTAATATTTTGTGAAAAATTACAATATGTGTAAAATGTCCTTTTCTTATGTAGCGCTTGATATCAGCATTTAGACATTTCCTAAGTTGGAGCAATAGGAAAATTAAAGCGTGAAAGAAAACTGAATTCCCAAATGAAAATATTATTATTACAAATACTGCTGTTAGATGCATAAGATGCTGTCTTTTGTTCTAAATCTATCATATAATTTTACCTGAATGGAGAGCAGCAAAACAATATTTTACAGCAGAATTATTTTAAAATGTTTTACACGTTGCATGTTTTGTGTTGACTCAGTATGGGCTTGATGTATGCCTTGATATAGGCTTGGGAGAGGCAACACTCACTGGTGTCATAAAGGAGTCACCTCTGCTACATCACCTAAAGACAGTGGATTGAGTTTGAGTTCCTCACCTCAAGGTCCGGTCCCGCCTTCATAAAAGAAACACTTTGGCGGAAAATTACTACTTGCTACACTTCGGTGTTCTGTGTTTCCTTGTTGGTTATTAACTCAAAAATCGGTAGGGGCTAGTTTACTAACCACAGGGAGGATAACACCTATCTACAGATACTTCGTTTCTGTATATCAAGAAATGGGGTTGAAAAACCTAGGAGCACGCTTCTGCAACAGGCAAAGAATGCAACGTCCTCCTACCCTCCAGAGACCCCCCATGAGGTGCCATTAGCTGAGGGGATGGCCAAGCTCCTCAGTGATGGTACAGACGGCTGCCGCTGGGGAGAGACAGTAGCCTACACAAACCCTCAGAGTGGAGTCCTCTGCCCAGGCTCTTCAGCTACCCCATAGGAAGGTCCGCACAAGGGTGGTGTCAGATGGCTAGCACCAGATGGTGCCATGGGTTGGCACTTTTTCTTTCTTCACGGGCTCCGCTCACCACGTCCTTCATGGTGATGGGGCCTTGCTGGGGTGGCTGGCGATTCTCTAGCAACCAGAGCCCGGTGGCTGCAGAAGAGAAAAACAGTGGAGGGCTCACTCGAGGCTTCCCACTGCCTGCAGCGCTCCCACATGCTTACTTGGGTTAAAGCCCAGTGACACGGCCTCAGTACACAGTGCTCCAGGGCACTAGAAAAGAAAGTGCTCACCAGGTGCTTCCCTCTCTTTAAGGTAGAAGAACAGTCCAATCCTTCTCCTGCTCCAGACAGAAGCAGCAACTGCAGGCTGACCCACCCCTCACACATCAAGGGGCAGCACTTCTCATGCAGCTCTCCCAGCTCTTCTTCAAGGCATGTTCCTTTTTGACCCAGCAATGATCTTTTGAAGTCCTTGATTTCCCTGAGACTTTCAACAAGAGACAAGCTCTGCATCAAGGCCTTGGAGACATTCACTAGCAGGATACCACAGCAGGGCAAAATGAGTCAGTCCTTTTACTCTGCCCACAGATAGATGCAGCAACTGCAGGTTAACCCACCCCTCACACATAAAAGGGCAGTGCTCCTCACACAGCTCTTCAGCTCCTCTACTTGGCAAGGTCCTCTTTTTTCCAGAAGTGATCTAAAAGTCTGGGGTTTTAGGCCCAATACTTATAACCCATTTTCTCATTGTAGTCTTTGTTTCAGAGTCCCTCAGCTCAGTACACACTAGTTCTGTGCTCCCTAGTCCAGCTTGACCACAGGGAGAGGAGACAGCATTCTGCAGAGGACACACAGCCTATTCAGGTGCTAGAGAAAACACCTCCCACCACTCTAAATGTAGAAAGGTCCATTCAGCCAGGAAAGGCAGGACACACCACAACCCCACCTTGTGACTGTCTAGAGTGTACAACCCCAGCTCCTGTCACTCCAAAACCAGACAGTGAATATACAAACAGGCAGAGGCACACAGAATGGTCAAGCAAGAAAATGCCCACTTTCTAAAAGTGGCATTTTCAAACACACACTTTAATAACCACCTTTACTAAAAGGTGTGTTAATAAATTCTGATTTCAGGGAGCCTAAACTCCTTTCTTCATCTTCTCCCAAGGGAAAGTTACACTTGTAAGATGCTACAAGCCAGCTCCAATATTAACCTATGGGACAGACAGCCTTTCAATAGTGAAAAAGAAATGCACAATATTTTACTATCAGGACATGCATAACACACCAGCACATGTCCTACCTTTAACCTACACTGCACCCTGCCCATGGGGGTACCCTGGGCCTACCTGAGGGGTGCTTTACATGTAAGAAAAGGGAAGGCTAGGGCCTGGCAAGTGGGTGCACTTGGGAGGTCAAAATGGCAGTTTAAAAGCTGCACATGCAGACAATGCAGTGGCAGGTCTGAGACACGTTTGAAAGTCTACTTATGTGGGTGGCACAATCAGTGCTGCCGGCCCACTAGTATCATTGGATTTACCGGTCCTGGACATACACAGTGCACATCACTAGGGACTTACTAGTAAATCAAATATGCCAATCATGGATAACCAATCCCAATGTACACAGTGCGCATATGCACTTTCGCACTGATCAGCAGTGGTAAAGTGCCTGGAGTCCAAACACCAACAAAAACAGGGTCAGAAAAATAGGAGGCAAAAGGCAAAAAGTTTGGGGATAAACCTGCCCCAAATAGTTCGGTATATAAAAATAAAAACATTCCTGTTCACTTGTTCCCTTTTGTTAGCATGCCTCCCCTCTATAGTTTCAAAGGAGCAAGGTGCTATCTGCCTAAGGACTAATAATTAGTCCACATGGCTGCCCTCATTGACATATCTATGTCCTCTGTCCTTCACTACAGTTCAAATAAGATAAAGTTAAGCTCTATCGGGAGGCACAATGGATAATATCATAAATGTGTTAAAACACGGATACAACACTAGTGCAGAGGCGACTAGGATAGGTAGTTCAAAATTCTCCTGCTCAGTTGGTCTTGGGCATTTCGACTTGATCGTCTGCTTCCACTTCTCTCCTCCTAAAGCCTTACATTGATTCCAGTCAAGAAGCACACTTTTTGCAAGGCTTTGTTCTTTGTACACAAAGCCATCAGTAACTCAGGCCCGCTTATTTGAGATCCAGATTTTAGCATTATATTCTGATCCATTCTTTGCACTAGCTATTAGTTAAGCTTGTTGAGATCACAGCATATTAACAAGATCCTCATTAGAGGATAGTGTTTCTCTTACTGTGCATCCAGATGCGGGAATGAGCACTTAAGGCTACATTCTGCACCCGCACATTCAGGAAAAAAAATAAAGCATACCTGTTGTATCTTCTATTTCATGCAAGTCGTACTGACATTTCTTCCCTCCTCTGCCCTTTCCATCCACTTCTCTTTTTTGGTAGAGCAGGATTTCCATTATTTGAGAATGTACCCAATCAATAATTCCCTTAACATAACATTACTTATAGCAATTTCTGTGCAGGATTGGTATCCTAGTAGGCCATGTATAAGCAGGGACCGTGTGATTTTGCTGGTTAGAAAAACTATCTTATCAAGAAGAGCTGAATATCAAGGAAGAGAAGTGGTAAGGAGGAGAATAAGGGCAGAAAAATATGAATTGTTTTAATTGTGGAAGAAAACACCATGTGCAAGTTCAAGGTTTGTCCTGCTTTCAACAGAAAATTCAGTGCATCTGTTCACAGTGGCCATTTTAGTGAAAGATAGCAGGAGGAGGTGTTTGATTAATGTAGTGCACATAGATTAAGACCACACAGAGGTTATATAGTATTTGTTTTAGCTGAAGTAGAGGTTAGGCTCTTACTGTGTACATGAGAGCAGAATTTCTGTTTGATAGAACAATGACTAATGCTAAAGTATATTTGTCAGCTCAGAGGGAAGGGATTTTGGTGTGGGATTCACTCTCAAGCTGAGTGTGAGTCCACTTTTAAGTCAATAAGTAAGTGAAGGATATGAGATGATTGTTGTGAAGCCAACTTAAGGAGTATTTAAAGGGTTACGTAAGCATCAGTTAACAAAGCAGCAAGAACTGAGTACTACACAGTGGCAAGGGCAGGTGAGGTCCCATCCTTTTCTCATTTTTAGATTCATATAGGTGAAAGTTGTGAAAGATGCTAAGAGACTTGATCAAGCATGATATCTCAGACCCAAGATAATCAATGGATTTGTTGGGCCTCATTCCGTCCCAAGAGACAATTTGGGATTTCTGGATGTGCAATTGAACTACATTTTTGAATGGGAGTGTATGGCTGGGTAGTCACCCATTTCTGACTAGGCATGTCCTGGTGCCAACATGAGGGAATCCGATCATGCTTATTAATCTCGATCAAGTGAGGCACATCACCAGATGGATATAGAAAAGCATTCTAAACATCTCACAGCATTGTTAATGCCAAAGCAGAGGTATAAGTACAAGCATCTGCCCTTAGAGTTGGCTAATACCACCGGATGCAATATGTCAAATCCGTCAAAGGGCCGGGAAGGAGCTGATGCATTTCAGGCACAAAGACTTGAACCGAGAACTGTATTGTCGCATGTTGGAAAAACATTTGTCAAACAGTGTTTGGTACCTTTGACATCATTGCATTTGCTTTTATGTCCATGGAGGAAGTTCTCAATGATTTGATGTGGCCATTTACTGTGCTTCCAGATGGCGATAGATAAGCTATAGTGCATACAAATTATTTTAACAAGTGGACAGAGGCAAGGCTAGAGGGGATAGTCACAAAACAAACTAGGGAATGTGAGGGGTTAGCAGTCCAGCTTATGTCCTCCCTTATTAGAATATTGTGTGACAAAAAAGTATGCTGTTCCACGAGTCCTTGTCTGTAGTCTAGTAAGTGGACTGTATAGGTCACCAGAGGTATCTTTTACAGGATTCATGGACCCTCACTCAAAAAAGTGCCATCGTCGTGCTCCATGTTGGGTTGGTGCCGCAAAATGCAGTGCCTGGATACTCTCACAGGTAACAAGAAGTGCTCTACAAATCCACTTTGCATGGATACATTACATACAATACCCATTGTCAGAGATCTCATTATCTCTCAGTCTTAAGTTGGTCAGATGGAAAGACGTAAGCCCTTTTTGTTTCAATAGGAGAGGGTAAATAGACTAGGATGGCAATATTGAGCTAAAATAAATTATGGGCATCCAAAATTATTTTATTTTCGAATGGGTGTCCATGTTTAGTTTAAAAACAACAAGATAAACTTATGGGATAGCAATTGTCCCAGAGTTCTAGAGTATGGTCAATATCTTTCTTTGCTCTGTTGCCCAGGAGGGGTCTGCAGCAATTCATTTATTTATTTATTTATTTATCCATTTATAGAGCACATGGTTACACCTCCGGTGTGTCCCCGCGCTAGTAGCAGACTTTCAGATGACAGAAATTGAAAGTAAAGCGTTAACCACTCAGCCCTTGGGCAGATGACAGGAGATCTCGAGAGTCTATTCTGGTTTGATGGTGGGGAAGAGCCATGTCTTTAGACTTTTAAGGAAGGTGGCTTTACAGGGCTCTGTTCTCATGTCAACTGGTAATGTGTTCCAGTGCTTAGCTGCCAGGTATCTAAAAGATCGTCCACCCATCCTAGCCTTCCTTATTCTTGGTACATTTACCTGTGCCCTTCCTTCGGATCTAAGGTTCCGGCTAGGTGTGTAGGCTGTTATCATTGTTTGGAGGTACCGTGGACCTTTTTTCGTCAGGATTCGGTGGCAGTAGCACATTGTCTTGAACAATATTCTTTTCTCCACAGGTAGCCAATGCAGGTTACCTAGGGCTTTTGTTATAGATGTTCTTTTTGGGAGATTCAACACTAGGCGGGCTGCCGCATCTTGTATCGATTGCAGCTTCATTAGCCTTTTTTTGGATGAACCTAAATATAGGACATTGCCGTAGTCAATCTGGGAGGTGACCACGGCATCTACTATTGTTTTCCTTGCATTGACTGGTAATAGATCGAGGACCTTCCTCAAGATTTTCAATGTCCCGAAGCATTTACCTGTTACTTTCCGGATTTGACTGTCAAATGTCAGTTTGGAGTCAAGCCACACTCCAAGGTTTTTGACTTCTGTATTAGGGGTTGGAAGTTGGCCAAGCGTCTCAGGCCACCAAGCAGATGTCAAGACAGATGGGGCCCTTCCCACTATCATCACCTCTGTTTTGCTTCCGTTGAGTTTCAGGCAATGGTTGGACATCCATGCTGCTACCTCCTCCAGGCATTGGGGAAATTGGTGGGCAGTCCGTTCCGAATTTTGAGACAGTGTGACAATTAGATGAGTATCATCAGAATATGATACAATGGACACATTATGACCTTCCACTATATCTGCAAGTGGACCCATGTATAAAGTGAACAGCATGGGGCTCAGAATTGAGCCCTGTGGGACTCCCTGTAGCAGGGGAATACTTTTGGATGTATGCGAGTGTTGCGTGACCTGGAAACGCCATCAAGATAGGAAAGATGTCATCCAGCGTAATGCCAAGCCCCTAACACCGCACGTCTCTAATCTTTGGAGAAGGAAGCCATGGGAGACGGTGTCAAAAGCTGCACTTAGATTTAACAGTATCAGTGCAGTTGTCTGTCCTTCATCCGCGTGTTGCCTTAGTGTTTCAGTGGCCAGGAGCAGAGCTGTTTCAGTAGAATGTGCAGCTCTGAAACCTGATTGCGAGGGGTGCAATAGGGCATTCCTGTCGATATGGTTGGTTAGCTGCTTATTCATTACTTTCTCTGCAATTTTTGCGAAGAAGGGTAGTAGCGAGGTGGGTCGTAGGTTATCTAACACAGAGTGGTCTATTAGTGGCTTTTTTTTAGTGGGCAAACTATAGCTTGCTTCCACTTATAAGGGACTTCTCCCAATTGAAAGGAGCGGGCGATTAGCTCCGAGATAAATGGCATAATGCGGTTGCCTCCCTGCATTAGGATCTCTGGGCGTGCTGGGTCCATCGGGGATCCGGACTTAATTCCGTTAGCTAGGCTCCTCATCTCGTCTAGCTCTAGCACCTTAAATTCATCTAGGGTTTCTCCCTTAAATACTGTATTCAGAATGCATTCAGTGCTTCTGCCCTGACGTGCTTCCGTAGGGAAGGCGTCATAAATCTTTGCCACATTCCCTGCAAAGAAATCAGCGATTCTATTGCAGGACTCTTCCGAGGCAGTAGGTGGCTCTGTTCAGTTTTCGATTGACTGTAGGGATTTCAGTATGGAGAACATTTCTTTCAAAGAGTTTTTAGCCCTTTTAATCTTTCCTGTATAGAAATCACAGCGTGTTCTTTTAATAAGTGTGGTATTTTTTTAGTTCTGTTTTATACTCCTCCTTAATTTTGATACAGTAGTTCTTACGCCATCTGCGTTCCAACTGTTTACACTTTTTTTAGCCTTAATTAATGTCTCATTAAACCACGGTGCCGATGTCTTCGACCTGTTAGTGTTAATTGAGGTCCATGGTGCTACTTCATCCAGTGCCTCCGTTATCCATGTTTCAACCTGCCCATTGGCTATGTTTATGTCCTTATCCATTTTGGGCTCATTTTTCAGAAGTGCCTGTGCGAATGTGTTAGGGTTGAATTTGACCCATTTCCTACGGGTGACTATCTGTTTAGGCCTCTCGATTGATGGACCCTGAAGCGTAATGAGGAAAGGGATTATATGGTGGTCTGACCAGGGAACTGGCCATGGTGCTCCCACTTCCATGTCTGTTATATTAGTAAATATTGGGTCTAAGATATGGCCTGCTTGGTGCGTTGGGGCGCTAACCTTTTGCACTAGGTCAAACATCATGAGGTCTTTACATACAGATTGTGCCTCTGGTTTCTCTACTTCATCAAAATGTATGTTAAGGTCACCTAAAATGAGGAGTTTGTTGTGACGTAGCGCTGGTTGGATCACTTTTTCCCCCAAGCTAGTTACAAACTGAGTTTCTGGGCCAGGTGGATGGTAAATCAGAAAGCCCGCTATGGTGTTATTACCTGCTACTGAGAGAGTGAAAAAGAGACCCTTGCATTTCTCTAGGTTGGCTTCATTTAGGCAGCATTTCATTGGAAATTTCTGAATTATTGCGATCCCCCCCCTCTTTGTCCAACCCGGTCTTGTCTCATTATTCCATATCCTTCTGGAAGCGCATCCAGGATATCAGGGGTAGAGCTATCATTGAGCCATGTTTCAGTGAGAAACATGACGTCAGGCTATTTTTCCTTCAGTTTTTCAAAGATCTCATATTTGTGTTTTGTTAGCGACCAACAATTCAATAGAAGGAAGAACAACTTTTCCTCCTGCTGTTTCTTTGTTTGTATCGGAGTGAAATCCTTGTTGCAATTCTCACATATCAGCACCTCCGTATCTATATATATGTTGTGCCTACAGGCCTTCATGATAGGCGGCACCAAACTCAACAGTTCATCTGGCGTGTATTTAATTCCTTGGTTGGACTTCCAACCGCCAGGGGTCCTGGCCCCTGGACCCGACCGGGCGTGGATGGGCGCAGACGGGCTTGACTTTGGCGCGCCGGTGGCGCGTCCGCTGCAGCATGCTCAAGATATAGCCCGATGGGAGCAAAAGCTAGTCCGCCAACCTCTGACCCCGGCAGTGAGCATTGGGGATTATCGTCCTGCCCTCCGCTCGATCGGCACAAACAGCTGCAGCGACCAGGGCGTGGACCAGAGATCGGTGGATAACAGCTAAGGCCCTCGGTGACCAGTATGTTTACTTTTCAATCACATCAGAACTTTAAAAACTGCTAAAAGGGTGCTCATATAAAAATATAAAAATGATGGCCAGCAGCTGAAATCAATGGTCAGTACATTAAGGGCTTCCTCGCTCGAGGAAGTGTGCAAGATACGCAAAGCGAGTTTTGATTTTAAAACCAGAGAGCTGGGGTCTACCTGATATCTCGAGTCGAGTTCTGCTTCCTGCTAACTAATGCTCATCAGGACTTTATTTTTTGTCCAGATCTACTGAATTGGGTATTCTATGTGAGAGGGAATAAGTGAGTTTATAATAACACAAGGTACCAAAGGATACCATTAGGTCCTGTTGATGGGGGGACAGGGAAGAACAATTCTCAATACTTGGAGGCATAGCTGATACACTCTCCCAAATAAACTGTTACCACAACACGAGTATCTCTAGCCTACAGATATAGAGGAACTCTGCCTCTCAAGGTTTTCTGTCAATTAGCACATGAGAAAAAAGACTTTCTTTTTTACATATGACCCTCACCCAATCTACTAGTGGCATGCTTTATCATCAGGTCCACCTCAGCCCCTAAAAGCAGAGGTGGGCTCAACCATAGTCCAGGCAGCACTTATAAGAACCTACTGGGGAGTCTAAAAACAAAAATACCTATAGAGGGTCAAATATGTCTCTTTATTAACGACCCTCTGTGGTATGATTAAAAATTGCACATGGAAGGATATCTCGGTTAATTATGGTCCTATGACCCTCACTTAGTAAGCCAACATGTTTCAGCCCGATCACTGCCCTACATGAGGTCCTGGGCTTTCATCAGGACTGTGGATTTTAATGTGCCCCAGATTCTTTGCTGCAGATAACGATTTTACATGAGAATTACATGTAATCTTTTCAAGATCATGCGTGGTTTCTGCAAACTTGCCTGACCATGCTTGTTTGGTAAACATATTTGTGCCTACTTTGGGTCACTACTAGAGCACCTCAGTGGGTGGGAGTGACATATCCCTGTAGTCTCACAGTCATCAAGGGTATCATGCTGCAATCTCACCTATTTGGGCCCAATTGCTCCTGTAGCGGGCCCAAATAGGTTCTGATAGTACTTGCCATAATGCTGACAATATCTTTTATATAGGTATATGTGATATTTGCTTAATTTGCTTAATTTGCTTTTGTATAATTTCGTGAAATTCGGCAAAAATACCTAAATTTACATGTAATTATACGAAATACAAATCTGGCATTCCGTGCTATATTTTAGCATGTAGGGTGTCCTAATGTCAGTTTTTGGCATAAGGGCATATTTACACAAAAACACTGCAGCTCCCATTCTGTTGTTCGCATTCATTTGTTAAAATATTTTCCAGAAAATGGTGCATTTTGCATTAAATGTTTACTGCGATTGGCATGTAATTACATAATAATGGTATAATGGCATCATTTTTAATTGTGCAAATTAAACCAGCATAATTTCAGTTTTGCCCAGGACTAGCTCTATACTGATGCTCAAATATTCCTGGCTCATTCTGCACATGTCAAGGGTCCTGCCAGTAATATGTTAATGGTAATGTTAATTGAACTTATAGAGCACACTATTACCCTGAGGTGTCCTGGCGCTAGCTCCCTGATCTGGGCTGAATAGGTTCCTAGTAACCTTGGTGTTGTTTATTTACTGAAGAGCCAGGTTTTTAAGGCCTTTCTAAATGCCAGCACGATTGGGGCAGTTCAGATATTCAAAGGTCATTCATTCAAGGCCGCGATAGTTTTTGTAAAGAAACTTCTGCCACCCCAAGTCATTTTTTTAAGCCTGGGTACTACGAAGGATTTAGAATTGGAAGATCTAAGGGGCTCATAATGATGGCGGGCGGACATCAGTCCGCCCGCCATCATCTACAGTGATGGGACCGCCCGCCAGGCGTGCGGCGGTCCCACCAGCCTAATTAGGATGCGCCCGCCAGTATGGCGGGCGCATCTTAACCTTTAACATTGCGGGCGGTGCTGCTGGCTGCAGCACCGTTCGCAATGCCAAAATGCCACGATGTGCATTCCCATGCACAACGTGGCAGGCACCATGCGGTGCCTGCCACCTTGTACATGGGAATGTAGGGGGTTATCCGCCGCAAAAAGACAGGCGGATGGGCACATCATAATCACTACGCCGGTGCCTGCACGGCACTGCCGCAATGTTGCCCTGGTTCCGGGTTCCGCAAGGCGGGCGGAAAAGGACCGCCTTGTGGGACCATGGCGGACAGACTTTCCGTCCGCAGAGGTACCATCATGATTCCCACCGCCATCCTAATTTGGCGGTGGGAATTTTCATTGTGATGGCGGAAGGACCGCCACCGCCGGCCCGGCGGTGGCGGTCCTTCTGCCATCATAATGAGCCCCTTAGTGTCCTGTTGGGCACATACCACCTAAACGTGTGAGTGAAGTAGGATGGTCCCAGGTTATGTAGAGCTTTGTAAGCAATGCACAGTGCTTTAAATTTTACCCAAATTTTCACTGGCATCCAATGAAGTTTTTGAATAACATTTCTCACTGAGGTACATTTGGGTGTATGTGAGAGTAATCTTGCTGCAGCATTTTGCAACACCTGCAGCTTTTTTTAGATGTTGTTGCTGTAAATTCAGATATAGGCTGTTACAGTAGTCTAGCCCGACCATAACTAAGGCTGATATTACACTTTTTGGGGGGTTAGGAGGAATAAAAGCTAAGATCCTTTTGATCTTTCTGAGAATAAAAAAAGTGAATAATGTTAAAGCGTTCACTTGACTAGAAAAGGAGAGCTTGTTATCTATGATCACTCCCAAATTTTTAGCTTTATCAATCGGCTTAGATAAACAGCCCAACTCTTCCGGCCACCAACTCGGGGACCAGAAAAAGGGATCATTTCCGAACAGTACCACCTCTGTTTTATTGGAATTAAATTTTACACAGTTACTGCTCATCCAGGTGCTGACGGCTGCAAAGCCATCTTTTTTTGGTCTGGCGAGATTTTACTGAATCTATACATACCAACCTATTAGGGTTTTCAACCCCTCCTCTTTATCCAATTTCTGTTGTTATTCATATTTTTCTTCTGCCGAATACAGCTCCTTCATAAAAAGCACATCCACATACAAAGTTGTTGGTTGAGTACTACTATATGAAAGTGTGCTGTGTGTGTCTAATCAAATATTTTAGCTTTAAGCCCATGTTAATTTTGTATATTGCCGAGGTTCTGGCAGCTCCTCAAAGATAAAGTTTTTCTAAAAACCAGAAAAAATAAAACAAGCATTGGCAAAGCCAAAAGGCTGGCAGCCAACGCCAGACATACTGGCTTTGCCAACTCTTGTTTTACCGATGCCAGCATCCTCATTCCACATAGAACTCCCTTCGTTATTCTCCAGATACATTATTTGAAGTACACGCCATCCCGAGCATCTGCCGCACATAACTTGAGCAACATTTTTCAAGATCAGATGGCTGTAACTATAAAAAATCCACATAAACATTTTTTCCTACCATTCTCTTCCTTTTTTGCCACATTAAAATGCTTTAGTAAGCAAAAGCAAGAAATGAATAATGTTTGAGAATACAAGCTTTTGAATGTAGCTGTTCTTTTACTCGCATCAATGTAGGCTACCTGTGCTTGTTATCTGGTGCTCATTGAGCTGTGGCTGGCACAGAATAGATAGCAGCACAATGTTAAAAGGACCTTGGGGCATTGTTGAATGCAGAAACCCAGCAAGATACAGTAGAGAAACCTATTAGCCGCTTAACCTTGGAGTTCATAACATGAATTCTGTAGTTGGCGTCTGTTCCTCTTCATAGATAGTCATCTTTTTATTTCAATCTCATATGAGTCACTCTGCTTCACTTTGGTCACAGAGAGAAACTTTATCGTGGAGCGACACACTAAATTTAGAAATATAACATTTGATTATGCTTTGTATTTAATGGTTTCTTGGTGCCTCAACATTAAGTTTCCTGTGGTCACAATGACATAATGAAACTCATTAGTCGCATCGGTCTTAGAACATCAAACATTGGGGTGATGTTATATTGTTTAAAAACGTGAAAAATGTTGAAAAAGGGGCTCAAGTGGGTGATACAGCTCACTCCCAAAAATATCCAGCTGAACAAATGTCAAACAGGGTTTAACATACTGTAATTTTTAAGGATCCCTTAGCCATGGGGATGAAGCCTTCTGTAAGAGTAATTAAAGAAATTGACTTTCTTGATAGCAAGTTTACCATAACCCATGTGGGAAACAAGGACATGTTGCAGTGCCCTCTCCCCACTTTTTTGCCCCCATTCTGACTACTAAGTGCTGTTTTTCTGACTCTCATTGTGCCATGGGTTGTACTAACCAGACCCAGTACATGTGCTCTGATTAAAAGTACATGGTAATTAGGCATATTTTCAATTGGTACTGAAAACCTACCTGTACGTCCCTAGTATATGGTAGGGCATGTAGGTTTAGAGGCCTGGTACATTTAATACACTCATGTGTGCACTGTTGTATTGCCTGCTGTCATTTTAAGGCAACCCTGGTTTGCAGGCTGCTTTTCAAATAAAAGTATATGCAAATTCGACTTTGGAATGAAAGGTACTTCCAAAGTCTTAAACTACCTTATTTTTACATATGTCACCCCTTGGGTCTACCCTAGTTGCCCCAGGGTAGGGTGGCAAGTGAAAATAAGCAGGACCTTTTAAAATATGTTTTTATATGCCCTGGTGAGGGAACAACTGCCAATTCATTTTTCCCCATTGTAGCACATTGGCTCCATAGGGGAACATGGAAATACTTTAATAAAGTATAACTATTGATAGGAGTGAGCTCAAAATATTCTTCAAAGTATTAAAATGATATTTACAATAAATCCAACAAATTGCAAAGGTTGGATTTATTATAACTATCACAGAAAAAAAGTTATTCATGATTGTGGTGTTATTACTAGCTGTAGGTACCTACTTCTACCTACTAATATACCACCTTCCAACATTTGGTGATCAGCTGTGAGGATAGCACTTGTGTTTGGCACCACACATGTATTTAAGAGAAGATCTTCAAAAATCTGCTCAATTGACCTAGAGCAAAATTGATATTTTAAAATGTGGACGCATTTTTCATTTATCTTTATTTCAGAATTTTCTAAATTGTTTTTGTGTTCAATTGGTACCAAAGTTTTTTTTGTGGCCCATAACTAGGGATACCATGAAGCATGATCTGGCTAACCTGACTAAACTCATAGTAGCTGAGCTTAGGGTACAGTGTAGGACCAAGGTGATATCTGCTGCTAATATAATTTGGAAAGCAGAGATGATTAGGTCCCTTAAGGCCTCGGCAGTGACAGCTCCAGGGAATAAAGGGGAGGGGAAAGATGGCCCCTCCAACCACCTCCAGGAGGAGGATGAAGACAATGTGTCCATAACTTCTGATAACAGGTTCAGGCTTCCAATTAGTGGAGGGAGGGGCTCCCCACACAGAAACTAGAGCTGTCCCTTGCAGAGAGACAGCTTAAGGCTCAACTAGTTTCCATAGCTATAGAAAAGGCGAAGCTGGAGAAGCTAAGAAAAAGTGGATGAGGAAGAGAAAAGAAATGGTGGCAATGAAAATGAGGAAGAAGGGGAGATGCCCAGGGGAGGTGGGTTCGATCCCAGGCTTCCCAAGGGAATAGTTCCCAAGTATGTTGAGGGGGATAACATTGACAAATGGCTGACTGCTTTTGAAAGGGTCCTTAAGATGAGAATGGTCCACTTCAGATATTGGGGTTCACTCCTGTAGGAGTTGATCCCAGTAGCTGGGAGGGATAGGCTCCAGACCCTAGAGGGGGATGAGGCAGAATCCTACTCCCACATGAGAAAATGTCTAGTTAGGAAATTTGGTCCCACCCCAGAGCAGTACAGGGTGAAGTTTAGGGGTACCCAGAAAGTAAACACACAGTCCTTGATGGACTTTGTAGAAATCTCAGTGAAAGCACTAGAGGGCTGAATTAAAGGTAACCAGCTGAACACTTATGAGAGACTGTACAATGTATTCCTTAAAGAGCACATCCTGCCTCATTGTGTACAAGAGAGATTACGCCAGTATCTAGTAGACTCTAAGCTGTTTTTGACCCAGGGAACTGGGGAGACAGCTGATGAGTGGGTGAGAATTTCAATCAGCACCAGGGGGGAGACTCCAAGGGGGATTAGGCCCACGAAAGACATTGGAGGAAGGTGTTAAGCCCACCACAGAGACTCCCTCAGTACCCCAGTACAATGAAAAGGAGGAGAGTAGATCCCACCCCCACTCTGATAAGCAGAGGTTAAAAAGACACTTGGACAACAGGGTGTGCTTTGACTATCAGCAGTAAGGTCACTTCAGTGGTGACCCCGCTGTTCCAAGAAGGTGGTTAACACTGGGCTATCCAGTGTAGCCATAGAAGAGGACTCCTCAGATGAGGAGGTCCTCATAGCATTTTGCTGGGAGACAGGTCCAGATGGTAAGCTGGTGAACCCTAAGGGTGGCAGTAGGCACTTCAATTAAATTCAGATGAATGGGATCCCTGCCATTGGCCTGAGAGACATATCTGTCAGTCACACCCTAACGAGTGACAAGTTGGTGTCCACAGGCCTGTGTGTGCCAGGAGAGACAAAAAGAGTAGCCACAGGTGAGGTCACAACCAAACCTGTAGCCTTAGTCTCCCTAGACAGGGAGGGTACCTTTGACTGGTATAAGGTGGTAGTCTGTTCTGCCGTCTTCCTAGATTGTATCCTGGGCAATGACCTCCCAGAGGTTGTTCTGATCCCAAGTAGGGCGGTCACCCAGGGTGCTTCCCCCACCCAAAGATCTTGGGGAGCCAGTCCCTACAGCTAGGAGACTGGGGCCCCAAAAGATGGTGAAAAGGAAGAGGAAAGGTAAGTCACTCTTAAAGAGAGTTCCAGTGATCCAAGGGCCCTTTGTCCCAGTAAGGGAGACAACCCAAAGTTGGCGCTGGTGAGTCTTCACCTGACCACAAGGAAGTCCTGGGCAGTCAGGCAGCTGTCAAACTGCAGGGTGCCTCCCCTGCACTGACATATTAGAGAGTGGAAGAAGGGTGTCTGCCACAGGATGTGATAGCCCCCCCACTCTAAACAGCAGAAGGGGTTCCAGGAACTCATTGTTGCCCCTAAAGCAACTAAAGCAACATAAGCAACTCAGCTACCTGTCAATGGAGACCTGAGGGTGTGGTTCTGGATACTGACAGCTGTCAGTAGCCTCTGCTAGGTGCTGGCTTTCATGGCAGCACTGTTCTTGGCATGGGAGGTAGACCCCAGATCCAAAAGTAAGTTAAGCCCCATGACCCTGATGTTCATGGTGGGGTTGCTCAAGAGTTGGGTAACCTCTGTGGGTTAGCTAGGTGTTGCCCTAACAAAGTTGGGTACAGAGGAGATGGGCACCTCACTACCCAAACTAAAGAGGGAAGAAGAAAAGGAAACAGCTATGATGAAGTTCCAGTTTAAAATGGGACCTGTTACTGTAGAGATGGGTCAGCTTCCCAGAGGAAGTGACCTTGGCAGGAGGATGTAAGGCCCGGCATTTGTACAGCCTGGTTTCCTTACTTTCTTCCTCACCTGACAGACCAGTGAAACTATCCCAGCATTGGGCTGAGTCTCCTGGGCTGTTGGCTGGGGAGAGGTTGTGTGAGAAACCAGGGCTTATTGCAGTGTCCCTCCACTTTTGTTTCCCTCATTTTGACTTCTAGAACCTTATTTTCTGTCTCTGATTGTGCCCTGGGCTCTGTAAAAAGACGCAGGGCCTGTGCTCGAATTAAAAGTACATGGTAATTAGGTAAAATTACAACTGATACTGACAATATACCTGTAAGTCCATAGTAGATGGTAGGCATGCAGGTTTAGTGGTCCAGTAGATTTATTGCACTTGAGTGTGCACTACTGTGCTGCCTGCTGTCATTTTAAAGGCAGCCCTGCTTTGCAGGCTGCTTTTAAAATAAAATTAAATACAAATTTGGCTTTGGAATTAAATGTCCTTCCGAAGTCTTCAACAACCTTCTTTTTACATATAAGTCACCCCTATGGTCTACACTAGGTGCCCCCGAGGGTAGGGTGCCATGTGAAAATAAGCAGGGACATTTTATAAAATGTTGTATATGCCTTGGTGAGGAAAGAACTGCCAATTTCATTTTTCGCACGCTGGCAAAGCTGACTCCTTGTTGCACTGAGGCATATTCCTTTTGCCGTTTTTAAACTTACTATTGCACATTGGTTTTTTAATATTTCCCTGAGTATCCCCAACTCTTGCACTCGTTTTTTACCTGCTTGTCTTCAATTGTTGTTGTGCCCAGTTGCCTCTCCTCGGTCCATCGCGGGTTTTATCCCGTTTGTGTGGAGGGAGATTAGGTGACTTCCGGCCCATGGGGGTTAGCGCTCTAGCTTATGCGCTTCCCCAATAAAAACCGGATGCCCTGCTCGACGCGCAGCGGACGCGCGCTGGCAAAGCTGACTCCTTGTTGCACTGAGGCATATTCCTTTTGCCATTTTTAAACTTACTATTGCACATTGGTTTTTTAATATTTCCCTGAGTATCCCCAACTCTTGCACTCGTTTTTTACCTGCTTGTCTTCAATTGTTGTTGTGCCCAGTTGCCTCTCCTCGGTCCATCGCTGGTTTTATCCCATTTGTGTGGAGGGAGATTAGGTGACTTCCGGCCCATGGGGGTTAGCGCTCTAGCTTATGCGCTTCCCCAATAAAAACCGGATGCCCTGCTCGACGCGCAGCGGACGCGCTCTGGCAAAGCTGACTCCTTGTTGCACTGAGGCATATTCCTTTCTGCCACTTTTAAACTTACTATTGCACATTGGTTTTTTAATATTTCCCTGAGTATTCCCAACTCTTGCACTCGTTTTTTACCTGCTTGTCTTCAATTGTTGTTGTGCCCAGTTGCCTCTCCTCGGTCCATCGCGGGTTTTATCCCGTTTGTGTGGAGGGAGATTAGGTGACTTCCGGCCCATGGGGGTTAGCGCTCTAGCTTATTCGCTTCCCCAATAAAAACCGGATGCCCTGCTCGACGCGCAGCAGACGCGCGCAGCGGGCGCGCCGGTGGCGCGCCAAAGGCAAGCCAAAGGCAAGCCCGTCTGCGCCCGTCTGCGCCAGACTGTCGCCAGGAGCCAGGAAGTATGCCGGTTCCATTATAGATACCGCTTTGAAAAAAGGTAACCCCTATTCCCGGGAAACTTTACTTAATCTCAGGATGGCACCATGGTCCACTCTTGGATGCCCCGCCATAACAAGCCTCCAGTCATGGCCGACTATAGAAGGCCCTTTTTCATGTATTTACTGTCAGTTTCAAAACTGTACTCTGAGCAGCAATGTCGCACATGTAAGCCCTTCTCCCCTATCCCCTCCCAAGCACATGTACACTTTGCCCCTTTCCCCGGTTCCTAGCCAGGTTTCTATTAAACACAATTCTGGTACAGGTACAGGTTGGAAGGGGGTCCTATGCAATGTGAGATCCCTTCCCAAGCACGCAACAGAAATTTGGGACCTTCTAAGCTCGGTTTCACCGGATTTAGGATTTCTGACTGAGACTTGGCTTAAACCCCACTCCACACCGGCTATCTCCTTAGCACTCCCCACTGACTATAGGTTTCTTAGACTGGACAGACCCTCAAAAACAGGGGGTGGAATTGCTTTAGTTCACAGAGACAGTATTTTAGTCACTGTTCTTAAACAACGTAGTAATCCCAAAATTGAAATTATGATTTTCCGCATAGATTTTCACCCTCAATTAAGCTGGAAAGGTGCTCTGGTATATCGACCTCCCGGCCCGCTGGAAGACTTCTCTATCCAGCTGACCGAACTTATTGCTCCTCATGTTATTTCATCTAATAATTTTTTGTTATTGGGTGATTTCAATGTGCACAGTGAAGTAGAAGACCTCCCAGACACAGCAATGCTCCTCACTGATCTTGCTTCTCTAGGCCTCACTAAACTCAATGAGGGCCCGACGCATACCGCAGGTCACACACTAGATACCATTTTCTCTAACAACTCTGGTATCAGATGTGAACCTCCACAACCCTTGACTTGGACAGACCATTCGTCCATAGAATTTACCATCCAGGGTAGTCAGGCTATGGCCAAAAATACTGAGCACTTGCCTGCTGTTCGCAGACAATGGTACAAGATCTTTCCTGATAGTTTTCAGGCAGCTTTCTCTCCTATCTGGGAAACCTACGACGCTCCCACCAATACTGAGGAGGGATTAGAAAGGTTTAATTCAATTACAACTGGAACCCTTGATCTAATGGCGCCGCTCAGATCCGTGCCCAAAGCCACTAATTGCTCCCAATCAGCCTGGTTCACCCCGGAGCTGCGTATAGAAAAACGTAAATGTAGAAACCTGGAGAAACGTTGGCGCAGGTCACATAATTTAAAAGATAAAGAAATCTTTAAGGCTGCTATCTCCTCTTACCACAGCAGCATAAAAGGAGCATGAAAAAAGTTCATAGCCCAGCAACTCAACTCTGCCGAAAACAGGCCTAAAGCTTTATTTCAGATACTAAAATCTTTCACTAATCCGAGGGCGTGTGAAAAGCCAGAGATTTCTTCGCAATCCCTATTTGACAGTATTGCTCAGCATTTCACCAATAAAATCGATCTAATATATGATAAAATTGCTTCTGCTGAGAAACAACCCATTACTCCTCCTTCTCTTTTTCCTGAGGTTTCCCCAGCATCAGCTTCACAAATGTTAAGCAACTTCCCCCCTATGACTAATGAAATGGTGGCTGACTTACTTCGATCAGTCAAATCGGGCTCCCCACTAGATGTCATACCTGCAAAAGTAGCCTCCCTCCTTGCAAATGTACTTTCTCCTTCTGTTAGTACCATCCTTAATCTCTCCTTGATAGAGGGTTATCTCCCTCAAACCTGGAAGGCGGCACAGGTCATCCCAATTCGGAAAAATCCCAAGGCCTCTATGACTGACCTGTCCAATCTACGGCCCATCTCCCTCTTACCTCATATGAGCAAAGTCTTGGAAAAATATATTAACCTACATCTCTCTACCTATGTCGAAACCAACATTTGCCTGGACCCTTCTCAATCTGGCTTCAGGCCTAATCATAGCACAGAACTGGCCCTACTGGAAGTCACGGATAACATCAGAATGACTCTTGATAGCGGCCAGTCTACCATACTTGTGCTATTGGATCTCTCTGCGGCATTCGACACTATTTCTCACCAGATTATGCTCATGAGACTGAGGGAAATCGGACTCCATGGAGCGGCCCTACAGTGGATGACTAGCTTTCTGTCATCTCGAACTCAGATCGTCAACCTGGGTCCATTCCGTTCTAAGACCTCGGAACTGACCAAGGGTGTTCCGCAGGGCTCGTGCTTAAGCCCTACGCTTTTTAACATCTATATTGCCCCCTTGGCCCACTTGCTCAGGTTCCATGGTTTTTTGCCCATCTCCTACGCGGATGACACTCAGCTTCTCTTCACCTTTGACAAAACCTCAACATATGCCCTGTCATCCTTCGCTGAAGGTATGACTGCCATATCTGTTTGGATGAGGAGAAATTTTCTCCAATTAAACGCAGGGAATACTGAGATAATGCTCTTCGGAGAAGCTCCTCTACTCTGGTCTCCGAATTGGTGGCCGGCCGCTCTTGGCCCACCCCCTACTCCTAAAACTTCAGTTACGAATCTGGGCATCTATCTTGATCAGGCTCTTACTCTGAAGGAGCATGTTGCCCGAACTGTTAGCAATTGCTTCCATGTGCTGGGCATGCTACGCCGAGTCCTCCCCTTTTTGCCAGATTACACACGGAAAACTCTTATTCAGACTATGATTCTGGGCCGCCTTGATTACTGTAATGCTCTTCTGCTTTCCGCAAACGAGTCTTCTCTTAATAGACTTCAGGTGGTCCAGAATACTGCGGCACGGCTCCTCACGAACTCCACTCCTGGAACCCCTTCTTTGCCGTTGCTACGCAGACTCCATTGGTTACCAGTCCGTAAGCGGATAAAGTTTAAGACTAGCTGCATAGTCTATAGAGCAATCCATAATAAGGGTCCTTCTTACATCTCGTGCAAACTTAAGTCTTACTCTCCGCATAGGACACTGAGATCCAGCTGTAAACTTCTTTTACAGGTACCAAGGGTTAGGAAAGCTAGACTTGGTGGGAAATCCTTTTCCCTCCTCGCCCCTCTATACTGGAATGAGCTCCCCCTACAGCTCCGACAATGCCCGGACTATCTACGCTTCAGGAAATTGCTTAAAGCCTCCCTATTTTAATCTGTTCTTACCCTCCCGTAGGTTCGCTCAGCGCAGAGATACCCCTTCGGGAGTGATTCAGGCGCTCTATAAAACTCTTAAATAAATAGCACATTGGCTCCATAGGGTAACATGGGAATACTTTAATAAAGTATAACTATTGATAGGAGTGAGCTAAAAATATACTTCAATGTATCAACATGATATTTAGAATAAATACAACAACTTGCCATGGTCAGCTTTTTTATAACTATAACTATTTATAGAACTTTCTTTTTTGATGAACCAAAATCCAGCATTCCAGCAGGCTCTCCTGATTAACCAGCATTTGACAGGCTGAGCCAAACTGTTCTGATGAGGTGTGAAGTGGCCTGCATAGAGACAAAGGACATCTGGCGGGAGGAGATCCACAACTACAGAGCAAAAGGCAGAATAGGGGTGGAGTAGCCAAACTGGTCTTCAAAGAAGGAATGACAGTTTGTTCAGGACACAGGCTCACTCACACATCCTTCACCTCCAGCCAGATAGGAGCCCTAGTAATTGAATTAGGCGAGGAGCTGGAAGGGGAGTGTTAGGGAAACCTAACCACGCCAGTGGGATGGCTTAGCCAGATGTTATCCTCCAGGAGAGAGACTCTCCATTTAGAATTTTAAAAGAGCAGCGCTTTCTGGGACAAGAATATGCCACGTTTTGGAGGAAGCTGTCACATTTCTAGGTGACACCCTGTACCCCATTGGTCAGGGATGCCCCACTGAGTGTCACCCAAGAACACTGGATAAATATGGAAGAGCTGCCCAGTAACTGCCTTGAAACTACAAGACGAAGAAGGATTGCCCTGCTGGACCCTCGGACTGCGCAAGAGAGGACTGTACTCATAAGGACTGCACTTGCTGCACACTTTGGTCGTCAGTCCGAAAATTAATTTGCCTTGCTCTGAAAGTTGAAGGAGTTGACTCCCTGAAAGCAACAAGTTAAAAGAGCTCCTCCTGCATCAACTCCAAGAAGAGCCCAGCTGGACAGCATTCAGTGGACTTTTAAGGGTTTGGCCAGGTGCATCATGGGTCTTGTAATCTCAACTTCCCAAGGAGGAACTCAGAGATTTTGAAAGCTTGAATTGGTGTTGTGGACCCTAAAAGACCCTAAGGAAACGTCTGGAGAAGAAGGACTTCCCTGTTGGACTCTTGGACTTCACAAGAGGGGACTGCATTCATAAGGACTGCACCTGCTGCACTCACAAGGCTTCACAACAAAAGAACTTTGCCTGTCTTAAAGGATAAGGAGTGGACTCCCTGATCAGCAACAGGTAGAAAAATGCTTGAGGGCTACCTGCAACATCAACAATGAGGACAAATCCAGCTGATAAGCTTCACCTGGATTTTACTTGGATTGACCAGGTGCATAGTGGGAGTTGTAGTCTCAGACCCCAAGATGTAAACCATAGCTTCTCAACCCTTGGCTAGTGCTTTGGACCACTTTCCTGCATCAAGAAACACTTCTGGAAGTAAGTTTAAAAGTGTTACATCGTGGGCGGCCTGGACTCTTGACTTTGCCCCAGTACAGCGTGACCTTTTTTAACCCTTCCAGCACTGTTTGTCCCTAAGCGCCAGTTTTGCTTTTAATCTTAAAAAATCTATATCTCTGGTTCCCTACATTGGATTTTGTTCATTTTGGTGTCATTTTACTAGGCCTGGTTGTACAATTCCGCTTCGCTCGTGGAGTTTGCAGGGATTTTTCTCACTTCGCGTTCCGCATAGAGCACGGAGCTCTGAAAAACTCACCGTAGCAGAGTCTTTCCTCTTACGTGGCTCACCGGCATTAGGTTTATGAGCACGAGCGAGGAAAATCTTACTCCCGACCACCTCTCGTGGGATTTCTCAACACATGCGGTTGCGGCAGGGAACTACCGCTTCCTTTGAGAAACCTTCGGCTCGTGTTGAGGAAGCTGCCGCTAGAGTAGAATATCTACTTGAGTGGCAGAAAGAAGCTGCATCCTCTTGTGCTGCACGTGGTTCAATTTGCACTGCAAAACAGCGCTGGACAAACGCCCAGTGCTAAAAATCAGCATGAGCAGCTGGATGTTTTGCACTCTGCCCCTTTCAGAACTATGCATAGCGCGGCTGAGTTCTTTAAGACACTTCGTAGAGTTCCGCTACGGGAACTCCACCCAGGCCTACATTTTACTCATAAAATATAACCTACTTTTATAAATTGGTGTGGCATATTTATTATGTATTGTGTCTTACCTATTTACTATGGTGGTGTTTTTAAATGCTTTACACACCTGTCTCCTAAGTTAAGCCTGCCTGCTCACAGCCAAGCCACCAAGGGTTGAGGAAGGATTAATTTATTGAGAACTTGACTGGACCTTATTTGTCATTGTGGTGTTATTACTAGCTGTAGGTGCTTACCTGCACCTGCTAATAAACCACCTTCCAACAACACACAGAAAAGAATTTACTAGGGGTCGGCGTAACTCGGGTAATTGCATGTAGCGTAATCACGCAGAATTACATGAGAATTCGGCAAGATTACACAAGAAGAATAAGTCTATAGTTTAACACCATTTTTTAGCACCATAAGTTCCCCTTGCATCCAAAGTGAACACAAGGATGCATTTTGCATTAAGAAGTCACACCAAACGCAACAGACACAAGTACTCAATATGACCAGCTGCTTGTGCTCGCTAAATAAGCTCTTGGTGTAAGATTTCCCTTCAACTTACTCATGGCATTAATCACTATTTTCTTAGCACAAGTTGCACCCTTGCGTCTAAAATGGATGCAGGGATGCATTTTGTGCTAAGAAATTGTGATAAATGCAGCAGAACATGAATAGCGAACACGAGCGGCCAGTTGTGCTGTTTAAATATGCCCTTACCCTAAATTAATGTTAATTATGTGTGCCTGAGTAATCGTGGTATTATCGGTAGTTCAGACTCAAAGATTAACACAAAATCACAGAAATTACTATTATTACTCCAGCATAATTGAAATTCCTCCCAGGCCTAGAATTTACCACAACAGTGTCTGCTGAGGTATCATAGACAGCAAGAAAAAAACAGTTTTTGCCACCAGGGGCCATTTGTCGGGTCTGTAATATTCTTTTAAGCACTCTTACATGCCTTTTTGGTATTAGCCACTAAAAATCCTAAAATGGGAATCATATGTGAATATTCAGAAAATATTCATATAGAATTAGTACAAACCGAAAGTAATGTGCCCTCTTTACACTTACTAATAGGGAGTTGGGAGTTGCTGTGTCCAGTTCACAAAGGCATATAAGAGCACCTAAATGTGTACTCCTGCAATTTATGTTCCCATACTCATAAATGCTTTATTTAATCAGTCCCCATGTATATATTACAGGTACTGTATGTATCAAAACAATTTGCTTACACTCCATATTGTGTGTGGACTGTGTGCTGGATAATGTCTGTTCCAAGTTGAAAGAGAAGACAGGGATATGAGAAAGTGTACTGTGACCAAGATAAGGTGGGGCAGAGAGTTATAGTAAAATAACTAATTTTTAAGAGTTGCCTCTTCACATTCAGGGTCAGAGAATTTTTGTAGATAGCATCATCCTTAAATCGAAGGAATATCAGTGGAGTGAAAAATGTTTGAATCAATCAAACTGTTTGAATGAACCCCACAAAAACGTGTTAAGTTCCCTCTTTTGTACAGAAATGAATATGCTTTTACTCAAACAAGAACAAAAGCTAGAGTGTGACCCCATGAGCTTTATTCATGAACAGATATAACTGAGCCAAAATTACCACTCTGCTGATGGAATGGCAGCACTACTCTTGGTAATTACTGATGGTGGTATTCATATCACGGCCAGATCTAACAATTTTTGATTGTCACTTAGCAAGAGCAGCAGTTTTAGTTTGGTGGTAAATGTTTTCCTCAGCATTAAAAATATGATCATCTAAAAGTAAGAATTCGAATTCAAAGGGGAGTAGTAGGGGTCTTGTGGAAATATCATTTCCCTGTCACCAGTAAAAATTGGAAGATTGAAGCCACCACACCTATTCTATCGAGTTTACCAGCCTTCATCACTCTCACACACTAGCACTTAATCACCTACATCTGTCCCTTGGCTAAAGTACTCTTGCTGCATCAACTGAAGGCCCAAATGTATGTGGATGACAGGCAGATCCACCTGGAAAATATCAAGGAATAGTGCAAATGAAAGGGCCCAAATAATTCTGCTGGGCGAATACTGGACATATTGGTTACATGCAGGTTAGAACCCCTCAGTACAACTGTGTGACCATTGTTAAAGTCAGGTTTTTCTCTTGTATCCTTTCACCGGTAAGATGTCCTGGATCATCCCTTACCATTCTATAGCCAGATGCCACAACAGGTGGCTGTCCATCATATTAAAAGTATCCAAAAATAGGAGAGGGTTCAATAAACAATATAAATGAAAGTTTATTGGAACAACACAACAACATTGAACAAGCCTCCACTGTTCAAAACCTAATAAACAAAATAGAAACAGCCATCAATTTCTCTAAGAAATGGTATAATAAAGTCACATCAGAAATTTAAACAAGCATTTGCAATGCAATAGGTCTCGCATTTACGCAAGTTTGAGCTATTGGCATTGTAAATGACAATGCCTTTTATTTATGTTTTGGTTTTTGAAACATAAATAAAACACATTGTCATTTAGCTTAAACTCGCGTAAATGCAAGACCTATTGCATTGCAAATGCTTGTTAAAGTATTGGTATCAGAAGAGCCTGTAAATAGCTAAAGCTATTTGAGGAAAGACCTAAAAAGCAGGAAAGGAAACCAGAATGGGAGTCTATGTCTAAAGTGTGCAACGTAAAACTCCATCGCCTGGGACTTCAGGAGAGCGCTATGGTGCACTTTACCAACAATGTGTTTGGTACGTGATCACCGAGGATTTTGTTTTAGAATGTCGCTTCCTGTTGATTGCAAGAAGAGTGAATCGGTAGCCTTTTAAGTGTCTGTGAGGTGCCCCCACTTAGCTGCACGAAGAGCAGCCATAATTTTTCTCATGTAATGGACTTGACACAAGAAGAGATCCCTACCCTTTCACTCGCTGCTGCCTCCGCAACCTCGGGAATGTTTTTACCTCCAGCCTATTCGCTACTTCAGCGGTACAGGATGATTTACAGGCAGCTCTCACCTGTACAGGCTGACGAAGGATCGAACATTCCACGGCGTGGGCGAGAGTGTGCAGTTAAGAGTTTCACTGCACGCCTGTGGTACACCGAGCACCTTCCCATCAGCACACGGACTGTGCGCCATGACAGCACTTCCTGGACTGCACTGAACGCACCACACCAAATTATGCACTGTAAATGCAACCTGAAACCCAGGCGCCATAGAACTTCATAGGGGTTCGGTGCTATCAGGGAACGACTTAGCAGACCAATTTTCACCCGAAGATGTAATGCTGGGCAAGAAGATTAGAATCCACTAACACTCCTGAATTATGGGAACAGATGCCCACTAGGTTTGTAAATGGTTTAAACGCGAGTGAAGGGACAAGTAACCACCTAAGCCCCCCTCTATCGCAAAGAGCCGGCGACCTTTATGTGCTCCTGGGCACTGCCCTTGATTAACTCGGGCCGCGCACGCCGTGTCAGGGACAGATCAGCGGCCTACGATAATGCGCGTATATATAAATAAAATGGGAGCGAGGCACGCCGCTTAGCAGCAGGGAATCTGATGACCCCGTGGAGAGGAACGGCTGTCGCGGATATATATATAAATAAAATGGGAGCGAGGCATGCCGCTCAGCGGCAGCACGAAAGTAGAATGAAACAAGCTGAAAAAAAGTGCTTACCGACTAATTAAAGGAGACTGTATAACGCCGCAAGTAAAAGATCCAGTCCGGATGGGCCGTCCCAAAAGGAGACAGGGCGGTAACAAAGAAGCCTCATTTTCAATGGGAAGCCAGCGTTTACCATAAACGATGACGCAAGCCAATCAAAAAGATGGGCGGGGCTTAAACTCCACTTCTGAAATATCCCAATTACAAGAAGCCTCGCAGAGCGAGCAGCGCATGCGCGCTGCAACGCAGGTCTGCGAGACCTAAAAACGACCAATGCTTGAAACTCCACTGATATAAACATAGGAAAGGCAAGGATAAGAATCACTGTAAGAACAACTCTAGCACTTTTAGACAATGGTGCTGGAATTCTTTTCAGAGTGGTGAGACTGCCCATCTACACCAAAGTATTTAAGTCATGTAGGCTGTAAAATTTTAAGTGCTACTGGTTTACCAAACGAGCCACTCCCATTTGGCAGCAGTTTGGAGTAAAATAGTGGGGGTCGAAAGGTAAATGTTGGAGCATATGTTATAAATATATGGTGTAGCAAATCCGCCTTTTCAGCATGGTCTCCACCAATGTTTTGCCTTTTTATAGACCCTAATTTTGCCGACTTTAGGACTCTGTGCTTTCACTACTACTAAACACTCTAAAACAAAGGCTGCACATTGGAGCTCACTATTTGGCCCGTTTAACTTTCCTATAGGTTGATTCAAAGTTTGCCTAAAGTGCACCTATTGGATGGAAATGAAAATGTCATTGTGGGCAGCAATGCATATTTACACCACCCACATAAGGAGAAAAAATATATTTCTGCCAGGAGCATTGATGTGCTCTGGCTGGGTTGCAATTTAAATGCACTGTAGTGACATATGGCAGGGAAAAATACCTTTGCTGTGTAGAAAAATATTATTTTTATATCTCCATAAATGAACCCCAAATGTGTGTTTTTAAAGCCTACAGAGGTGGGTGCTAACATATGAAAATAGAGTTCACTATGTATATTGGGGTTTCATTGCTTCACAGTAATTTCCACCTCCCTTAGGAAAGCAGTAGAAAAATGCTTTTAACGTGGGTAGCTCATAAACCATGACTTGATAGCGAAATCAGATTTATGATAGCATAAGCAAAAAAGTAACTTTGTGGAAGTGGGCTTTAGGCTGCTTGAGCAAGAACTGTCTTAAAATGGGTTCCGCAACTTATCACAACTCTAGAGCTCATAATATAGGCATCTTTGGCTGGGTGAAGCCTGGCTCAGAGACACTGGTCTGTCTCTGAGCCAAAGAAAGGTCAATGGGTGTTAACTGCTGACAATTTAGCAGGGATTAACTCTCTGGGAGTAAACAGGAACAGTTGGTTCACTATATCTTTTTTGAATTGGAGACAACAGGGAGGCATTCTTCTACACATCCTCGGGACCCACCTAGATAGCCACAGTAGGAGGGAATAGCAGGTAAGGTAGTGGGCAAGAATCTGAAGACAGGCCTACCTAGTGGAAGCTGGGAAATGCCATGCTGAAATTGGGGATCCTGGTTAAATTTACTGTAAGGCCAAGAGGAAGTGCTGCAAAAAGAGAAGAGGTTTGGGGACTACAAGAAAACAGTTAAGATTGAATGGCATATTTTCTCGAATCACTGCCTAGTGCACTGGATACATCTAGCACCTCAACTGCCACCTCCTCAAAACATTCCTGGGAAGACTCCATATGAAGAAGAAGGCCCTGTTGGAAGAGGAATCCTGGCTTCTGGCTCCTGACTCCTGCTGGAAGAAGAGAACTCACTATGGAATGGAAGAGGAATCCTGCTGGCACCCGGGGATTGGAACTGTTTTGCAAAGGTCAAGATGTTGGCCTCCTGTTTACCTACTTAAAGGACACAAATGACTCCAAAATATCCCTGCTGACTAAAAAGCACTAGCCCACTTGGATGGAGAGACACCTGGTGACCACATGCCGGCCCTGATGAGCTAGGGCCTGCAGGACCAATCAAACCATATTTTCCCAGAAGTTGGAGACTCAGGGCCTAATTTAGTGTTCAGTGGGTAGGTTACTCCAGTGCAAATGTGACGGATATCCAGTCTGTCATTTTCTAAGTGTCACTGGATATAATGCACTTTTAATACGGCAATGGGATATCCGTTATGTTTGTGAAGGTGTACCCCATCTGCCAAACTCTAAATCAGGCCCTAAGTCTGAATGTAAAACATTTAACAGGTACAACCCGGTTTCTGCATCTGATCTTCTCCTCATCTTGGTCGGTGAAATTGCACCTATGTCCTGGTTCACCATGAACTGCTGTTTTTGCATAGCGCTTGATGATTTCTAGGAACATTTTGCCTTAAAACATTCAAAATGTATATCTGTGGTTCTCCTTAACATATGTTGATGATGATGTGTTTTTACTCAGCAAAAGTTTCCCTATTTCTCGAAATTAGTTTGGTAATGTTACTGTGTTGTGGTCTGTACTTCAAAATTGTTGTTACTGCTTCAACTTTGCTCCCTTTTATAGTGAATAACTGCTGCTATGCCTGTGAGCAGAGTTTGTCTCAGAACTGTGCTTTAACCTAACCAGAATGAATTTATTGTATTGGTAAGGGCATCCCCTCCCAAATTATTAACTCTATTTCTAACATATGGAAAAAATGTGGTCGTGTATTTTATATGTAGAAAACACACTCTTCATTGAAATTACCTTCCTTTGTCATTGAAAATTCAGTTTCGGTTGAAAAAAAGTGCAGCCTTGTTTGCTTTTTAAAACTTAACAATGTTGTTTTTTTTTTAAGAGAGTGCCAGCAAACTGTGGTGTTTTTAACACAACTTGAAACTGTACTACAAGCCTTTCTCTTATAAATAAAGAGGTTCTTTGCTAATTTCACCAGTACCTGAGCCAGCTACTCATTCATGTTTGGGTATTAAAGCACCACCTCACAAAAACATCCTTGCCATCTTTGTACATCAAATAAATTAGTTCACTATGTCTCAGTGGCTAGGGTTACCGGAGCTGGAAAATGAGTTTTCTGTGTTTCCCTTAATTCTGAAAATGTATGCATCTATTATTCATTCTTCTAAGCATAGAAGGTGTGGAAAAAAGCAGGGAGTTCACTTTCTATTGCCCCCGTGATTGTAGGAGCAAGGCCTACATAATTCTGTTGGTAGAGGTGCAAAAGCAAAGTATGTAATGCTTGATAACTTCCAAAAGTTGCCAAAAAGCATTCATCCTGTGTTGTCACTGAAATCTGTATAGTCCCGTTGGAAACATCAGTTTGTATAATTTCAGGCATTCGCATACTCAAACACTGAGCCACAAGAGATGTAATTCTCATATTACATATTGTGACAGACAAGTACTGCAATTGGATGTGCATTGTGGGTAGTGGAAATATAACTCCTAGAAAAATGTGTACAATCCCAACTTTGTGCTCACATAGAGAACTTCCAACTCCTAGACCAGCATCAATCAGGCTTTCGGAAGGGGCTGAATCGGCTCTCACTCACGTTATGGATGACATTTTAAAAATGCTTGACCAAAATGATTCCTGCCTCCTAATCCTCCTTGACCTTTCCTCCGCATTCGACACGGTTAATCATGACATCCTCCTATCCATTCTGAAGAATAGGATGTGTTTCTCTGGTCGGGTGCTACAATGGTTCTCGTCCTTCCTCCACCACAGATCACAAAGAGTTAAGGCAAACCACTCCCTCTCCCAGCCCTCTCCAGTACTCATGGGTGTCCCCCAAGGGTCAGCCCTATCTCCTATCCTCTTCAAACTTTTCTTGGAACCATTAGCTAATTCTCTAAATTCCACGAACATGCTTTTCCATATGTATGCGGACGATACGCAACTTTATCTGAAAATCTCATCCCCGGATAACATCATCTCACTCAACACTACTCTAACATCTGCGCAAAATTGGTTAACCGAGAACCATCTCCTGCTCAACACCTCCATAACTGAATTCCTTCTCATCTCTCCTCCGAACCACATCCCCAAGCTAGACCTTTGGCTGAATCACCTCACTGCTTTCAACTGCACCCCTCTCATCATAGACTCTGCCAAATCTCTTGGAATCACCTTGGACAAGCACCTGAATATGAAAATCACATCAGCAATGTGTAAGGGAGCTAATCATTTGATGACGACACTTAGAAATATCAAACCATTCCTTCCACAAACTGATTTCAAGCAGGTGGTCCAAGCGCTTGTCTTGCCGAGGCTTGATTACGGCAGCAATATGCTCTGCGGCCTTCCCAAATACACCCTGGCTCCACTAAGGGCATCACTGAACGCTGCGGCTAGACTGGTTACTGGTACCAAACGTAATGAGCACATATCCCCAGTCCTAAAATCTCTTAAATGGTTGCCCTATGAAGCTCGAATTCAGTTAAAGATTGCCGTTCCGGCACACAAAACCCTGCATTTCAAAACTCCCAGGTACCTAGCGCAAAAGCTTGAATTATCCTGTGGTGGTAGAGCTTCAAGAAGCGCTAACACTTTCCTCTTGAAACCACTCATCCTTAGGAAAAAAAAAGCTTGTCACCGAGCCTTCTCCGGCTCTGCCCCAAAGATATGGAACTCTCTTCCACCGGAAGTACGCAGAATCTCCTCAACGACTGCTTTCAAACTGGAAGCCAAAAGATTCCTAATTAATAAATGTTTACCTTAATTGGGCTAGGTTCACCTGCTCGAAGCCATTGATCCTACACCCATTGTACCATCATTTGATGCTGCTCTTCCTTACCGCTTAGTGTGCCCCCCTGTGTAGCCTACTATATACCTGTTTATTGTATTACTCTCCTTGACTAATTGGTCTTGTAATTATGCGATTTTGCCTGTTTTTTTTTGTTTGTTACTCTTACTTGATGTCGACATTGCATTTATGTCCTTCCTTCCATCCTTTTGTAAAGCGCTCTGATATCCTTCGGGATCTTGTTCGCGCTATATAAAAGTTTATAAATGAATAAATTGCCACACGAATACAGTGTAATATGTATCAGTATTGTAACACAACAATGTGCTTCTCTGCATATTGACTAAGGCTAAATATCAACATTTTGTTTAAGCAGCAGTTCACACTAAGCAGAGTTCTGTGTTGTATGCCATCTCAGACTCTGTATCCAGTGTTGCTAGATTGTATCACAGTGGCAGGATATCATGGCTTGCGTCATTAAAAGGCACACTCTGGCACAATCTAATTGTGCCTATTTTCGATCCTACTTTTGCACAAATTCTCTTTACTAATTGTTGGTTGGCGCCTATGTTAGCAATTTTAGATTGCTGCATTTGTTTGTATTCGCCATTACATCTTTTTCAATGTGTGTATTGCGTTTTAGAGGCTCTGACAGTGGCGGCTCCTCCATAGGGGCGTGGGGGCGTCGCCTCACTGCTTCCTCGCAGTGCGAGAAGCAGAAAAATAAAATGGTAAAACTACCATTTTATGTTTCTGCTTCTCGCACTGCGAGAAAGCAGAAGTGCCTGGTTGTGGGCGAGCGGGCGGGTGGGCGGTCCTGCTCGAGGGCAGGGGGGAGTGGCTTGCCCACTGTTGTGGGCCCTGACTGCTTTGGTCGGTCATGCGCACTCTCCCTTTTCTCTATGTAGGCTGCATGCAGCCTACATAGAGAAGAAAAGGGCCTCCCATTAGGCGCCCGGCTGGGGCGCTGTGCGCCTGCACCGCACCAATTACAATGCTGCCATTGCAGCGTTGTGATTGGCGGAGGGGAAGGAGGCTGCCTGTGGGTGGCAGCTTCCTGAGGAGGTAAGTTTTATTTTATTTTTTAATTAAACACCTCCTGCCTCCCCCCCTACCCCCACCACGCGCAACACCCCCACGCGATACCCCCCACCCACCCGTCATGCCGCCCGTGACTGCATGTAAAGCATGCTTTGAATCCTGTGACGAATTTTACCATATGCAAATTAAATAGTGCATTGACACCCACTACTACCCACTGAACACTGTTTCTAAGAGGAAGGCAAAAAACGAAATATCACAGCTCCCTACGGCATCAAAGGTACCCGGTAGGCAATTAAGGACTAATCTAATGTAAATCTTTCAAGCGTACGTGCGATTTAGCCTGTGATAAACGCCTGCTGACAACTACGAACATACCCTGTCACACGTGTCCATTCCTGGGCATGTACTGTGGAAACCAGGAGAGCTAACAACTGCCACCTCCCACATGCGGAATCAAAATGCCCGTACTGTCCAAAACTGTTAGCTCAACAGTTGTGTTCGGTGTGCATGAACCCCAAATTAGCGTACTGGTGGTGCATGGCAAAGACCGTCTCACGGACCGGAGTGTCCTGTGGGACGCACGAAGCAAACCAAGCCCCATATGCATCAACCTTAAGTAGTACCAGACCCAAAGCTGACATTTGGAAATTCTATCACATTTTGTAGATCCTAATACGTTTAACCGTTGTGGTTTTATATTTTGTATGCGTGGGTGCACAGTTACTGTCGGCGAATCGCTCCACTGGGCACAAATGTAGTTTCACCAGTTGGCAGTAAGGGTGAGGAGGGCAGACCTGCATTATGAAACTGCCACAAGAGAAGGGCAGTGTGATGAATGTGTCGCTGTTCTCGGTCTCCCAGGGACTTGCCGGGGCCTCTGCCTCATTGCTTCCTGTTTGCTCTGTAAGTGGTGGCAATTTCCTGATCTTTGACATGACCTCACCATCCAGCTGCCTCCTACACGGGTCTGATTCCCAGCGCTGCGCCTGGCCTGTGATGTGTACCCTCTGGCACCCAGGCTAGCCAAGCTGTCTGCCCCGTTGCTGGAGTCCAGAAGTCCACGCGGTTGGAAACCCTAACCTCCCATTTTCTGCACTACCTGTGCTTCTTGCGTATGCTTCTGTGCTGTATAGATTAGTATTGTTTATTTAGTTCTAGATACCTGAATTTTCATTACCCTGCAAGACTACATATTCCTAGTTGTCCGTTTCTTAAGCGTTCTTATGCTTTGCTTTAGAATGTTTGATTTATAATTGGCTCGCGCAGCCTCTGGGCTTCTGGGTTCTAAACTGCCAATACAAACCATTTGTCAGGACACAAACACGGGGCCTTGTAACAAATGGCAGGCCATATGCCTCGCCCTCAGGCTGTAGTCTGCTCTGCTGTAGTGTAAACAATATAAATGCAGTGCAGAGACAACCCTTGTGCAGGTAAGATAACTGAAACCCTTGCTTGTCACACTAAATATTTTTAATTCAATAAGATATGTAGCAGTTGTTATGTGTTTATTTTGTTTAAATATTTCAAGTCTGCACTTTCACCATTGCTTTATAAACTTTAATGCTTCCTCAAATTAGCTTAAAGTACCATTTCCCCACTCTATTTCCAAAATGTTCCAGTGGGTAGAACCCCCATGAACTCACCTTATGACGGTAGAACACGCTCGCGGCAAAGCACTCACCCCCAACTTTTTCGCCTCACCACTTTCAAAAGTCACCAGCCGCCACTGGGCTCTGATCAATGACTATTCCATCAAAATACGTATTGCAAGTTTTTTTGTTAATTGACAAATTGTAAATGTTTTAATGTGTCTAAAAACATCAGTTCTGTTGAACATCTAAGGTGAACATCTGTACATTAAACTGAATAAGCATGCATGTGCTGGCAATTTGATTTTAGTAAGTTACATGAATAATATTGAGTTTTGCACTTCTTCAGCTATCACCATAATTGCAAATGATTAAATAGTGCACTTGAAGCGTGCTCATCTTTATACAATCCTATGACATAGTGAAATTATACACAATTTAAAATTAGTACAAGGCTTGCACGCAAGTAACACTCACAAGCTAAAATAATAACAGCAATAATGCTTTATATGAGATGTGCCTAAACAATGATCGCACCATCAACCTTTGATCAACACAGATATATTCTTCCATTTAACAATGATAGGTCCCAGATGTACCACAGTAGGACCCCATATTTCCAAGCCATTCCTGTCATGCTCATTGTTGTCATCTTTGGAAATTCAAATGATTCTAATAAAAGATAATGAAGAATGCAATTTGCAGAATGCCCTCTTTGTTGACTATTGTTAAATAAGAGCTCAGTCTGGTGACCCTGTGCCTAACAGTGATGAATGCAGGCAGAGCCCTTTCATAATAGACCCTGGGGCTTTTTATGAGAGCCCTGCATCACTTTTGCACCATGTAAAGTGGTACATGAATGATGCAGGACTCTCAAAGATTTATGAAGCCACGCAAAGCCACCCTGCATAGCTATGAGTGGCCACATAAATCATGAGTAAGGCAACGCAGTGCAAATTGCTGAGTCGCCTTACTCTGCGGCCGGGAGGTAGTCCATGGGCGTTGCAGTGGGTTTCCCCAATCAACACCCATTTCGACGCTGCGTCAGATTTACAAAACCATGTAAACCTGAGGAAGCACAAAAACTGTACTCCTCACAAGGTGAGGCGTAACAAGGAGAAATAACTTCATTTCTCCTCATTTTTCCTCTTTCTATTCTGCAGCACACATAGAAAGAGGAAAACGCCTCTTAGAATTGTTTTTGTGCAGGAAGGTGAACCTTACTGCACAAAAACAATCCTGCCTGTAAAGGAGGCACCCTTGCACCATGGTGCAAGGGTGCTTACGTTGGCACTAGGCTGCCGAAACAGCACCAGCGCAGGCAGAAAGGAGAGGAATGCACCATATTACTTAAATACGGTGCATTCATGCCCTTTCACTTTGGCATAGGGCAAAATTCTATAATTGAGGCCTCCAGTGTGCATAATGCTAAAATCCATATGTTTCATACACATGTTTATACAGTTTTTCTCAGTGCAATTCACTGGCGATATTAGCATGTGACAAACCTTTACTTTGAGAGAAAATACCTAATAAGCAGATGGCAGGATCTTCTAATGAGAAAGACTGTGAAAAGTCTTTGAACACTAGGAGGGTCATTACGATGACTGGCGGAAAAAACTCCGACCGCCATGGTTGCGGAAAATCACCGTCCGCAGGTACAGCGGAAAACCCGCTGACCCTATTATGATCAACCGCTAAAACATTCCGTCCGCGGCGGTAGGAGGCATCGAAAAACCGCCCGTAGAGGGCAGAGAAAGTGAAAATTCAACCGCGATGGTCGGTAACATAGCGGAAACACATCAACACGCCGCCAGACATGCGGAGTGACCGCCAATGATATTATGATAAACCCGATGTTACAGCGGTACATTCCGCTGTTTCCGTCCGCTGCGGTCGCCAACAGTAACGAATGTGAGATACGGCGGAAGCCCGGCAGCACAGCCATCGCTGCGGATGCTCCGCAAAAAAAATGCAGCCAAGTAAAAAAAAAAAAAAAAGGCCAGCAAATGCACACAGGCAACTAGCTCTGCCCCCAAAATAACCAGAAACCTCCCAATGACACCCCCCAAGGCAAAATCAATTACACAAATCACAGGACAACCCACACAGCACGCCTGACTGCATTACACCATCTTGACACACCCACATAGCTTAGCATAAAACCAGCCCCTTCCCTGTCCACAATCCTTTGCACTACTCCAGCCCTGAAGGAACCAAAGCCTGCAGCACATTGGATAGGCAAAACACCACACATCTCACCAGCACAAAACACACACACACACCACCTACACCACCCTCACAACTGCACCCCAAAACATCAGCACAGCACACACCATGGCACCACAGAAAATGCCAAAATTCACTGACACTGATTTGACAGTAATGGTAGATGAGATAATCAGAGTAGAACCACAACTCTTTGGCAGCATGGTCCAACAAACACCATTAGCCACAAGAACAAACATGTGGGCAAGGATAGTGGGCAGGGTCAATGCAGTAGGGAATGTGCCCCGCAACAAGAATGAAATCATGAGGCGGTGGCATGACCTGAAGAGTGTTGTCAAGAAGAGGAGGGCCAAGAATCGTGAGCTGGCTGATGCGACTGGTGGAGGCCCTCCCATCCCACCAAAACCGTTCACTGCGTGGGAGGAGAAGGTGCTTGCCATACTGCATCCAGAGAGTCTTGAAGGAATACCCGGGGGAGTGGAGGCCGGTAAGTACCAACTAATGTATACCATGAAACTTCCATGTACTGTCTTGCACAACAACAAAGATACATCCCTGAGGCACAAGTACACACATCTGCACCCCAAGAAAACACACAGGTCACACTGATTTTACATCCACCCCACCTCAAACATCACAAAGGTAGACCACATCTACTGTGTTGTATGTGTCCAGGCAAATAGCACTACAACTCCCACCAGGCCCCCTGTCCCACAGCTGAGCAGGGTGAACTACTCCCCACACCCACAACCATGTGGCAGTCATTGTGTGCTACACCTTCACCTAACAGGTAGGTAGCCCTCTTTACAGGGAGGAGTGTTTGGAATAGGGAGGCCAGCACTACAACTCCCACCAGGCCCCCTGCCCCACAGCTGAGCAGGATGGACTACTCCCCACACCCACAACCATGTGGCAGCCATTGTGTGCTACACCCTCACCTAACAGGTAGGCAGCCCTCTTTACAGGGAGGAATGTTTGGAATAGGGAGGCCAGAACTACAACTCCCACCAGGCCCCCTGTCCCACAGCTGAGGAGGATGGACTACTCCCCACACCCACAACCATGTGGCAGCCATTGTGTGCTACACCCTCACCTAACAGGTAGGTAGCCCTCTTTACAGGGAGGAGTGTTTGGAATAGGGAGGCCAGCACTACAACTCCCACCAGGCCCCCTGTCCCACAGCTGAGCAGGATGGACTACTCCCCACACCCACAACCATGTGGCAGTCATTGTGTGCTACACCCTCACCTAACAGGTAGGTAGTCATCTTTACAGGGAGGAGTGTTTGGAATAGGGAGGCCAGCACTACATCTCCCACCAGGCCCCCTTGTCCCACAGCTGAGCAGGATGGACTACTCCCCACACCCATGTGGCAGCCATTGTGTGCTACACCCTTACCTAACAGGTAGGTAGCCCTCTTTACAGGGAGGAGTGTTTGGAATAGGGAGGCCAGCACTACAACTCCCACCAGGCCCCCTGTCCCACAGCTGAGCAGGATGGACTACTCCCCACACCCACAACCATGTGGCAGTCATTGTGTGCTACACCCTCACCTAACAGGTAGGTAGCCCTCTTTACAGGGAGGAGTATTTAGAATAGGGAGGCCAGCACTAAAACTCCCACCAGGCCCCCTTGTCCCACAGCTCAGCAGGATGGACTACTCCCCACACCCATGTGGCAGCCATTGTGTGCTACACCCTCACCTAACAGGTAGGTAGCCCTCTTTACAGGGAGGAGTGTTTGGAATAGGGAGGCCAGCACTACAACTCCCCCCAGGCCCCCTGTCCCACAGCTGAGCAGGATAGACTACTCCCCACACCCACAACCATGTGGCAGCCATTGTGTGCTAGACCCTCACCTAACAGGTAGGTAGCCCTCTTTACAGGGAGGAATGTTCGGAAACGGGAGGCCAGCACTACAACTCCCACCAGGCCCCCTGTCCCACAGCTGAGCAGGATAGACTACTCCCCACACCCACAACCATGTGGCAGTCATTGTGTGCTACACCCTCACCTAACAGGTAGGTAGCCATCTTTACAGGGAGGAGTGTTTGGAATAGGGAGGCCAGCACTACAACTCCCACCAGGCCCCCTTGCCCCACAGCTGAGCAGGATGGACTGCTCCCCACACCCATGTGGCAGCCATTGTGTGCTACACCCTCACCTAACAGGTAGGTAGCCCTCTTTACAGGGAGGAGTGTTTGGAATAGGGAGGCCAGCACTACAACTCCCACCAGGCCCCCTGTCCCACAGCTGAGCAGGATGGACTACTCCCCACACCCACAACCATGTGGCAGCCATTGTGTGCTACACCCTCACCTAACAGGTAGGTAGCCCTCTTTACAGGGAGGAATGTTTGGAATAGGGAGGCCAGCACTACAACTCCCACCAGGCCCCCTGTCCCACAGCTGAGCAGGATGGACTACTCCCCACACCCACAACCATGTGGCAGCCATTGTGTGCTACACCCTCATCTAACAGGTAGGTAGCCATCTTTACAGGGAGGAGTGTTTGGAATAGGGAGGCCAGTACTACAACTCCCACCAGGCCCCCTTGTCCCACAGCTGAGCAGGATGGACTACTCCCCACACCCATGTGGCAGCCATTGTGTGCTACACCCTCATCTAACAGGTAGTTAGCCATCTTTACAGGGAGGAGTGTTTGGAATAGGGAGGCCAGCACTACAACTCCCACCAGGCATACCCTGCCCCATCCCTCAGCAGGAAGGAGCACTCCCTCCCACCCAGAAGCATGTGGTAGAAAGTCCACCCAAAAGATGCCAACTGTATAGGTAAGCAGCCAGTGCATGCACCCCACCATTCCTCAACGAAAGCATTGAGCTAATGCCAAAACAAAGCCACACATCACAACAAAATACACCCCAATTACATACCAGTTGATAGAATGCAGACAGCGATGCGTATGTAACTGTGACAGAAACAGAACTGTGACTCAACTAAACCCATGTGTAAGCAAATCAGGGACCAAATATGCCCTGCACAGAATGCTATGTGCAAATTCCATGGGTGCTGAGCATGAAGGACCATAGTAACAATAACAAGCATTGGCATAGCCAAGAGGTCTCGCCTTTGGGACCTTATAAGTATTTAGTTATGCAGCAGGTCCCAAAGGCGAGACCTATTGGCTATGCCTTTTCTACTGCATGCAAGACATGCTTTCTGCAACATTCAGCGCTTGCATCCCCGAAATTATGAATCACTGTATGAGACATGCTCGTGGCTCAAGGTGGAAATTAATTCGGACGTGGCGAAAGAGGAGGGGTTTGATGAGCAGCGTGCCTTCCATATAGGGTGGTCTTTTACTGGAACAATAGACACGGCTATTACGAAGACCACTGTGCCGCCCACGTGCACTGTGTACAGAGAACGGAGCACAATAGCAAACTGGCTGGCTGGAGTTCTAGTATTTGTCTAGGATGGCACATTGGTGGGAGCGGATGAACGTTAAAACCATCTATGCCCCTCTCAGCTCATGTAGCGACATCAGTAAGAAGCTTAGCTGGAAAGAGGGCATTTATTTCCCAGTTGTTGAGCAGACCTGATTAGATCATACACTGTCTGGTTGCAACTAGGCATTTTATTAGTCTTTTGTGCTCCAAGGGGAACCTTAAGCAAGAATGCAGGTTTAAACTTGGTAGACTCGGGCCTAAGAATTCCTGCAGCCCTCTAAACAGGCCCAGAAACGTGTTCTGCAGAAAATAATAATAATTATCATAAAGAGAATAACAATGTTTTGTGCAGAACACTTCATATGCTATTTAGCCATCTGTATCATCTGCTATGTACAATTTCCCCATTTATAGCAGTCAATTGAGTGACCTCCTAATAATGAAAGGCTAAGTTTCCTTAATGAGATCAGAGCTTTCGATCTGCACATCAACATATCTGTCAGCAATGATCGTTGAACTCACTGAGCCATCCATCCAGACCGCTACTTACTCTTGCGAGGTTCCATTGAGTTCCTTTTTCTTCTTCTCAAAAACTTCCTTTAACCGGTTGCATTCCTCAATTTTCTCTTCCAGCTTGATCTCCAGATTCTGCAAACCGGCTCGAGGACGGTCTTGTGACACTTCTAACTTCATACGTTGCTAATGGGACAGAGCACACCAGAGTAAAATACTACCATGGGCACATTAACTAACTGATTACAACAAACATGAAATGCAGATAAACTAAAAAAAAATTCAAGTTCAAACTGCTAAAAGAAATTCTTTCAATGGGTGGTCGTAGCTTCACCATTTTTCCTATGGCAGACAATGCTTTGTAAACTAGATTCGGATGGTGGCTGCAATAGCCCTGAAATAAAGAATCCCGAAGCCCATATCAAAAGGTAGTGCTTTCTGGTTTAAAAGTACAAAGTGTCTGTCAATAAACAGGCTGGCTATTGTTTTCTGTTTGCATGGCGCACTTAACCTTTCAAGGTGAACAGCAAACATCACACTTTGCCAATACCTGGAAACACTTTAGCCTCTGGACACAAATGCTAATAACTACACAAACAAGCTGTGCACCAGCTGAGCTTCTTACTGATGTCGCTACATGAGACTTCGGCAGCGTCAGAGAGGAGCGGGGGCGAGCGAGCGCGGCAGCCTGCTGAGCTGACCACTCGCTCGTGGACAATGGCCATGTGTTTTCAATTATCGCGCCCGCGTCTGGGCACGATAATTGCAAACAGATGGCGGCTGTGCGGGTAACCGCACGGAAAAGGTCATTGTGCACGAGCGTGTGGTCAGCTTTTTGATGCCCCTTACATAAAGTCTTGCAGAGCAGCGCTTGCACGCTACTCTAGGCTCGACCTAAAAAGGCATGGTCTGTCCAGCAAATAAATACAAGCACAGAACATTACAAAGGTATGCATGAGATAACAATGTGACAATGTCTAGTACATGTGCATATGTAACATCTGTCGGGAAGAGTAATCATCCTCGATGCATCACATCAAGTTGCATGGCAGCCAGTTGTCAGATGACAACTCATCAGTTCCATACAAAGAGTGTCAATTTGGGCATGGCATCCAATGACTTGTCACACCATGGAATAAGATGTATGTACCTCCACATCATGTCATGACGAACAACACTGTGCAGACATTCAACTCATGAAATACGTAACTGTGTGTTGCATAACATGTAAATAAGAGACATCAAACACAGCAAGCCATATGGCTGTAAGTCAATGACCATGTACCATCTGTTCCACAGGTGACCAACAACTGACTGCAGAGGACAACAACCTCAACTTGCAGAGCCAGTCTCCACCCCCGGAACATGGACACTCGGATGCGGAGTCCCTGGATTCTTTGGATGAGGAGCTCCAAGCCGGCCCCTCTGGTGTGCCAGGGCGCAACCGGTCACATGACCCCACTGCCCCCCCAGCAACAGCAACAACGCTGACCCCTGCTGGAACGACCTGTGCCGCCACCACCACCACCACCACTACCACCACCACCATTGCCTGCAACATTCGCCCAGCCACAGAGGATGCCCAGCCCACACCAACAACTGTGGAGGGCACGCGTGTGGCCAGAGTGGTGAGGCAACAGGTCAGTGATAGCAGGGCAGGTGGGAGGACAAGTGTGACTCCAACAACACCGGACACCGGACACTGTGACCCAAGCCCTGGCTAACATCACCAGAGTTGTGGGTGCCTATGAACGTACCCAGGCACAAATGGGCCAGGCCCACGAAGATGCCCTGGAGCTCCAATGTCTGCTGAGGTCCATGGACAACCGTATGGGACAAATCGTGGACCTCATGGCCCAGTTAGTGGCGGTACAGAGGGACAGGCTAGTGCCACAGACCACACTTCCACCTCCCCCCGTTTCCATGCAGGATGACAGTTCATCATCCACCCCTGCGGGCATGGAGAGGGGTGACTCCTCAGACCACAGTGGCCCAGTAGACGATGCCCCCCTGCCAAGAGAAGAAGGGGCCGTCCAAAGAAGAACTTGGGACTCATCCGTGGCAAAGCACCGGCCAAACGCCAGTCAAAGAGCCAGCCATGATGTCAACACTCTTCACCCAACCATTGACTCTGTACACTGTCCTCACCCACACTGCCATGGTAATGGCATCCGTCTGTTGGACTGTGTCACCACAGCAATGTGGTGCCTACCCGATTGTCTCATCTACCATGACTGCCAACTCATCAATTCACCATTCACACTTATGTAAATATCCACTTCCCTCTCACAGATACCCATTACAAATAAACTACAAAAACGCAAAAAGGTTGTTGAGTCTGTTCCATGTTTATCACAGTATGTGCAATGTTCACCATGGTTACAATGTCACAGGAGCATGGATCCTCTGTAGGCAAGGGGAGGCAGAAGGGACCTAGCAAAAGACAACAGAACAAAAGTCACTAGTCAGGTGGTGGCATCACAGCCATCACACAACACATGTCCTCACTGTACAACAATGTGCACACATAACAATGTGCAACAGTACCAACAGAGACATCCTGTAGCAGTTCCTACATACCCTGTATCCAACACATAGGCAGCCAGAACTGAGTCAACAACAGGATGCACTCATAAAGATCACATAGACCTCCACCCAAACAACTACATCAACAGACAATGGACCAGTTGTACATCGTCACCCACCTTCAAGTGAAGTATCGGTTGATGAGCTGCTGACGCTGGTCGACACCTTCCTCCTCACCACTATCCTCGTCACTGGACATTTGTGGGATCGCAGGGGGGGGGCCCAGGCTGGTCATCATCGTCCAGGATCATGGGTATTCCTTTCCGTAAGGCCAAGTTGTGCAGCATGCAGCATGCTACCACTATCTGACACACCTTCTTGGGTGAGTACATGAGTGCCCCTCCGGTCCAGGCAGCGAAATCTCGATTTTAGGAGACCAAAGGTTCGCTCCACCACCCGACGTGTTCTACCATGGGCATTGTTGTAGCAGACGTCAGACGGTGTCCTAGGATTGCGTAGTGGGCTCAGCAACCACGGTCTGTTGGGATATGCAGAGTCACCTAGGTGTGAAATAAACATAACGATTCAGTGATTCAACTGTGGCAGAGGACAGCATGGCACACACAGCACACAACTTGACTCTGCCTACTCACCCACAATCCATGCCCGCTCCGGAAGTAGATTGGCCATCAGCTGGGGCATAATGCTGTTGTGCAGGATGTATGAATCATGTGCGGAGCCCGGAAACTTGGCACATACATGCGATATGATCATATCGGCCTGGCACACCACCTGCACATTGATGGAATGGGAATGTTTACGATTGTGATACATGTGTTCCCGTGCCTGTGGTGGAACCAGGCCAACATGTGTGCAGTCAATAGCACCTACAACATTCGGGATGTGGCCATGGGTATAAAAATCCACCTTTACATCCGCCAAAGCCGCACGCCTTGGAAAACTGATGTATTGGTCCTTGTATCGCATCATGGCCAACATGAAATCCCTTAGCACCATGCTGAAGGTGGGCTGAGACATCCCCCCTGCAATGCCCACTGTCTCCTGGAATGACCCACTAGCCAGGAAATGCATTGCCGCCATCACCTTTGTTTCGGTTGTCAATGCTGTTGGGTATGTCCTGCCAGCCCGCAGGTGAGGATCCAACATGGCACACAGGTCTTGGATGTTCGTGCAGTCCAGACGGAATCTGCGTATCACGTCATCATCCTCAATGTTAGCCAGCAGGGTGACAGGACGATACACATTGCGTCGCCTCCTAGGTGAGATGAAAGGGGACACGTCATTGCAACAGACCATGAGATGTGCACAACTCCGTAGCTTCTGATTCACACAGCGCAAACATTGACTGGCATCACAATGCACCATACAGTGCAAGTCAATAGTCGTGACACATAGAGAATACATTGTACTACACTTCTTCAGTATTACCACAGTGAGAACAACAAACATGTAAACTGTGTCTGTGAATGTTAATAGTCACATTTAGCTATCTGGTGCAAACAGCCTGGACAGTAAATGATACAGGACATGTGTGAAACAGAAGCACTGCTGGCTTCCAAGTGTCTGCTGTACGTGCCACACATTCTTGTGCAATCATGACATGGGACGCATGAACTACACAATTTGCCCACTTCTGAAGGACTCAGCATGGAATGTGAGCCAATGCTAATCCACACAAGTCTAGAGACACTCACAGACATATTCACAAGCCTGTGCCAATATCCACTGTCATCAGTAGACATGCCATACATGCTGTTACACACAATTCAAAGTCAGTCAATGACTAATAATGAAGAGCATATGCATATGCAGTCTTGACGTGAATAAAGACACAACAACACAACTGCACAATATCATCAGCAAGCACAGAGATTGTCAATGTTGCACACAAAAGGTGAATAAGGTACGTGATCCAAAAGGACTGTAGACAAACATCAATCTGTACTAAAGTTGCACTATGACATGCAGTATGAAGCTAGCACTGCCCAGACACACAACTAAAGTAATACATTTGCCATGGAGCTAATACTCCAGCTGCTTGGACACACAACAGTGACACAGAAACAACCAACACCACCACCCGGACAAAGCCACACCACTACACCTAAAAGTCAGCGCATGAACATACTGAGTAAATACCGAAGACACAACAGCCTCATGCACATAACAACAGGGGATGTCATCGCACGACACAGGTACAAAAGGACGACTATCTAAAGCATCCTGAGCCACATACCACACAGCCTGTCAGGAACAACAAAGCGGACTCTCCACATTCCTCTGCAGACAAAGATGCTGGCTGTGCATCACTTGTTGGCCTCTGGTACCATTAGAACAACAAAAGTCTGAGTTAGATGGGTGCCACAGCCAGCCCTATCAAGGTATATCTCACCTGTCTTGGATGCCATCATTAGCTTGAGTCAACAGCACCATCAGTTCACCCACACAGCGCAGGACCAGCTTGTGCCCCGAAAGGCTACCACACCATAGCAGGCTTATCCACACGTGTCAGTTTAATATCACTGCACACGTGTCCTAATTGTGCACCCTGCAAAAACTGCTCACACTTACTGCACATGAAAGCACACGCAATGCTGAACTGTCCAGGCCAATTTTGGGTCACCTTCTACTGGTCACAGATGCCATGTCAAACTTACCAGTCAGTGAGCACCAGCACCACATTTGGCTACAGTCCCTCAGCAAGCCAACGATCTTCATGTGGACAAGGTCAATGCACCTGTCCTTGGTGAGTACCAACGTAACACACCACACACATAAAATCCAATATCAACATACTCACAGCTGTAAAATATACATGTGACAAATTCACATATGACCGGCAGACCAACATGAGCACATATCCTACACAATGACACAAGTAATGCTGATGACATTTTGCAAATATGGTGACAAAACATACCCAAATGCATACAGACAGGTCAAATGATTAAGGAGGCACATATTTCAAAGTGTGCCGGTGATGTATGTTACAAGCTTCAGTGTGTATAGCACACACATGTCCATGTTGACATATACTCTTGGTTTTGCTACAGCGAACAATAACCTTACATGAATGCTGAAATAGGTGATAACAAACAGACTACAGTGTGACATATGTGGTGAGTAATGGAGACAATGCTGAAATCTATGTACAATCATGTACTGTGTAGCGACATATTGTGTGAAATATGAATATGTGTGTAAAAATTTGGCTCAGATACGAAATTTGGCTGGTAATGAGGTGAGAGACATGAACTTTGGGCAAAATGTTTGGGTCAGATATGAAATTGTGTAGGAGTAATGTGCCCCATTAGTACTTTCAGTGTTGCAATTGGTGTTAGATATGAAGTTTAGGCTCTCATTACGAACTATAGCTCATTTCAATTGAATCAAGTTCCATGTTTAATTGAAAGTGACCACTGTTCAAAGTACAGATATGACCCATGACATTGACACTACACGATGTGTCCATTGCTGCATTGAACTTGCTCTAAGAACACCATCACGCCCATAGTCAACAATGTCATGCTGCACCCTCGCCGTAGCCACCGCCTGGCACCAGCGGTGTGTCACCGCCATGGCCCGAGACAGCATGGCAGGATTGCTAGGCATATACACACGGCTAATGGCGGATGGCATGCTCCGCCACCCAGATCCCGGACACTCATGGCAATGCATGGCTCAGGAATAGCGGGAACTACCGCCTGGCACCAGCGGTGTGTCACCGCCATGGACCGAGACAGCATGGCAGGATTGCTAGTCATATACACATGGCTAATGGCAGATGGCATGCTCCGCCACCCAGATCCCGGTCACTCATGGCAATGCATGACTCAGGAATAGCGGGAACTACCGCCTGGCACCAGTGGTGTGTCACCGCCATGGCCCGAGACAGCCTGGCAGGATTGCTAGGCATATACACATGGCTAATGGCGGATGGCATGCTCCGCCACCTAGATCACGGTCACTCATGGCAATGCATGGCTCAGGAATAGCGGGAACTACCGCCTGGCACCAGCGGTGTGTCACCGCCATGGCCCGAGACAGCATGGCAGGATTGCTAGGCATATACACATGGCTAATGGAGGATGGCATGCACCGCCACCCAGATCCCGGTCACTCATGGCAATGCATGGCTCAGGAATAGCGGGAACTACCGCCTGGCACCATCGGTGTATCACTGCCATGGAGCATGCCTATCCAGCCAATGGGAAGCGCAATCGCGGTTGCCTGATGCAACTTTGAAAATCGCGGTAGGCATGCTCCGCCACCACGGGGCCGGTCATTGGCTGCACTCGTAAGATGCACCACCGCGTACCGCACGCCTGTCCCCTGCGGTGTGTCACCGCCATGGACCATGCCCTTCCAGGAAATGGGAAGTGCAATCGCGGTTGCCTGATGCAACTTTGAAAATCGTGGTAGGCGTGCTCCACCACGGCGGAGGCGGTCATTGGATGTATTTGAATGAGGCAGACCTGGAACACCAATTTCAGCAGCTTAGAACCACAGAAACGAGCCGTGGGGTATATATATGTGTGTGAGAGAGCCACACATTGCCACAGCTCACTGAGCCTCCTCAGGGACTGCTGCCTGAGACCCCTCACCTGCTGCTGCCTCCAGGGACTGCTGCCTGAGACCCCTCACCTGCTGCTGCCTCCAGGGACTGCTGCCTGAGACCCCTCACATGCTGCTGCCTCCAGGGACTGCTGCCTGAGACCCCTCACCTGCTGCTGCCTCCAGGGACTGCTGCCTGAGACCCCTCACCTGCTGCTGTCTCCAGGGACTGCTGACTGAGACCCCTCACCACCAACAGCCGCTGCTGCTGTCTCCTGCCCACAGTGATGGCGAGGACTGAGAAGATCCGTGCCACTCCCTTCACCACTGAGGAACTGGAGCTCCTAGTGGACGAGGTGCTCAACCAGTATCCAAGGCTCTTTGGTGCGCCTAATGTTGTGGTGAGTAACTCAGAGTGTGAGTGAGAGTGCAGGGTGGGGGACACATGAAGTTGATCTGCTGCAGTATGTGCGTGGGAGTGTGAGGGTGGGTCATGCACTGCCTAGCATGCTGTTTCCAGGGGGAAGGTGTGATTGGCCTATTCAACAAGTTTCCCTGCCTGCACATCCAGATCAGAGGGAAGTATGATGTCTTGTCAGACATACAGTGAGGCTGCACCTTTTCATTTCACGAGTCAGGATAGTGATTGCCAGTCTGCATGTCTGTATGTGTCCCTGATGTCCTTCACAGGCTCATCTGTTAGCTAGTGTTACTGTCCAGAGGGTAGTGAGGCCATTGTTTAGACCTCTATATGTGCCTCATCTCTAGTTCAGCGCCATACTCAAGACCTGAATCCCCCAGGGTCACACTCTTGTTGGTCATTCACCTATGACTCGGTACATTCAAACATTATTGTGCCCGGACTCTTCCGTCCCCACCAGCATGTGCACATACTCGCATGTGTTGGCACTGTTTGTGTTTCCAAATCGTCACTCCATGTAAGGGATGAGCTGCCCCACGTTGGACCTCTGTGTGACCCCAAATGGCCTGCACATTCACTGCCCAATCTGACAGTGACACAACACTGAATGTACAGAGTGTCACATATGTGCTTTTCCTCTTGAGTCTCCATCAATGAGCCATTACAGAGATGTAGATTGCACACAACAGGGCTTGTGATGAGGGTCTGCGTTCGTGAGGTCATGTCCCTCAATGTCACATCAATGACACAGTGTGGCAGTTGCAGGGCAAGTGCTTTGTGGGCTGCGCAGTGTTGGGCACAGTGAGTATTCCCAGTCACATATGTAGTGATGTCATGCATGTCTTGTTATTCCCAGAATATTGCATTAGATGTGGTCAGCATACACATTTAGCTCTCTGCTGGCGTCCTGCATGGCCAGGAGATGGGCATGTACTGCGTCCACCCTCATACCTGCATGCATTAATGTGTGTTTCACGCATGATGATGTTTGCAATTAGCAGATGTATTGTCGCCGCTGACGTAAAGGCAGACTTTGGGATGAGTCAGTGTCATGGTCCTGCACTGGGGAATGGTGGTTGGTTACACTGAATGTTGCCCCCTCTTTTCTCCCATGTCTACAGCTAAAAGTCAACCAGCGCAAGGCCGTGTGGAGGGCCATTGCATCAAAGGTGCGTGCACTGGGTGTCTCCAAATGACGGCGCTCTCACTGTCACAAGAGGTGGGATGACATCGCACGGCTAAGCAGGAACGTGGCAGAGATGACACTGGGCTGATCCCTCGATCCGGCAGGTTGGCGCGGCGCAGCATGACACCACTAATGGCACGCATTTTAGCAGTGACGCAGCCTGACCTGGATGCACGTCTGAAGGTGCATCAGCAGCAAGCTGGTGGTGAGTATTCTGTGAGTGTGACTCTGGTTGTTGTTTGCCAGCATGTGCTCCAGGCCTGGGCCAGTGCAGGGCTGTGATGTTGCTAGTGTGATGCAATGGTGTGTAAGTGCCCGCGGTGTGGGGTGCAGTTGTCATGCATTCCCCCTACATGTACCTTCCCATGTCATTGGTGTAATGGGCCTTGACTTCACATTTGTAGTTTTGGGCTTCTGGTACCATCTTCATTGGTGTCGTCACGGACATCACATGTCAGGATCCAGCAGAGTGCATGATCTGAGTGTGCCATCATCAATGTGTGCATTGCCTGACGTCAGATTAGTGCTGGCTAAACATCTGACACCGATGTGCAACTGTAGTTGTGCCCCAAGATACGACATGGTGGATGGCATGGGCCCATGGACATTGTGTGTGGTTATGTTGGGGTCTGTGTCTGTGTTGGTGACTTCTGCTGGATCATGTGACGTTGGCAACATGTTGTGAGTAGGATCTTTGAACCCTTCAGGGCCCTAGGTGTGCACAGAGGGATATGTGTGTGTTGTTAGACGTAGCCACCAGCAGGCTAAATGGCTGTGTGTCCATCACATGGGTGGATTCTGTACAATTCTGCATCATTCCAAGGTAATTTAGATGTTTGTATTGAGGTTGCACAATGTTACTGCCCATGGTGTTGTCCAACATGGATCATTGTCCATCATTAGTGATGCTTCACTTGCAGATATTTGTTGACTTGATGCAGATGTACTTATCCTCTCTCTCTCTCTCATGCAGCATCTCACATGGGAACGGAAGGAAACGGGATGGACACCAGTGGTGAGGCATCAGGCATAGGTGATGCTCACCTGCATAGTGACACGGATGTCACCAGCGCATCAGAGGGGGACCGTAGTCATCTAGAGGAGTCCCTGCCCGAAACGCAGACCTCTACGTCATCTGACGACGGCGGTGATGCATCTATGGTTTTGTCCGAAGGAAACGGGGAGTCTGCCTCCTCGTCCACCACACAGCGTTCAGTGCCCACCCTCCCTGCTACTCCCACTTTTGCTGCACGTGTTCGCACCACGAGGAAGGGAAGAGTGTCCTTCATCCCAGGCACCGCTGCCCCTGCCCCCCCTGCTGCCATCAGTGCGGAGTCTGTGGACCTTTTGCGCCAGCTGTGTGTGGGTCAGACAGCTCTCCTCAATGCCTTCTTGGACCATGACAAAAAATTGGCACAGGTGGTGGCTTTCATGGAGGGTGTGCATTCCGACGTGGGTGGGCTACACCAGACTGTACAGTCTCTGGCCTCTGCAGTGACAGCAGCCATTCAACTTGCCCAATCCCATGGTCCAGCTCCAGTTCCTAGGCCCACCACCCTGACAGTGGACACATCTGATGATGGTGAGCACACACCCCAGACGTCAAGGGACAGATACATCACGCGCAGCACACAGCAGCAGCAGCCCAAGCAGTCCAGGCCGCAGACACCATCCCCACATAATGGTAAAGCCACACCAGAGTGCAGGGGCAAAAGCCCTTCAGGCCACACCCAGGGCAAGGATGGGAAAAAGCAGGCCTCTGGCTCACATGCCTCAGAGGCATCCCCAGCCAAGGACTCACCTGTCCCAAAAGTGTCTCGCAGAGACAGGCACACAGTTTCCGTGCCCAGTGACAAACAGGTGCCTGCTAACGGTACACGTAAGAAGGGCTCCAAGGCTATTTCACCCACAACATCTACTCCCATCCAGAGCCCTGTGAAGCAGGGTAATGAGGCCACTGAAGGGGGGGACACCTGGTAAACAGGTGATGCAGGGGCAGAAGCAATCCGGGGGCAAGCGTCCCAAAGGATCAAGCACGTCCCCAGAGGGGGGACCAGCATCTGCAGCTGATCCAGCTTTTGTGACCAGTGTGCCTGTTGTATACACCCCACTTGGCCTTAATCCCAGGACAGGGAAGCCATATCAAATCCCCAAGAAGCGGAAGAGCACCCCTCAAACTTCACCCACACACACACTGGTTCTCGTGCAGGCATGAGTCCACCCCCACGTGCCACCACCCCACCTGGACCTAGCAGCCCTGAGGCTTCAAAAAATACTGCTGGCTCTACCACACCTGGACCTGGCAGCCCTCAGGCTTCCCAGGACACTGATGGCTCTACCCCAGCCGGGCCTTTCTCGCCCCGAGCCAGTACCCCAACTGGCCCCGACAGACAGCCACCTCCGAGTCATACTGCCAGCCAAGTCTGAGTGTTAGTCCCCCTCACACACATGTGTCTCCCACAGTGGTGCCATGGACTGCCCATTTTTGACACCCTGAGTGTGTTGCTGACCATGGCAGAGTACTGTACCACACATTTACAGTGCTGGATCTCATGTACCTCACCTGCACTGTGTCCTGGCCACTGGCCTTGCTGTTCACTGCTGTTTGCCCCTGGCCTGTGCAGCTTCTCATGTACCTCACCTGCACTGTGTCCTGGCCACTGGCCTTGTTGTTCACTGCTGTTTGCCCCTTGCCTGTGCAGGATCTCATGTTCCTCACCTGCACTTTGGACTGGCCACTGGCCTTGCTGTTCACTGCTGTTTGCCCCTTGCCCGTGCAGGATCTCATGTACCTCACCTGCACTTTGGACTGGCCACTGGCCTTGCTGTTCACTGCATTTTTGCCCCTTGCCCGTGCAGGATCTCATGTACCTCACCTGCACTTTGGACTGGCCACTGGCCTTGCTGTTCACTGCTGTTTGCCCCTTGCCCGTGCAGGATCTCATGTACCTCACCTGCACTTTGGACTGGCCACTGGCCTTGCTGTTCACTGCTGTTTGCCCCTTGCCCGTGCAGGATCTCATGTACCTCACCTGCACTTTGGACTGGCCACTGGCCTTGCTGTTCACTGCTGTTTGCCCCTTGCCCGTGTAGGATCTCATGTACCTCACCTGCATTGTGTCCTGGCCACTGGCCTTGCTGTTCACTGCTGTTTGCCCCTGGCCTGTGCAGCTTCTCATGTACCTCACCTGCACTGTGTCCTGGCCACTGGCCTTGTTGTTCACTGCTGTTTGCCCCTTGCCTGTGCAGGATCTCATGTACCTCACCTGCACTTTGGACTGGCCACTGGCCTTGCTGTTCACTGCTGTTTGCCCCTTGCCCGTGCAGGATCTCATGTCCCTCACCTGCACTGTGTCCTGGCCACTGGCCTTGCTGTTCACTGCTGTTTGCCCCTGGCCTGTGCAGCTTCTCATGTACCTCACCTGCACTGTGTCCTGGCCACTGGCCTTGTTGTTCACTGCTGTTTGCCCCTTGCCTGTGCAGGATCTCATGTACCTCACCTGCACTTTGGACTGGCCACTGGCCTTGCTGTTCACTGCTGTTTGCCCCTTGCCCGTGCAGGATCTCATGTACCTCACCTGCACTTTGGACTGGCCACTGGCCTTGCTGTTCACTGCTGTTTGCCCCTGGCCTGTGCAGGATCTCATGTACCTCACCTGAACTTTGAACTGGCCACTGGCCTTGCTCTTGTCTGACTTTTGCTGCATGACAGTGTGAAATGTAAATAAAAAGAAGAAATGTACTCCTGTTGTCTGCCTTGTCAGTGTCCTTGATAAATGAAAGGGTTACTGTGTGGGTATTGTTTACTGTGACACATGCTCTATTTTCCACTTCAACATTGCCAATGTCTTGTTTCCTCTGATCATGTTGTTTCAACTTTGGTGTCCCAGACTTCTGCATCTGTGTGTGTTGGCTTGGTAGTATGTGTGTTTGCTGTGGACTGATTGACTTCCTGGGTGTGTTGTTGTGTGTGTGATGTTTAGATTGTTGTTGTGTGTGTTCATGGTGTGTCACTCATCTCTGTTTGTTACTGGTATGTGTGTTGTGCACACACTGCTTGGTGTGCATGCAGTGCTGTGAGTTGATGCTGCCTTGTCCTTGTCTGTTGTGCACCCCCTGATGTTTGGCTGTTGTAGCATGTTGATATCTTTGCCTGTGCATGTGTTGTGACTGATGTGGCTGTGTGCAGTGTTTATGTTGTGTTGTGTGTGTCATGCAGTTGATAGTTGCTCTGAGTGTGGTGTTCTATTTTCCTGTCGGTGTGTGTGTGTTCTTGTTGTGTTTGATTCAGGTGTGTTGCCATTGTGGTGTGCCTTACTTGTGTGTCTGTCACATGGACTGAGGTCTATTATGGTTGCCGTGCTTGTTTTATGTGCGTCCTTGGTGTTTTCTCCTCTCACATTTGATGTGTCTATGGTCATGGTTGTGCATGTGCAGACATGTGGTACATTGTGACACCATTTTGAGTGGATCGGTGTTGTGGTATGTCTGTCTATGTGTCATTGTAGGCCCATTTCTGCCTTTTGTTCTCCATTATTGTTTTTAGTGGATGCACTTCTTATATGTGTTGTGGTATGTTGTCTGTGTGTTTTTCATGACTGATGTGGTTGTGTACTCCTGTTGTGTCTGAGCTCCCATAGAATTTGCACTGTTTAGCTGCACAGGTCTTGTCTGTTGTTGTATTAGTTCTGTGTGTGTGTTTTGATTGTGTTCAGTGTTTGACTGTTGTTTTTGTGCGTACAGTGGTACTGCCATACCTGTGTGTGTGTGTGATGTTTGTGGATACCACCCAGGGGGTGTGTTTGATTGTCAGTGTCTTGACTGGATGTTATTGGCAAGCTTCTGTGTGTTTGTCACTGGTGTTGTGTGATGGGTGTGGGGGTTGTGTGAAGGTTCATACTTGTGTTTGACTGTCATGGAGTGTTGCAATGGGCCCTGTGTGTTGTGCTGCTGACATACTCCTGTGATGTATTTTGATTCAGATGTGTGGCTGATCAGGGTTGGACTTCATACACTTCCTTTCATCCCTGTGCCTATTCATGGGTTGCCTTGCTGTCTCCCTGAGTTGTTGCAGTGAGGTGACTGTGGTTTGACTTCACTTACTGTGACTGCCATGTGTGGAGTTTTTGGCTGGGGTGGATGTAATGTGTTCCTTCCCTTGCATGTGATATACACATTCTTGGTGTTCAGCTCCTTGCCATTCCATTTGTGTGCACCTCACTTTGGGTTTCCTATTTGTTGTCCTCCATTGCTGTTGGCTTGTTGTCTGTGTTTGTTGCTGTGTGTCAGTGTGGGGTATGTCTGTGTGACTTGTCAGGCTGTGTGTCCATTGGAGTGTTTGTTCATTATCTGTGTGTGCTTAATTAGTGCTTGGACTCAGTTTACTTGCCACAAGTGTGGTGTTGTTGTGGTGTGTGTGTTCCCCTGGCCCAGTGCTTGTACGCTGTGTGTTGCTCTGCAGCCACACCTGATGAGGCTGTCTCCCTAGTTGTTTGTTGTGTGGTGCAGTGTGTTTGTTCACCTGGCTGCTTTTTGGCCATGTGGGGGCACAGGGAGATCACATGGCATGTCCCTTCATGGTGTGGGTGGGCCTAGTGTGTGGAGTGGGGAGGTGTTGCCCTGTGTACTTTGGGCACTGCCCCTGCCTTGCGCTGGCCCAGGCTACTACATTGTGTGCATTTTTACTCGCGGATTCACCGCTGCGGTCACGTGAACTGGGCATTATTTCAGGATCGCGGACATGGTGGCCTGGGTGTGGAGGGGTGGACTAGTGGCAGGTGGGACATGTGTGGCTACACCTGTGGTTGTGTTCCTGTCCCCACAAGGGTGTCTGGTGGGGGCAGGCACCTTACATCGGACATGGATTTGTGGGTTGTGTTTGTTAGCGGAGTTGTGTGATGGCGTACCTGCGTCCGCGACGGTCCATGGCTTTCTGTAGGTGGATCATGTACAGCGCCGGGAAGACGTGTAGTGCCGGGTCCATGGCGTTCTGTTCTGGTTATCGATTTTGCGCTCCGCTGTGGTGCTTCCGTATGCTCAGAATTGCCGGTTTTTCCGCTGCGGTGGGCCTGGCTGTTTTGCGCATCCTAATTTGTACGGCGGGAGGGACGTCATTGCGTACGGCAGTGGCTCTGGATTGGTTGTCTCCGCCACAGGCGCGTTTTGATTGCGGTCCGAGTTGCACCGCGGCGGTCGGACAATGGGCTGTGTTTGGCCATTGTAATATGGCGGACGGGGGCACCGCTGCTCACGGGCGGAAAACAGCGTTTTATCCCACCGCCAGCATCGTGGAGGTGCATCCGCCAGTCATCGTAATGGACCCCTAGATACAGAAATATAAACGAGTGCTTCCTCTTCTACTTTCTACAAATAATAATTCAGGGTGCTGATTCTCAAAATGAGGCTATGCTTATTACACAGTGCAGAAAATGTGCAATTGTACAACATAGTATCAAAGGACTTCTGGTCCTCAAAAATACATGAGACTTTGCATGAATATTAGAATTAATGTGTAATTCGGTTTAATATAAACAAGTTTTGAAATCCAGTCATGAAGCATCCCAGTATATGTTAATGCACACATGAACATTGATGTGTTCATGATAGAACACTGGCAATAAGACACAGAAATAAATCATTCTGCTTTCTCACACTGAGGAAACGTATAGTGGGATGTGAGCTGAAACCTGAGTGCCACTTATCAATGATTAGAGCCTTCCCATGTTAGAAGTGAGTTGTGACAATTCTATATTATTGGTTAATGAAACATTGAGTATGATATCATATTTAAATCTAGCTTATCCAACCATTCCTTGGCTTTAATCTCTGAAGAAAAGTAATATGTTTTGTCCTTTAGGATAACTTTAGGTTTTGCGAGTAAAAATAACTGTTCCCCCTTGTACTGCAAAGGCTGAATTAACTGCCTCAGATTCCAGCGTCTCTCCACAGTGGCATGGCAGATGTATGGTCTAACAAAAGATGAGCAGCCATCTACTGCTCTTTTTGTATCTGGGCTAGCTCTGACTAAAATGGCCTGACGTAAAAGAAAGTTACCAATAAGACAAGGATGACTATTGGCTTGTCCACTTCTTCTTCCTGGTGCTGTTGCTGCTTAAAGGGAAATCTATATGCCCTCTGGATATCCAGATCCCAGTTCCAGTTAAGTATCTCTGGAAAGGCATTTTTAAATAGACTGACAATAAAGCTCAGAGTGTCATCTTTTTTTAAACCTTGCTCCACTCCCAAGACCCTGAGGTTATTATGCCTTAACCTGTTCTTGAAATCTTCGTGCTTCCAATGAGTGTCAATAAGACGTGCCTCATGGTTCTCTCCAATCGCTTTATTAGCTGTAACATCGGTCTTCAGGGTAACCACCCGGCTTTCTATTTCAGACATTCTGGCTGTGAATTTGGTGCAGGTTTTTGCGACCTTACAAACAGCCCCTTATAGCGTCCTGTTAGTAGCCTGCATTCTGCGACTATCTAGCTTGGTCTCGTCCCAATGGGTCATAACCCCTTGGTATATAGCATCCAAAGTAATCACATCAGGCTGTCTTGCCCCTTCCCCCCATATTACCACTGGGAGTATTTCCGGCAGGTCTTGGCATAGCTGAATAGTCCCACATAAGACCAGTACTGGCTGTTCCTCCGTTAGATGGAGTCATATGTTTTATAGTTTGCCATAAGTCTTTCAATCAGGAGCCATCTCCTCCATCACTTGTCCCACTAGATCCACTCAGTGAGCTGTCATTCCGGCCACCTTTCAGCTCTGAATCCTCCAGAGACCAATTGGATCAATCGGACTGCGAGACTTTTTTTCCACTGTATCATTTTCTGCTGCCCAGATGGTATAATTTTGCTTAGCACTACTTGGAGTTCTCATTTTTCATTCACTAGTTTTTCTACTGAAAGCATGCCTCAGTACTGAGTTACATATTTTTGGTCTGGTGGCGTCTTGGGATCCCTCTCCCAGCGCATCATCTCCTTTATATTTGTCTGTTAATTCTGAGGTTTGCTCAATTTTAGCCATATCAGGGTGCATCAATGTCAAACAACCGTGGCACCGCAATCTTTATGGCCCAGACTGGGTTGATTTGGCTAGTGACAAATGTGGTTGCTGGTGCTGGGTGAGTTGTCTGGTACTTTCCAGGCATCTCATGTTTGTGAGTTGGTATGCCTCTGTGGAAGACAATGCCGCACCTTATGAGGAGCTTTTTCAGTCATTATTAAAAAATCCAGGTGAAATTATTTTTGGAGGGGATTTTAATTTCTTGCAGAATCCTAGATTATATTGCTCAGTAAATTTGAAGAGGCAATTAAAGCCTAAAACTGTGAGGTTTTACAAAACAATAACAAATAAAATCAATTTAAAAAAGTTAAACACACATATAATAATTATGTATATATATATATATTTACTTTAAAACAATTATTAAACTAATGATTTTAATGTATTTTATAATTTTAAAATTATATAAAAATATAAAATATATACATATATATATATATATATATATATATATATATATATATTCACTGAAAAAACCATAGGTTTTAGGGACAGTTATAGTTAGTTGGACATTGCACTCGTACAAAACCTGTGAAATTCCCCCGTTATAGTTAGTTCAGGTAACTATAACTCGCGCCCCACAATGCACTGCTGATGACGTCACATATTACATCACTCATGACATGGTCAGTGACATCACTGATGACATCACTGATGACATCTCAAATGACATCACTGATGACATCACTGATGACATCATCCATGTGATAATTTGATGCATCTTCTCACACCCTAATATAACTTTTGATACACCCACTGTAAATTACAGACTGCCATTGTCAAAACCATAGACACTCCAACACCAATTACTATATACACACTCACTGATTCTTAGGTCTACACACACACATCTACTCACTCACCTGTACAATCACTCATACTTAGATTCACTCAGTACAGGACTATTATATGCACTCATACACCTATATAAACACTCACACACCGCCACTCATCCATAGAGGTACTCACACACCTAGTCAGTCATGCAAAAAATTAAGCACACACCCATTTACTAACCTATACAGTTATACACACCAACTCACTTACTCATACAAATACTAGCACATTCTTCAGTGATGTCATCAGTGATGTCACTGACCATGTCATGAGTGATGTAATATGTGACGTCATCAGCAGTGCATTGCGGGGGCGCGAGTTATAGTTACCTGAACTAACTATAACGGGGGAATTTCACGGGTTTTGTACGAGTGCAATGTCCAACTAACTATAACTGTCCCTAAAACCTATGGTTTTTTCAGTGAATTTCAAAGATTTTTAAATGCTAATTTCTAACTATATCGTGTCTGAAACCTATGGTTTTTTCAGTGAATTTCAAAGGTTTTTTAAATGCTAATTTCTAACTATAACGTGCCTGAAACCTATGGTTTTTAAGTGAATTTCAAAGGTTTTTTAAATGCTAATTTCTAACAATAACATGCCCCGCCCCCTCCCTTCACCACTGTGCAAACGTGCCCGTGGCGCGTTTTAAGTTGGGGGATTAAGTTCCCTTGAATAATGAGGTCCCTGGGGTCCAACTAGCCCACCCTGTACCTCCAGTATGCGCCAGGGAGCTGCGTTGCAGAGAGGTGTTCAGAGGCCACGCCCCTTTTACACCTCTCTGCAATGCAGCTCTGTGGCGCTTTCTGGACGTACCTGGTGGGCTAGTTGGCCCCAGGGACCCTCAGGATTGAAGGGATTTAATTCCCCATCTTAAAACACGCCACGGGGCCTGTTTGCACACATGTCACCTGAAGCCCCGCCCCCTCCCTTCACCACTGTGCAAACGCGCCCCGTGGCGCGTTTTAAGTTGGGGGATTAACTACCCTTGAATCCTGAGGGTCCCTGGAGTCCAACTAGCCCACCATGTACCTCCAAAAAGCGCCACAGAGCTGCGTTGCAGAGAGGTGTAAAAAGGGGCGTGGCCTCTGAACACCTCTCTGCAACGCAGCTCCCTGGCGCATACTGGAGGTTCCTGGTGGGCTAGTTGGCCCCCAGGGACCACCAGTATTCAAGGGGAATTACTTCCAGTTCTTACAACACACTAGGGGGCGCGTTTGCAGAGTGCTGCAGGGAGGGGGCGGGGCCTCCGGCATGATGCCCGTCTTTTTTTTTTTTCGTCTATTTTTTTTTATGGGAGGGTGGCTGCGTGGCCCCCCTTCCCTCGTCCACTTTTGTCCCCGGGGACCCCATCCCCCGGGGCCTGAGGATTTCCTGTTTATTTTTTCTTATTTTTTAAAAACGGGAAGGGGGCCGCGTGGCCCCCCTTCCCTGGGCCTCTATTTGCCCCGGGGACCCCATCCCCTGGGGCATGCCCTCTTTTTTTTAATTTCAAAATATTTGGTGGGGGGCTGCGTGGCCCCCTCCTCAGGCCATTTAAGGCCCCGGGGACCCCATCTCCCGTGGCCGGCCTTTTTGTCCTTTTTAAAAAAAAAAAAATGTAAATAGAATTTTTGTGAGGGGGCAGCGTGGCCCCCCTCCCGGGCCACTAATGGCCCCAGGGACCCCATCCCCCGGGGCCTGGCCACTTGTTGGGGACCGTGGGGGGGTCCCCAATCCCCGCACGGTCCCGCCGGCTCCCCGCATCCTGCGGGAGCCGGCATTGCTTTTCCATAAGGGGAGCTGCTGACATGCAGCTCCCCTTATGGAAAAGCAATCTGCTGCTTCATTGAAGCGAGGGCAGGTTTCCTGCTCTCGCTTCAATGAAGCAAAGCAAGTCTGCAATGTCAGGACGGAGCCGCGAGGCTCCCGTCCTGACATTGCAAACAGCAGTGTCCCGGGGGTAGGCACCCCGGGACACTGCAGGAGCCGGCCCTGGGGGGTGGCAGTCCCCAGGGCCACCACAGGCTCCAGGAGGGGGGCTGTGCGGCCCCCCTCCCTTCAATTGCACAGCCCCGGGGAGGTGGTGGTCCCAGGGGCTTCGGGGGTCCGAAACGGACCCCCACATTTGTTTTCTAAGTACCCCAGGGAGGTGGCGGTCCCCGGGGTGTGTGGGGGGGCTGAAGCCCCCCCACACAGGTGATTTAGAAAAAAAAAGAAGCCCCGGGGAGGTGGCGGTCCCTGGGGCTGCGGGAGGGCGGAGAGCCCTCCCGCACCATTTTTTATTTAAACCCTGGGGGGTGGCAGTCCCCGGGGCTTGGGGGCCTTAGAGGCCCCTCACATAAAATATAAACCCACCCCCCGCATGCCCCCGGGACTTGGGCCACCCGGGGGCAAAATAGCATCGAGCGCGGGAGACCGCGCTTCGATTTTTTATCGGCGGGATCCGTGCACCCTAAGCGCATCCCGCCGATTTAAAAAAAAAAATGCTTTTTCTGCCTTGTGGGACCCCTGAGCAGACCTAGGGGTCAGGGTGTTTCTACCCTGCCCCCTTGTTGCGTTTGGCGACGTGTTTCTGTGCCTCTAATCACGTCGGGATCCGCGCACCCTAAGCGCATCCCGCCGATTTAAAAAAAAAAAAAAATGCTTTTTTCTGCCCAGGGGGTCCTTGTGGGCAGGTACCGCCTCCATTGTAGGCATTACTCTGTCGCCGCCGCACCGGCGGGCTCAAGGAGCCCGTTGGATGCGTGGCAGTCGGTCTTGCCGACTGCCACCAAACCGCCCGCCATCCTAATGTGGCGGGCTGAAAACATGCCTAGGATGGCTGTTAGGTCTCACCACCAACCTACTCAGCCCCAAAATTTTAGCAAATGATATTAATGACTTCTATATTTTTAAAATCGATATTTCTTACCTTGAATTTGATATTCTTGACCACGATATTCTTGCTGTCGATATTTCTGTCACGACATTTAAAACGCGATATTTGTGTAAGTCGACATTTCCAACTCAATATTTTGACTGACACCATCTATCTATGCTACATAAAGGCTAATGCTAATGGCATTTAAATAAAGCTCAGACACAGGCCATTTTCGAATACCCTTTTCAAGAGAACGTAATCCAGCCCTCTTTGTTGAAATTCCAAACATGCTCTTTCAGTATAACCAGTGCTCTTTGCTTTCCTCATAGCCCTCATTATGAGTTTGGTGAACTGGAATTCCTGTGGGGCATTCAGCTTTGCCTGATCAGGTTTTCTCACTTGTGGTAACACCAGATCTGATTTTACAAAATAGAATATACGAGCAGTAAATCACATGAGGATTCAGATGCAACAGCAGCAAGACAAAGAGCAGGCGGTAAATGTGTAAGTTAACCACCTTGGGATAGGGAATACTATGCTGAATACCACACAGCAATTCCACATGTGCACAGAGATTACCCATTTTGAGTTGTTTAACTCGGCATGGTACTGACGGGGCTCTATTGCGTGTTAAAAGTAACTGTAGGAAAGTAGGATCTGCTTCTATGGTTACCCCCACTTTTTGCCTTGTGCTAAGCTGTATTTTGACTAGTCTTACTGGGATCCTGCTAATCAGGACCCCAGTCTATCTGCTATCTCCCTAAGTTGTTGTGTTCAGTACTTAGGTACATCCCACATTGGATACTGGGGTACCCTTATAAGTCCCTAGTATATTGTACTAAGGTACCCAGGGCATAGGTACCCCAGAGTTCTCCCATGGGCTGAAGCATGTATTATGCCACCCATGAGAGACCATTCAAAATGGAACTACAGGCCTGCCATTGCAGCCTGTGTAAGTTGGTGCTGGCACCACTTACTAACGATATAGGTTTCCTTTATCTAGGATAACTGCACTTAAAACGTATAAGTCACCCCTATAGCAGGCCTTTGCAAACCTGAAGGCAGGGTGCTTGGTCCTAAGTGAGAGGGTGTCCCTGCATGAGCAGGACACCCCTGCAACCTATGGAATTCATTCTCCGGGGTTGTCAGTGAAGCAGCCATATACTATATAGAGGGGCACCGCATAATTACGCGATGACCATCTCGAAAACAGTTGCAACAAATTCTATTATATTTGGTGTCAAACATGTTGGAATCATACCCCCACCAGTGTGGGAGGTATGATTCCAAGCACTGGAAGACCCCTCCGTTAGGATCTCAGTGCACAAATGGTTGCTGCCGCCCAGAGACACAATTCTGCCCTCCTGCTGCTGAGCCAAGCTCAAGCAGGGGAAGGCAAAACAATAGGCATCCTGTCACAGGGAGGTGTGACCACCTCCCAGACAGGATTTAGTGCATTAGGATGGGGTGGGTGCCCTTGCCAGTGCCACTAAGTCTGCATGAGGGGCACATTTGGTGTCCCTGTGCATAGTCCAGTTCAAACTAGTTCTGGGAGCCGTTGGCTCCCACTCTGGCACAAAACTGGACAAAGGACATGGGCGCAACCTACCGTCTGTCCAGACCCTCCCCTGGGAGGGCCCCCTGAATCTTCCCAACCCTTTCCCTAGGGTACCTAAGGGCTTACCTTGATGTAGGTCCCTAGATTCATCGTGGGATAAGATTCAGATCAGACACCACTGCACTTCTAGAGTCTGGGCACTCTGGACTTCGCTGGACTTCGTTTGGGCTTGACTTTGTCTCCCTTTCAGTCTGCTGCATTGTCTGTGCCTGTGCATCATACAAGAACCTTAGAAGGCCTGTGAAGCATCAAAGACACCTGAAGAAATCTCCCTTGGAGTGAAGGAGTCACTCCGCTGCATTCGCAGGCACCATAGCTAAGTCAACCACTCTGCAGATCCTGAGCTCCTCCAGACTCCGTGGGCTCTGCAACACAGGTGGTGGTTTTCCACAGCTCCTGAGGCTTGCCCTGCCCTCTCACCAAGTTTGAGGCCAGTATCCCTCGTGGGGGTTGCAATAACCGGACCCCTGTGCACCGTGTCCAATTTGCAGTTGCAAAGGCTTTTTGGCTTTTTTGCAAGAAGATCTTGGGACTCTAAGTAGCCCCAACCTCGAGCACCTCCAGTGACCAGAATCTTCAGCCACAGCGCATCATGTGCATCGTGGCCTGCATCTTTTTTTGAGCTGCTTGATGTCCTCTTGCGACTTCTTTGCCTCCGGCCTGTGGGTCCACTTGAGGGTCACACTTGTTTCTTTTTGGGCTACAATGATTGCTCGGGGCCTGCCCTGACTCCCCTGCTTGTGGTGAGTCCCCTGGACCTTGGTGGTCCCGACGTTGCTCCTTCTTTGATTCCTGCATTGGTTGCATTTGCCAACGCTTGTTGGTGCTTCCGCCGGACACTGACCCCTCAGCACTCGACATCCTTCGTGGGACAGCTCGTGCACAGCTCCTGGTCCTCCTCAGCAATGCCTGGTCCTCACAGCTGCAGAGTCAAGGTCATCGTCATCCATCCTGCAACATCCGACATAGGAGGGTATTCGTCTTCCAAGTCTCCTGGCCACTCCTGAGTGACATAGACACTGTCCCCTCTGCTTGCAGGTACCTCTCATCAAGAATCCATCCTCAGATTTCACCGGACACTTTCTCCTCTTCCAGCAGCGGCACTTTCCTGAAGTCCTCCATTGGGTTTGACTGCAGTTTCCGACACCACTTTACACGTATGCACCCGGCTTCCCTGGTGTAGGTAACATGGGTACTAGGGTATCCACAGGTGGTGTGGCTCTTTAACCTTCTGTCTTCCACAGGGTTTCTTCAGGGTCCACTGGGAAGGGTCCTCAAACTTTAAAACTCCAACTGTGACTTACACATAGAGTTGTACGGAGCACGCAGTCGTGTTCCCACACTGCACACGCTCTCTGTGTGGTCCCTATCTACTCACCTTGGGTGGTTCCTTGAGGTCCCAGCACTTTTACGTCCTCTCGACACTGTCTTGACTGGAGTCGTGGTTCTTATATCACTTTCTTAGTATATGGTTTGGTCCCCCCTGGGTCCACTGTGTATTTCGTGCTATTTACTGTGTTTCTTTGCTGAAGTATTATGTGTGTTGTGCATATCTCCGGGTAGGAGATATGTCTATGTGTTAGAGAGTATTATATAATAAATACCTATTTTTATAAATACTTTGGGGGTCATTACGATGTTGTAACGTTCGCCACCGCCGAGCTGGCGGTGGCGACCGTTACGGTATCGTAACGAGTAATACCCCCGCCATATTATAATGGCGGGGGTATCGCGGCGGACGCAAAGTGCGTCCGCCGCTTTTCCACCGGTCGGCACCGGCCGGGCGGACTTGGCCCCTGATATGGTGGCGGTGCCTAGCAGGCACCGCCATCCATATTAGGATGTTTGCGGTTGAAGGCCTTTCCATGGCGGCGATGCCGCCATGGGAAGGCTGGCAGGGATTTGCTTTGGGGGCCCGTTGCGGGCCCCCGGGGGGTTGGGGGGTGCACTTGGGGGGTACCCCCCTCCATTCCCATGCACAAGGTGGCAGGCACCGCGCGGTGCCTGCCACATTGTGCATGGAAATGCACGACATGTCATTTTGACATTGCGGCGGGTGCTATCCGCCGCACTGTTAACTTGCGGAATGCGACCGCCTGGGTGGCGGTCGCATCCTAATCAGGGCTGCGGGGACCGCCACATGTCTGGCGGCCGGTCCCGTTTCCACTGGGATGGCAGGCGGACTAAAGTCCGCCCGCCATCCTAATCGGCCCCTTTGTGTGGTTCTTTTTCACTTAATCTATACTATAAGATTGCATTCTGGTAAAACAAGCTGCTTTACACTCCTTCTAGACTAAGCCCGAAGGCTGCTCTCCACAGCTACCACTTAGAGAGCTTTCTAAGGTTGTCTAAGACCTCTTAAATCACCATAAGGGTTGTCTGGACTGGTGCAAGGTGCCCATTTACATTAGTGGACATCAAATACCAGGCCAGCTTCTCACAGTAACTATATGCTTGGAGTTTTAACCTAGTCATACCATGGAGCTCATGATCAGGGCCAGAGTTTGAATGGAGGCTATCACATTTAATAGGTCTGCAGTGAATATGTTACGTCTCAAGTATTCCTGGACTCTACTTTGTTGACGGCTTCCACAAAATAGCTGGTGCACAAAATAGCGGTTCACCTCTATTTTGCATTCACCCTGGTGGACATCTCGTCCTTCAAGTAAATTGCAGTTCTGCTGCCCTGCTCCCCCATCTGGCAAGCTGTTGAGCTACCATACACTTAACACTACCTTCACTCCTAAATCTACCTACGTGTGGAGAGCGCAACTTAACAGAATTTATGCTTAAACTGCAGAAAGTCGGTTTGTAATGCTTGTCTGATTTACATGGTCCTTTGAAATGTAGTAAATAACACACAAAGGAACTTCTGGGTCTGATACAGAAAAGGAATTCGCACTATCAAAGTAGTCCTTTTAAAGGACAGTTTCCTTCACCCACCCGTAGGTGGCATGCTTCATCATAGGGTAACTTCCTCACAATGTGAACCTAGTTACAAAGCGGGCTATAACCCCATCACTGAGAAGGAGGAGCTCAGGGATGTTTTGATAGAGAGTGGTATTCTAAATACCGTAGATGAGATGGGAATGGCGAGGGGTGCAGAGCAAGGAAATAGTGATCTAAAACTAGCTCCAAGGTGCGCAAACAACTTTATTGGGACGCCCCTGGGCCATGGTTAAAACTGAGCCTCAACAAGAGGGAATTCAACCTGTCATTGTGTGGTAAAATAGGTCTACATGTTTCAGCCTGACACCCTCACTAGAGGTGTGGCGGCCTTCTGCAAGATCTAATAGAAGCTTCTGCAAAACTGTGAGAAAAATTTAAGTAGAGCTAAATAGAAAACCCTTGGTGAAGTGGACACCACTTAGTCAAGGATCCACAGTGTATCCGCAAATGTCAGGTGCGCATCTCCAACTTAACCTTGGCACAACTCAAGGCGGCAGAACGTCCTTGTGTTAGGGACAGCCTTGACACGAATTGTGCAGCAGCCTTTAAAAGGACTACTTGATAGTCCTCATTCCTTTTCTGTATCAGACCCAGGGGTTCCTTTGTGCGTTATTGTTTACTGAATAGGGGAATTAATCCTTGTGGGTCTCTAAAACTTCCTCTAGCCCTTATAGTGTTGTGATCCTTCGAAATGAAGTGCATTTTGCTTCCATCCTGTTTGACATACTGGGAAAAAAGCTTGCAAACAGGCTCTCTACATTGTTTGGCTGGGGTTAAACATTTTGAATGTGGCACCACAATGTGATTGGTCTTGAAGTTTAACTGATGTATATGAGTTATAAGTAATATTTTACCATAAGTAGTCAGTAGGTAATATAAGAATGGAAAATGATCTAAAGCACAGCTTACAAAAATGTCAGGATAGAACACGCAGATGCTGCTGTATCTAAGCTCAAGCCTAGGCAGAGAGAACAACTTGGCTGCTTGCTGTGTCTAGCATTGCCTCGGAAACAAGAGGAGCATCCTGACCAAGTGTAACTAGAGAAAGATTAATTGATGTAGGATGACCAGAGCAACTGTGCCTGCCATGTAACACTGGGAGTCTGCATTCAGCTAGTCATGAGAAAATCTTAAGATATCCACTTCACAAAAGTGTCAATACTCTATAGAAGAGATTACAGGCTTGAAACCTTGATCAGTATATAATTCCCTAGCTTTTCAGGAGCCTTTTTTGCATTTAGGATGTATGAGTGGTACATAAGAGATTTCTCTTTCACTTTATGTCTTAGGCTAAAATAGCATTGGACAGAGAAGGTTTCTGAAAGTAATTGAAGAATCTCTCTATACCCTGATGTTCACAAGATAATATGGTTCTGAAGTCCTCTATTGCCTTGGTACAGGTTACTATTGACACCCAGCGGGTCTAGGAGGCTCATTGGGCCCCATAAGTGCCCCTGCTACCTGAGACTTTGTCTAACCCAATTCAACTAGTCGCCCTACTTCAGTATTGACTTTGGTGACAAGTTGGAGCTGTGTCAGCTTTCCTTTTGATTTGTATATCAAAATGGACAATCCTTTTGACTTCATTGACTCAATAAGTGCACTTTGAATGAGTGACTGTCTTTTTTTTCACTGTATAAAAAAACACCTGCAATGTGGTTTGGAGTCTCAGTTTACTGTATTAGGTATTTAAGACAATGTTGGCATTTTGCATCAATGAAACTGTAGAACTCACAACTTACTGAATAAAACTGTAACATTTGGCCTGCATCTTAAGTCATTGATGACAAACTTATGCTGGATAAAACTGTAGCATTCTGTCTGGTACCATTAGTCATTGAGCTACACATGCAAAGAAATGAGAACCAAAGCCTCCAAGAGACAAATGAGAACTCATAATCTCTACTTCCTATGACAACTACTCATTGATAGGAGAGACATAATTTGAACTACAGAGCCATACTAACTAATTCCCATAACACTGTTTAGGATTGTATTCCCCCTTGTCACTGAAAGGCGATATGAACTTCTGTCATTATGTTGTGTTCATTAATTAACTGTCCATCTTATCTCCAAGTATTAATAAATTATTCTCTCAAAAACATTTATCTCTAAGTGGACACTGAATTTATTGAGTGTGATTATTTAGCCAAACTGTAAGTCAGATCCAGACTACACCCACTTCTTGATATCTACTTCAAAAAGTAATCTATTGAGAGTTAAGTTTGCAAAAAGGTTATCTAATTAGAGTGTTAAACTAAGTACATGAAAAACCAGTGGTAAATAAGAGTTCCCACCTCACATACTGCCTATTAACCACAGGCTATTTGTGCAGCAAGGGTGCAAGCAGGAAAAGTGTTCTCTTGCCATCTTAAGCTCCTGTGCCACTGCACCTTCTGCACTATTCTTAGATATCTGCCTGCCTTGAGTGCCCCACGGCATAGAGGAAAGGCCCCACAATTGGAGTATTGAAGAAGCGAAGTGTCTCAATTAGACCCAGGTAAAGGGTCTACCCATGAAGTACCATTCACCCTATTTAGAGATCTTTCTGTCAAAGAAGCTAACATGTCTCCCTGCACAGCAGTGCTAGTTTGATGAGCAGGCACCATGTTTAAGGTTCTCGCTCAGCAACCTTTTCAATTAGAAAAATCAGACTCCCAAAGCAGTAGTTTGTTTTCTCTAAGCAAGAAACAAATGCCCCTGATGCAACAGAAGGTTTTCTTCTGCATATTTAGAACACTCTAAATTTGTCATCACCCAGGTCCATCAGGCCTTACTTGGGGGCAATGACACAGAATATGGCAGAATATTGACCATAAAATGAGCATGTTACAAAAATATCATTGTCATTAAACCAATTATAAATATTCTAACTTTAAATATATATGATGTAAAGTACAAAATAATTGTCTACAAAAATATTATAAAGCAAATACCAAAATTGTAACATTTAAAATGTATTAATAATTGCAAATAATACTATTTAAACTTTAAAAAGTTGAATTCATGTCATAAAAATTAAATATATTAGGTTTATTTTAAATAGTAAGGTCAAAAATGGTTTGTGTGTGTAACTTTTATTTAAAAAGTTTCAAATATTTTAAGTGCAATTTAAGAAAATTATATTCTATTTAGCAAATTACTTTTTAACAACAGTTTATTTAATATCAGCATATAAATTAAATCAAATATTTTACATAAAAATAGATGATTGTAAATTTGTTCAAAACCCTGCATTTAATTCAATTAATTAAAAATATCACAATCAATATAAAAAAGATTAATAAGTATTATTAGTATTTACACTACAAATAAGCAAGTTTACATAATCATATATAACTAACATCATGCTATTTAAGACGTTATTTAGGATGATGAGCTGTAGGGGGTTCTAGAAGCAGATGGGAACCTTTCAAATGAAGTGACCCTCTGGCACTGCAAATAGCATCCTTCACAATGGAGTACTGTCTCTAGTTTCTGCACATGCAATGGGCATATTTATCCAACTGTTCCTCTAAACCAAACCCTAAATATTGGAAGAATGGTCAATCATATAGATTCTATTTTATTGCAAATCAGTCTGTGGTCCTTCCTTAGACATTTTGAGGTCATGTCAGCAGTAGAGAGTGACCATGAACCATTGGTTGTAATGTTGAGGAGAGATCTATTTGTGAAAACCTTGGGCTGTGATGAATATAAATGTAGACAGTCCAATGATCACAAGATGGACCGGACCATGTAGCAAGTAATAGGAATGGGATTGAATGGTTTGCCCCATCACTGGAAAAACTGTGTGTAGTTAATCATACTGACTGTAATGAAATTGTATGCTATGAAAAAACAAGGAGACCCAAATACAATTGGTCAGGGACCTATGGGTAATTGAACTATTTCTAAAGACAGTGGTCCCCAGACAGAAAATAAGTTATAAATCAATAAATATAGACCCAATCAGTACTATATTGTAGACATCTGTCCAGCCGGACAGATATTTAATATGCAGTCAAATAATGTTTACAGACAATAAACATGGAACAGTTTAAGTGGGACACAAGCCTGCATCCAACTTAGCAAGAAAGACGTACAACATAAAGTAAGGGGTTCAGGCAAAGGAAATTGTTTGTTTCAAGCACATTTCTAATAGAACCAACAGAATATACATGAGACACAATTACATAGAAATTAGAACATTTTCAAAGGGTGTATATGGTGTACAAGGTGTCGACGGCGTTTCGATCCCTTAAAAGAATAATGGGATCATCCTCAGGACATTATAAATAACATGCCTGTTTTCATATGGCTTAAATTGCCAACGTGAAGAATGGAGCTGTGACAAAAGGTCTTGAGAATCAAGAAGAACGGAAGGCCACCGGCATAGGATCTGTAGGGATGGTGGTCTTAGTTATAATCCTGGGGAGTATGCACCGGAGTCAAGGTTCCGGTTAAGGAAGTTCCATTGTGGACATAATTCCAATGAAAAGCAAGCCGCATTTGCGGTCTTGAGCCGTAATACAGGCCAGTGCGAATGTAATCTAGGGTCCGTCACAGCCTGGGTGTTTCCGGTCACAGAATTGTAATGAAATTGTAAGCATTTATTGTCAGCTGTTTGAGTCATTAAACATGCTTCTTAGGGCCCGATTATGATGTCGTTAGGAAACAGTCCCGAACGAATCGGTTCCGGACTAGTTTCTAAATGAATCGGGTCCTGTGAGTCCGGAGAACCGATTATTATGCTTCCCAACATCGTTCGGTCGGACTCGCATTTACTTCAATGGGAGCCTGTGTTCCGAACGAGAACACAGGTTCGCATTGAATAAAGGGGTGGTTGGGGAAAACCTTGCACCCTGTGGCGGGCACCCCATGGTGCCTGCCACATTGTTCATGGTTGGGAAGAGGGGTCCCTTGGATACCCCCACGGGCTACATTTGTACGCCTATGGGTGAAGGGGGGCCTGCAACGGACTCCCAAAGACTGATTCCGGCAGCCGTTTCGTCTCGGGCAAACCGATTCGGAACGGCTGTCCGAATCAGTCATCATATTTGCTTTTCCAGAAACCGTGTCCATAGAGTTGTACGAATTGGCTCTGAAAGACTTGGGCTGTCCGGATGCCTTTTGGAACCGATTCGACCTGCTCGAACGCTTTCTGGACATCGTAATCGGGTATTGGGAAATCTGTACTATTCAGTGGGAAACAAGGGTTCTGAATCAGATTCTGCAATACCGAACCCCATCTGTAGCCTTTCCTATCGACATCGTAATCGGGCCCTTAGTAGGGAAATAACATTGGTTAAACTTTTAAGAGCAAATCGGCACTCCTGACATAATAAAGATTTGAGACACACAAAAACAGCTTTTAATGGCATTAAGGAGGGAGAGACTGGGACTCATAGAAGATAGAAGGTGGTATAGGACTATTTATAAAGAGAGAAAGGAGAGCTGACATGGAACAGAAATAAGCGCTGTTAATGGAATCATTGAAACCTAATGACACGTATGCTTTCTGGCATAAAATCAATGTAGGATATCTGCCCTTTCTGTGTCGCCACCCCATATTTTTTACCTTTTCTTGGACCCTATATTTGTGCTGACTTTAGAACTGTGTGACTTTAACCCTGCTAAAGAATGGCAAAGTGCATGTGCATTCCCTTTAAATATGGTTGTATTAGCATATTCCTTATTGGTATATTTAACTTATTTATACGTACCCAGGTCCTGTAAGTTAAATGTCACCAGTGGAATGCAGCACTTATTGTGTCATACACTACATTGGCAGTGCAAAACATGGCTTCAGGCCTGCTCTGTTTAGCTTGACTTTCAAAAAATATTAGGGAAAAGTAACTTTTAGAACAATACCATTTCCATACCTGAAATTCCTGGAGGTTAATTTTCATTTGGCATCAAACTTCTCAAACTTCTCACAGTCAGCAATTAGCATTTGAATAGATGTGAAAAGGGTATGTAATCACTCCCAGCAGCAAGCAATAGACTGAACTAAATTGAATAAGATGACTACTCAGAATCTCACAGAATATGCACAGTCTGGGCTGTCAGCATCCTTTTGGACACTACAGCTAGCAAATCCTGCTTGAGTGTCAAATCCCACTTGAGAGGTCTGCTGGGTTTACATATAACACTGGGGGCCCACTTGAAAGGACGGAAAAAGGGTGACAAGACAATCCTTGTGTATCCACTGATTGGTCGCTGATGAAACCTGCTTTATCCTACTAGACATCTGGCTTTGGGTTTATTGCGGGTACAGTAGCTACCCCAAACTGGATTTTAGTATTAGGTTTGGGATAACACTAGGATTACAGTACTCTCCGCACACACATCCCCAGCCCTCAGAGCTCAAGCTGAAGGTGGCCAAAGAGGCTCACCATCTTGAAAATGCCCAAAGTGGGTAGGGTCCAGGGAGCCTTTACCATATTTGTTAGGGTGTGTGCAGGAGTCATTCACACCCACTAGCAAATGCAAGGCATAAATGGGGCACCACCAGGCACCCACTTCTAAACACTCCTAAACCTGCAGAAGAACAGAAGAGAAATGTACCTGCTGTCTGTGTTCTGAGAGGAGCTCTGAAGGACTGAGATCACTCCATCTTGTACCCAGGACAATGAAGTGGACTCCAAGGGTCATACGGCTGATCTCCTGTTATTGGTACAGATATTCAACAAGCTACAGCAGGATTTTCCTATAACTGTCCAGCTGACCAGTTGCAATTGGACCTGGACTGGACCGGACCACCTGTTGGTTTCTGCCTGACACCCTGCATGTCTGTAAGTACCTCAACTGGCACTCAAATTCACCAATATTGGTCTGATGTCCATTGCAACACCTGAGACACACATATTACCTGATGTTTGAGTGAGACATCTTGAAAATATGTATTGGTTAGCATCAGAAGTGCACTTATCCAATGTTGCTGATCCTCCACTGAGCTATTCACCGAAAAATCTCATGTTCAATTTACCGATAATGGAGCTATTTCCTTGATGTCTTTAATCTCCTAAAACCAGGATAGGCACCAGGGATAGATTAGATAGCTGGATACATATTAAAGGCAGAGACAAAGGACTGGGCTCCATACTTCTTTGCAGTTTTTTAATGCAGTAGCGACTGGGCCACTGATCCCGAACTCTTGACTGGACGCTGAAATAGTCCCAATATATAAAAGAAAAATTCATCAGACCCAAAGAAATTTAGGACAATTTGACTTATTGATAACTCACAGAAGGTTTTTGACAGATGCATTCTGAAAAGGCTTAAAGCCTGGTTTGGATATCATGCCACCTTATCTCTCTTTCAAGTGTGCTGCTTGATAGTGTAAGCACAATAGATAAGGCATTAAGGGGCATATTATCAAGAACGGCGATTATCAAGAACGGCGATAATGGGCTTGATAATATGCCCTAGAGAATTCCAATAGAAGCCCATGTTCACACCAGAACATGGACTTCTATTGGAATTCTCAAGGGCATATTATCAAGCCCATTATCGTCGCTTTAGCAGCAGTTTCGTGCCGCCAAAGCGGCGATAATTTTTAACGCCGTTCTTGATAATATGCCCCTTAGGTTCCAGTTGATAATATGAAAGAGTGCCATTTCAGGTAAATTGCCTTTATTTATGTTTTTTGTTTATTTAAAATCCATGATTGATACCATACTTACTGCATGAGGTAAATGTGTGAAAAGACCCCTTAAAACTGATTATTTGTGTACATATTGGCAATTATGCAACTGTGTGTTCTGGGCCAACAGTGAAGACTAAATCACGTTTTATCACAGTTTTCTGTCAATCTGGGTGTTTGTCATGGCTATGTCTTGGCCTCAACACTATTTATTATTTGTCTAAATAGTGTACCAGAACAACTTTCAGGTTGCATTCATGATGTAGCTACTGTAGCTGGTGAAAGAAATGTCACACTTTTGTTTACTGCTGATACCCTTTTGATATCGGAAACAGCCATGGGAGTCCTAAATTTGCTCAATAATTTTTCTAAATTTTGTAGCAAGAAGGGGTTATAGATCAATGCTAGTAAAGTGAAATTGATGGTTTTTGATGGCCCTAAATGCTTAAGTGTGCAATAATGATAGATAACATGAAAGAAGATCATGCACACAAAGACAAATTGGATGATTTGGACACATTTCTAAATGATGTTTCAAGTGGATTAATCAAATTGAAAAAAGTATGATAATTTTAAAGCACAGAACAAAGTTCATTTGTGCCTATGCTAAACACCTAAGCTTTAATGTCATCTCACCACTGGTTGAAGTCTATAAAGCACAGGCACAAACAGCTGTACTCTATCAATATTAAGCAGTTAGAGGGAGTTGGGATGAACATTTTAAGGAGGGAGTGCACGACCCACTTAAATAGCCTCTTAAATCATGTCCCAGGCCTGCCATTGCAGCTTGTATGGAGTTTTAGAGTGCCAAGTCAATTAGGCAATAGAACACCCTTGCCAGGTCCAAACACCCTTTTTATTACATATAAGTCACTCCTAACATAGGCCCTAGGTAGCCGATAGAGTAAGGTGTATTATAATTCGAAGGTTGGGCATGTACTTTTAGGTTTTACATATCCTGGCGGTAAAAAACTTCATTTTTCACTACTGTGAGACTGACATCTCCCAGATGATAACATTGGGTGCCTTATTATATTTAACAAGTGCTAACTTTTGATTGGGAACAGGCAATGTCTGAGAAATTGTCATTTGAAATCCAAAGGTAATGTCGGATTTTAAGTTACAATTTTGAAAACTCCACTTTTAGAAAGTTTCATTCAGGAACAGGGGTTGGGCCAGTACTGCGTCAGCAAAACTAGGCCACTAGAACCAAGAGCAAAACTACAATTGCCAATGCTGATGATCCTTTAACACATTCAACTTTATTCTTTGTGGTCACGCAAATACATTTCTGCGGCCAACGTTTATTTTCTTTGTGTTCAAAAAATCTTTAAATCATTTCATCACAACAAAATCATAGACAGTTGACCAAAACACATCAAAAGCATGATACAACAATCATCAATATTAGTAACCCACAATACATTTAACAAAACTCAAAACTAGTACATGTGAATTTACGCAAACAAAACATTTCAAACTGTGTATAAACAAAAAACAACACATATATCCTGGCTCTGAATTTGATCACCCACTGGGATCTAAGATGATTTTTTTCATTCAACCTGTTAGACTTTATCCAGAGGTCCTCACGCAACCTATATAAAACCTGGCTATTGACATGGACTTATCTTTTCAACCATTTTTTCTATATATATTCCCTGTGCGCCAGTGATATCTTTACAGCACACTTTCTAATGTTAAACACTGTCGCCGAGTTTCGAGCCCAGTATGATTTTGGGGATTCTCTTCAGGACTCAGAACAGCTGGATACTTATTGTGAGTTCATAGACTGGTGGCGGAGTCCTACAAATTTCTTTTGTGTGTATGAGTTTGGAGAAATTCTATTCCAAATGGTTTAGAACTGACTTCCTCTTCATAGGATCCTTCTTTAACAAGGAACCAGGGAGATAGCAAGTTTTTGTTTTTCACTTCAAAGCTTTTCATTGAGAGCTCATAGCTTCGCTGGGAACGCAACACAGATGGAAATCTTTCCGGGGAATAAATCAGTCCTGAAAGGGATAGAACAGGATTTCTCAACCATACGTCCCATAATGATTTGTTTTAAAATGCAATGTGGGTCACTGGTATTGATGAATGTTTTGTAAAGCTTTTCATGTGTGTTGGTCAACTCTCTCTGATTTTGTTGTGATAAAATGATTTAAAGGATTTTTGAACACAAAATAAACTGTGGCTACAGAAATTTATTTGCAAGACTGTGAAGAATACAATTGAATGTGTTAAAGGATCTTTAACATTGACAAGTGCAGTTCTATCCTTACTTTTAGAAAGTTGGCATTTTCCTGCCGTATTTGGTACCTTCAGCCCATTTCTAGGTCATATGATTGGATGTAGTTGGACTTTATCTATTTTTCCCAGACAGCCACATAATAGAGGGATTAGGTGTGCCTGGATGGGTCAGCATTCGCAGGATGGGGAGAAGAGCTGGGCACAGCCCCTCTTGCAAAGCAACAGGCTGTGGCCGGCCTTCAGACAAATGACTTGACACCACTGCATTGTTCATGCAGCCAGCTTTGGGCCAGGGCAGGGGAGGCAGGAAACCTCAAGCACTTCAAAAGGAATTCTCTAAAAGCTACTCCTACATCAATGAAGGAATCAGATATATAAATAGGTCCTCAGACCCATCCTTTAGTTGATTTCTGGACCTGCTATGTTCCTTTCCACAACAGCAAATCCTGTTAAGAGGTCCTTTGTAAAAGGGGTATTTTCTCATTCAAAAAAGTGACTAAGTCCAAACAAAAAATGTAATGGCTATAGTGGTTGACCTCTAAGCTGGGGAACTGGGTTCGAGTCTCAGCAGGGACGCTCAACATTCTGTGATTCTGGGCAAATCACTTAATCTCCCCGTGCCTAACAAAAATGAATGTGTCCCTCTGTAACATAACTGGTGCTCATGTAAAGTACTCTGATACCTTCAGGTCGAGTTTGCGTTATAGAAAACTCCCCCCCAAAATGCACTTACTCCCAGTCAAAGACATTCCCTCTTCGGTTACTTCCTGCAGCTTAGCACTGCTGAACTTTACCTTCTCAGTACACTTTTTTTCAAATTTCTTCTAAGTCCGAAGGTAAGAACCAACTTGGCCAAATTCACTTTTTCTATTTGACTTGCCCTCCATCGTGGTTGGCCATATTTTTGACTTTGACCCAGTCTCGCTCGACTAGATGTCCATGGTTGGTGCTTTGATCTTTATGGGGCTAGTTTTAACTTAAACTTTAAAAATTCTTAAATCCTGTTCCACTGATTGAATTTTTGTCATTTTGGTGTAAAATAATTTATGAAAATTTACTCAATTTTTCTAAATATTTCTTGTATTGTGTTTTCACCTTATTGCTGTTTGTATCCTGCATAAATATTTTACACATTGCCTCTAAGTGAAACCTGACTTCTTCTGCGCCAAGCTACCAGGGGGTTAAGCACAAGTCAATTTAGTGACTTTTGTGGTTCACCCTGACAGGGATTGTAGTTGTTGCTTGTGCAGTGTTAACACCTGCACCCATCCTGGTCATCAAATGTTGCTCCTTTTTAGGAGCATAAGCCCTTAATCACCAATGGTGGCATGCCTCATGTTCGGGCTGTGCTCCTCGTTGGGCCAGGGCTGCAAAGGGGTACTTTTCCGGAGATCTTTTAGCAATATCTCTAGGCTAGGAACATTAATTTTAGTGAGTTATGAGTCTTAAGGTCAATGTAGATTGGTATTTATACTGTTAAAATTACTGCTTATTCTAATTTTATTCTTGGAGTCTCTGTCAAAATCTAAAACCACACAACAGATCACAGGAATAATAATTATTCCATAATCACTAAAACAAAGGTCAACATGTTTCAGACCTAATCTGTCCCTAGGTGGATCAAATGCAATTCTTCAGGACCTGCTAACTACCTATTCTACCCAGGTAGGGGCCAGATGGTCTGGTAGTGAGATTGTCCTACCTACTAAGTGAACCCTTTGGAATGTACAAACTTACACCCACATGATGGATGTATTTTTTATTGCATCACGTTGACGACCCTAATCAAAATGTAAAAGGGCCCCTTAGGATTAGCAGGATCTATGACTATCCATCGGTCATTGACCTTCTGATAGTCTACTGCATTTTGCCTATCCGTCTTCACCTTCCTGAACCAGGAGCACAGCACAATGAGGAAGCATAACACCATTAGTGGGTGAGGGCTTGTGCTCCTAAAAAGGAGTCACTTTTGATAAACCGGACCGGTCCAGACCCATTGGCTGGAGTCCCCCCTTTTTAACAGAAGAGTGAGCTTGTTTGGTTTGAAATGTATGGATAAACGGATGACCCGCGCTGGACCGATAAAACCCTCCCTGCTCCTTGAGGATTTATAAATAGTAATGTTCAAACCCAGCCTCAATGAGAGCAAAGGGCAAAGTACCAAAAACTCACAAACTAATCAAAAGAATAAACTGGATATAATACCAAATATGAAGACCATGGCTAGAAAAGTACCTTATACTATAATCATCAAACAACAGCGAAAACACAATAATAAAATCTGGTAATAAGGCAATACTTTTTATTCCAATCCTGGACCTAATTATGTTAGTAATCAGCACGAAAAGAGAAATCAGAATCAGCATTTGTCTAATAAAGATGCACAGGCATATCTCCATCAATGTTCAATCCCTTTCTATTCCATGTGTCTATTATCAGTATATATTAGGGCCACTGGTGTAATGAAACTTGAAGGGGGCTCCTGCAAAGTACATGGAGGGCGCTGTTGGACTTGGCCCTTTTTGCAGGGTCATCCCTAAACTTTTTGCCTTCCTCCTATATTTTTTCTGACCTGTTGTTGGCTGTTTTATGACTCTGGGCACTTCACCACTGCTGATCAGTGCTAAAGTGCATATGCTCTCCCTATTGTAAATTGTGTTATGTATTAGTGACTCCATGATTGGATGGTTGGTTTACTTGTCAGTCCCTAGTACAGTGCACTGAGTGTGCCCAGGGCTGGTAAATCCAAGGGCTGGTTGTGCCACCCACCGAAGCAGTTTGTAAAGTGTGTCTCAGGCCTGCCATTGCAGAGCCTGTGTGCAGCCTAGGGCTGCCATGTCGACTTGGTGAGTGCACCCACTTACCAGTCCCTAAACCTTCCCTTTACTGCATGTTGGTCACCCCTAAAGTAGGCCCTAGGGCAGGGTGCATTGTAAGTATAAGGTAGGACATGCCCTGGTGTGTGTGGCATGTCCTAATAGTGAATTACAGCCATTTTCGTTTTTCACTATTGCAAGGCTACCTGCTCCCCATAGGCCAGAATGGGCAGTTTGATTATTACAGCTTATAATCCTAACTGACCCAGGGAACATGGTAGAAAAACGAATTTAGTATGCCTGAACTCAGAATGATAAAATACATCTTTTAGTGAAGTTGATTTTAATATTCTGTGTTTGAAAATACCACTTTTAGAAAGTAGGTATTTTCTTGCCTAACCTTCCAAGCCTGCCTCTGCTAGGTTGTGTATTCCTTGTCTGGAGTTTGAGTGACAGGGGCTGGGGCTGCGGGTGGCTCCAGGAGACAGGGTGAGTCAGCACAGGGCTGAATAGAGAGATCTGCATCTAGAGTGGAGGGAGGAGTTGCACCTGGGTCTGAATAGGGCTGTGCCTGCCTTCCACAATGCTGGCTCCCCTCCTGCTGGGCGGCTGAGCACTCTGCCCCACATTCTGAAAGGAAAGAAGGAGTCCTGTAAACAAAGTGCTCCAGGACTGACCAGAACTGGTTTTGGACTAGGCAAAGGCCTCTCTGTCTTCAGAGAACAAAGAGATAAGGTGTATAAAAAGGGGACCCAGACCCCTAGGAAATTAGATCACTTTTGGGAAACAAGAAGAAACCTTTGCTGAGGAGCGGAACCAAGAAGAAACTGAGGAGAAGACTATCCCTAAGCTAGAGGGATCTGCCTGCAGTGGTTGCCTGACTGCCAAAGAAAGGAGAAGGGAACTTTGTGTGTACTTTCATCAACTTGTGAAGGATCTCCAAGGGCTTGATTTCAGAGCTTGCCTCCTGCTGAAGTCTCAGGAACAACAGACTTCACCCACCAGCTCCCCTGTATTCCCTTGCTGGGAATTTGGACCTTCTGACACACTTGCGTGTTGCTGGGAGCTGGAAGCGCGACTCAAGACGAAGAAGCATGTCGCCGCCGCAGCCGCTGCTTCTCGCATCGCCGGAGAAGAGTGTAGACGACGCATCAGACGCCAGCGCATCCCCGAAGAAGCGCGCCGCTGACACCCTCGCATCCTTCGAAGCGCCTCGCAGCACCGGAGAAAAGTGTCTCCTTCGCATCAGACGCCGTCGCATCCCCGGGGCAGAGCATCGACCTCGCATCAGACGCCGACGCATCGCAACACGAGGCGCCCCACATCCCAGGAGAAAATCGTCGACCTCGCATCAGACGCCGTTGCATCGCCAGGGAAGCATGTCGCAGGGCCTGTCGGGGCTCCAAAGATTCATCGAAATCGCCTCACGGCCGTCGGGCGTGCACGCATCACCCCTTCGTTGTCGCAACATCAAGAAGACACCATTTTGTTTCTTTGCACCAGATCTTCATCGCATCGCGGCGCTGCTTGTCGCATCGCCACAGAAGCGCAGTAGGAAACCGACGCATCACCTCCCCACGCCGAGAAGAACCGACGCATCACCGTCCCCTGCGCATCAGTAGGGAACCGACGCATCACCGTTCTTGCGTGTAAGGAACCGACGCATCACCTTCCCTGCACCCCTTTTGTTGTATCGCGTTACGCATCTCAGGTACATTGAACGCAAAGTGTCGCATTTCCATTTTAAGAGACCCAAGCTAATTCTACCATCTTTAAAGTACAGTATTGTGGATTATTTTTGTCGTTTATGGTCTTGTGGTAAATCTATATAAAATATACTTATTTTTATAATACAACCTGTGTGGTGTCCATTTGTAGTGTTGTCACTGGATTACTGTATGTGTTCACAAATGCTTTACACACTGCCTCTGAGCTAAGCCTGTCTGCTCGTGCCAAGCTACCAAGGGGGTGAGCAGGGGTTATTTCAGGAGTGTACCCCCTTACCCTGACTAGACGCAAGGGTCCCTATTTGGTCAAAGGTACCTACCTCTGCCAACTAGAGACCCCCAGTTCTAACATTGGTGGTCAGCGGTGAGGATTCTGGACTTGCATTTGTGACTCATGTACAGTGATTGGTGAACACTACCTAGTGAGTGCAGACCAAAACGCAACCACATACTTTTGGTAGATATTCTTTTCTGGGACTTTCTATTTCTCTAAAAACTGCCAAGTTTAATCACCATGGATACACCAGCATCCATAGCATCTGTTGATTGTGATTGGGGGAGGAGAGTAACTTCCCCAGCAGTTAGCAGGGTTTCTGCCCAAGGTCTGTCCCCAGAGGAGCTGGAGGACAGAGAAAAGAGTAGGATGCATGAGATGGAGCTGACCAAGCTCAAGTTAGAGGGGCAGTTGGAATTTGAATTGCAATCTAGAAAGTTGGCCTTAGAAGAGAAAAGAATGGATCAGGAGCATGAGTTGAGAATGAGGGAGCTTGATTTAAAGCTCGAGAGGCTGGAGGCCATGAGTGTCTCAGCCCAGCAACAAGAAATGTGTGTAGCTCAGAGAGTCAGCTTTGCTGAGTTGGAGGGGGAGTCCAGCTCAGATGGTGGCAGCAAAATTATGTTATCTAGTGCTGAGGGAGTAGTACACACACCCAGAGATGTGGCGCCTGACTTGAAGGAGGGGGTTAATATACACCAGGAGGTTCCAGGATATGAGGTAGCTCTAGTGGTGCGCAGTGTCCCTGAGGTGGATTGGGAACTGGCACAGGGGTTCATAGTCCTAGTGGTGGGCGGGACACTCTACTGACTCTAGATGAGAGGTGCAGGGAGAGGGGTTGAAGTCCTGGTGTGTGAGTGTGAAGACCGCCCAGAAGAGTGTGGGTTGAATGACAGAGACAGTCAGATACTGTCTTGCCAATCTCAGGAGAGTGGTGTGGAGTACGTGTGCGAGGCACTGGATGGTGAGGTGAAGGATAGTTTGGTTAACCCCTGTGGGGGGCTGTGTGATCCAATTGTGGGAGAGCATATTGTAAGTCCCTGTTTTCCAGAGCAATGCCAACACCTGTTGGAGAGTGAGTTCTCTGACCCCAGGGAGCTCACAAGGGAGGCAGACCTTTTGGTGGATTCCAGAGGGTCTGGAGAGGCATTGGGGAGTGACCCTAAGAGGAGTGGCTCAGGTGTCTTCCAACACAGAGTGGTGGGAGAGGTTCAGTGTAGCCCAGCTAGGTCCCGTGGTAGTGGGAGGGATGTAGGGACTCACGTCCTGTCTCAGTGGAGAAGGAGTGAGTGTGGGGCTGCGTGTCCCAAGGTGCCCGAAACCCAGTCTCAGAGCCTGGATGGTTCTCTAAGGGAACACCAGGTAGGGAGCCTAGGCTGCCCTAATGGGCCGCCTGTTGAAGAGGATCTCCTAGTGTCTAGAGAACCTGGAGCGTCTGTAAATGGAGCTCCAGTGTTTCTGGTGTCTGGCAGTGCCACTCCTAAGTGGAGGGTGCAGAAGTCCAGAGTGAGGGGTGAGAGGGGGAGAGAGTCCCCAGTGGAAGAACCAGTGGGTCAGGGACCAGCCAGAAGGGCTGAGTCACCAGTGAATGACCATGGTGACACCACTTCTGTCCTGGGGGATCTTCACGCACTGTCAGATGGACAGGGGTCGGGAGATCTGCGCCAGGCAGACTGTCACACAACACATGAGAGATGTGTTACCCTCTGGGGGGGGCATGCGTGCTCCCCAGGAAGTCCTGGTGCGCCAGGCAGATTCTTACACAACTCTAGAGGAGTGTGTTTCCCTTGGGGGGGGGGTGGTGTACCCTCCCAGAAGTCCTGGGTTGCCAGGCACAGGTCCAGACTAAGGGTACAGACCCTGGGTTGGGAAGCCAGGTTCAGGTGTTGTCTGACCTGGAGGGTGGGACAACTGTAAACAGTGTCCTGACCGGTTTGTCTTCTGGGGGTACCGCTCCTGATGGGAGGGGGAAGTACTCTGGAAGGGGGTGCAGAGGGAGGGAGTCCTCTTCTCTGACCCCGGTTCAACTGGAGGGTTTAGACCCTAGATTGGAGGACCAGGTTCAGGGTGTCCCCCCTGAACTGGACGCCCAGTTGCAGGATAGAACCCCTGAACTGGTGGGCGCATTGTTCAGGACACCTGCCACAGGTGCCCTGGCAATTCTAGAAGGGGGTACCACTCCAGGTGGGAGGGTACAGAGCCCCAACAAGGAAGAGGAGGACCGGGTGTGGGAAAGCCCACCCCAGTCTCCAGTCCAGCCGCTGGGTACAGGCCCGGGGCTGGTAGGTCAGTGTCAGGATGTCATACCTGACCTGACAGGAAGGAGAGTGGACAAAGGGTGCCAAGCACCTGGGGCTACTGCCCCCCGCTCTCTGATGCCACAGAGGTTTGAGAGCCCTGAGAGGCATAAGGCCTGGGTCTCATCCCTGACCACTGTCAGTGGCCACTGTGGCTTGCTGTCTGTCTGTTGGGACACACCTGTGAGCAAGTTAAGGTTAGGTGCTGCACAGATGGTGTCCCCAGGTGAGGAGAAGGATTCCCCATGGGTTAGCTTGGTGGGCCCTGAGAGTATGGACAGAGGGATCCAAATAGGTTCAGATTGGCGTAGAACTGGAATATGCCCCTGCTGTTGCAGGCCAGGGTCCATGTTCTATCGCCCAAAGCAGAAAAGCCCATCAGGGTAGTGATTGGTCTCCCCTGCGTTTTGGGTGGAAGGGGGTTGTGTTGGACTTGGCCCTTTTTGCAGGGTCATCCCGAAACTTTTTGCCTTCCTCCTATATTTTTTCTGACCTGTTGTTGGCTGTTTTATGACTCTGGGCACTTCACCACTGCTGATCAGTGCTAAAGTGCATATGCTCTCCCTATTGTAAATTGTGTTATGTATTAGTGACTCCATGATTGGATGATTGGTTTACTTGTCAGTCCCTAGTACAGTGCACTGAGTGTGCCCAGGGCTGGTAAATCCAATGCTGCTGGTGGGCTTGCAGCACTGGTTGTGCCACCCACCGAAGCAGCTTGTAAAGTGTGTCTCAGGCCTGCCATTGCAGAGCCTGTGTGCAGCCTAGGGCTGCCATGTCGACTTGGTGAGTGCACCCACTTACCAGTCCCTAAACCTTCCCTTTACGGCATGTTGGTCACCCCTAAAGTAGGCCCTAGGGCAGGGTGCATTGTAAGTATAAGGTAGGACATGCCCTGGTGTGTGTGGCATGTCCTAATAGTGAATTGCAGCCATTTTCGTTTTTCACTATTGCACGGCTACCTACTCCCCATAGGCCAGAATGTGCAGTTTGATTATTACAGCTTATAATCCTAACTGACCCAGGGAACATGGTAGAAAAACGAATTTAGTATGCCTGAACTCAGAATGATAAAATACATCTTTTAGTGAAGTTGATTTTAACATTCTGTGTTTGAAAATACCACTTTTAGAAAGTAGGTATTTTCTTGCCTAACCTTCCAAGCTTGCCTCTGCTAGGTTGTGTATTCCTTGTCTGGAGTTTGAGTGACAGGGGCTGGGGGTGGCTCCAGGAGACAGGGTGAGTCAGCACAGGGCTGAATAGAGAGATCTGCATCCAGAGTGGAGGGAGGAGTTGCACCTGGGTCTGAATAGGGCTGTGCCTGCCTTCCACAATGCTGGCTCCCCCTCCTGCTGGATGGCTGAGCACTCTGCCCCACATTCTGAAAGGAAAGAAGGAGTCCTGTAAACAAAGTGCTCCAGGACTGACCAGAACTGGTTATGGACTAGGCAAAGGCCTCTCTGTCTTCAGAGAACAAAGAGAAAAGGTGTATAAAAAGGGGACCCAGACCACTAGGAAATTAGATCACTTTTGGGAAACAAGAAGAAACCTTTGCTGAGGAGCGGAACCAAGAAGAAACTGAGGAGAAGACTATCCCTAAGCTAGAGGGATCTGCCTGCAGTGGTTGCCTGACTGCCAAAGAAAGGAGAAGGGAACTTTGTGTGTACTTTCATCAACTTGTGAAGGATCTCCAAGGGCTTGATTTCAGAGCTTGCCTCCTGCTGAAGTCTCAGGAACAACAGACTTCACCCACCAGCTCCCCTGTATTCCCTTGCTGGGAATTTGGACCTTCTGACACACTTGCGTGTCGCTGGGAGCTGGAAGCGCGACTCAAGACGAAGAAGCGTGTCGCCGCCGCAGCCGCTGCTTCTCGCATCGCCGGAGAAGAGTGTCGACGTCGCATCAGACGCCGGCGCATCCCCGAAGAAGCGCGCTGCTGACACCCTCGCATCCTTCGAAGCGCCTCGCAGCACCGGAGAAAAGTGTCGCCGTCGCATCAGACGCCGTCGCATCCCCGGGGCAGAGCATCGACCTCGCACCAGACACCGACGCATCGCAACACGAGGCGCCCCGCATCCCAGGAGAAGATCGTCGACCTCGCATCAGACGCCATCGCATCGCCAGGTAAGCGTGTCGCAGGGCCTGTCGCGGCTCCAAAGATTCATCGATATCGCAGCCCGGCCGACGGGCGTGCACGCATCACCCCTTCGTTGTCACAACATCAAGAAGACGCCATTTTGTTTCTTTGCACCAGATCTTCATCGCATCGTGGCGCTGCTTGTCGCATCGCCACAGAAGCGCAGTAAGAAACCGACGCATCACCTCCCCACGCCGAGAAGAACCGATGCATCACCGTCCCCTGCACATCAGTAGGGAACCGACGCATCACCGTTCTTGCGTGTAAGGAACCGACGCATCACCTTCCCTGCACCCCTTTTGTTGTATCGCGTTACGCATCTCAGGTACATTGAACGCAAAGTGTCGCATTTCCATTTTAAGAGACGCAAGCTAATTCTACCATCTTTAAAGTACAGTATTGTGGATTATTTTTGTCGTTTATGGTCTTATGGTAAATCTATATAAAAGATACTTATTTTTATAATACAACCTGTGTGGTGTCCATTTGTAGTGTTGTCACTGGATTACTGTATGTGTTCACAAATGCTTTACACACTGCCTCTGAACTAAGCCTGTCTGCTCGTGCCAAGCTACCAAGGGTGTGAGCAGGGGTTATTTCAGGAGTGTACCCCCTTACCCTGACTAGACGCAAGGGTCCCTATTTGGTCAAAGGTACCTACCTCTGCCAACTAGAGACCCCCAGTTCTAACAGGCACCCCCCCATGCTCCGGTCCCAGTAAGGAGCTCCCTGCCAGGGCCCGCCGCCCGTGCACAGTGCCAGAGGGGGACTCCTGGAGTGCCGCTTGGGGGCTGCGGGGCCAGTGTTACTCCACTAATTAGGACTTGTGTTAATTTAGCATCAGCTGCCTGTTTCGTCTTCAGCCAATATACTCCTAAATATGAAACCCAAAATATGTGTTCTGATTGCAATCACTCCAATCTTAGAGGGTCATTACGATGGCGGACGGAAAAAAATCCAACCGCCATGGTAGCGGAAAATTACCGTCCGCAGGTACCGCGGAAACACCGCCGACCCTATTAGGATCAACCGCCAAAATATTCCAACCGCGGCGGTAGGAGGCATTGAAAAACCGCCCGTACACGGCGGAGAAGGTGAAAATCCAACCGCGACGGTCGGTAACATAGCGGAAACACATAAACCCGCCGCAAGGCACGCGGAGTGACCGCCAATGATATTATGATATCCCCGATGTCACAGCGGTACGTTCCACTGTTTCTGTCCGCCGCGGTCGCTAACAGTAATGAATGTGAGATACGACGGAAGGCCTGCAGCATAGCCATCGCTGCGGATGCTCCGCCAACAAAATGGCGGCCAAGGAAAAAAACACACAATAAGGCCAGCAAATGCACACAGGCAACTAGCCCTGCCCCCAAAATAACCTGAAACATCCCAATGACACACCCCCATGGCAAATTCAAATATACAAATCACAGGACAACCCACACAGCACACCTGACAGCATTACACCATCTTGACACACCCACATAGCTGAGCATAAAACCAGCCCCTTCCCTGACCACAATCCTTTGCACTACTCCAGTCCTGAAGGAACCAAACCCTGCAGCACATAGGATAGGCAAAACACCACACATCTCACCAGCACAACACACACACATACCACCTACACCACCCACACAACCCTCACGACTGTACCCCAAATCATCAGCACAGCACACACCATGGCACCACAGAAAATGCCAAAATTCACTGACACTGAGTTGACAGTAATGGTAGATGTGATAGTCAGAGTAGAACCACAACTCTTTGGTAGCATGGTCCAACAGACTCCATTAGCCACAAGAACAAACATGTGGGTAAGGATAGTGGACAAGGTCAATGCAGTAGGGAATGTGCCCCGCAACAAGCATGAAATCATGAGGCGGTGGCATGACCTGAAGAGTGTTGTCAAGAAAAAGAGGGCCAAGAACCGTCAGCTGGCTGATGCGACTGGTGGAGGCCCTCCCATTCCACCAAAACCATTCTCTGCATGGGAGGAGAAGGTGCTTGCTATACTGCATCCAGAGAGTCTGGAAGGAATACCCGGGGGAGTGGAGGCTGGTAAGTACCTACTAATGTATACCATGAAACTGCCATGTACTGTCTTGCATAACTACAAAGCTACATCCCTGAGGCACAAGTACACTCATCTGCACCCCAAAAACACACACAGCTCACACTGATTTAACATCCACCCCACCTCAAACATCACAAAGGTAGACAACATCAACTGTGTTGTATGTGTCCAGGCAAACAGCACTCCAACTCCCACCAGGCACACCCTGCCCCATCCCTCAGCAGGATGGAGCACTCCCTCCCACCCAGAATCATGTCTCAGCCATTGTGTTCTTCACCCTCACCCAACAGGTAGGTAGCCATCTTTCTAGGGAGGTGTGTATGGAATAGGGAGGCCTGCACTACAACTCCCACCAGGCACACCATGCCCCATCCCTCAGCAGGATGGAGCACTCCCTCCCACCCAGAAGCATGTCTCAGCCATTGTGTTCTTCACCCTCACCTAACAGGTAGGTAGCCATCTTTCCAGGGAGGTGTGTTTGGAATAGGGAGGCCTGCACTACAACTCCCACCAGGCCCCCTTGTCCCACAGCTGAGCAGGATGGACTACTCCCCCCACCCAGAACCATGTGGCAGTCATTGTGTGCTACACCCTCACCTAACAGGTAGGTAGCCATCTTTCCAGGGAGGTGTGTTTGGAATAGGGAGGCCTGCACCACAACTTCTACCAGGCACACCCTGCCCCATCCCTCAGCAGGATGGAGCACTCCCTCCCACCCAGAAGCATGTCTCAGCCATTGTGTTCTTCACCCTCACCTAACAGGTAGGTAGCCATCTTTCCAGGGAGGTGTGTTTGGAATAGGGAGGCCTGCATTACAACTCCCACCAGGCCCCCTTGTCCCACAGCTGAGCAGGATGGACTACTACCCCCACCCAGAACCATGTGGCAGTAATTGTGTGCTACACCCTCACCTAACAGGTAGGTAGCCATCTTTCCACGGAGGTGTGTTTGGAATAGGGAGGCCTGAACCACAACTCCCACCAGGCACATCCTGCCCCATCCCTCAGCAGGATGGAGCACTCCCTCCCACCCAGAAGCATGTCTCAGCCATTGTGTTCTTCACCCTCACCTAACAGGTAGGTAGCCATCTTTCCAGGGAGGTGTGTTTGGAATAGGGAGGCCTGCACTACAACTCCCACCAGGCCCCCTTGTCCCACAGCTGAGCAGGATGGGCTACTCCCCCCACCCAGAAACATGTGGCAGTCATTGTGTGCTACACCCTCACCTAACAGGTAGGTAGCCATCTTTCCAGGGAGGTGTGTTTGGAATAGGGAGGCCTGCACTACAACTTCCACCAGACCCCCTTGTCCCACAGCTGAGCAGGATTGACTACTCCCCCCACCCAGAACCATGTGGCAGTCATTGTGTGCTACACCCTCACCTAACAGGTAGGTAGCCATCTTTCCAGGGAGGTGTGTTTGGAATAGGGAGGCCTGCACTACAACTCCCACCAGGCCCCCTTGTCCCACAGCTGAGCAGGATGGACTACTCCCCCCACCCAGAACCATGTGGTAGAAAGTCCACCGAAAAGATGACAACTGGACAGCTAAGCAGACAGTGCATGCACCCCACCATTCCTCAATGAAAGCATTGAGCTAATGCCAACACAAGGCCACACATCCCAACAAAATACACCCCAATTACATTCCATTTGATAGAATGCAGACAGCGATGCGTATGTAACTGTGACAGAAACAGAACTGTGACTCAACTAAACCCATGTGTAAGCAAATCAGGGACCATATATGCACTGCATCTGTAAATTCCATGGGTGCTGAGCATGAAGGACCATAGTAACAATAAAAAGGCATGGTCTGTTGAGCAATGAAATACAAGCACGGAACATTACAAAGGTATGCATGGGATAACAATGGTACAATGTCTAGTACATGTGCATATGTAACATTTGTCAGGAAGAGTAATCAGCAAAGATGCATTACATCAAGTCGCATAGCAGCCAGTTGTCAGATGACAACCTATCAGTTCAATACAAAGAGCTTCACGTGGGGCATGGTATCCAATGACTTGTCACACCATGGAAAAAGATGTATGTACCTCCACATCATGTCATGACGAACATCAGTGTGCAGACATTCAACTTATGAAATACGTAACTGTGTGTTGCATAACATGTAAATAAGAGACATCAAACACAGCAAGCAAGATGGGTGTAAGTCAATGACTATGTACTCTCTGTTCCACAGGTGACCAACAACTGACTGCAGAGGACAACACCCTCAACCTGCAGAGCCAGTCTCATCCCCAAGAACATGGACACTCTGATGCAGAGTCCCTGAATTCTTTGGATGAGGAGCTCCTAGCCGGCCCATCTGGTGTGCCAGGGCACAACCGGTCACATGACCCCACTGCCCCCCCCCATCAGCAACAACATCAACGTTGACCCCTGCTGGAACGACCTGTGCCGCCGCCACCACCACTATCACTACCACAACCACTACCACCGTTGCCCCCAACACTCGCCCTGCCCCAGAGGATGCCCAGCCCACACCATCAACTGTGGAGGGCAGGCGTGTGGCTAGAGTGGTGAGGCAACAGGTCAGTGATAGCAGGGCAGGTGGGAGGACAAGTGGGACTCCAACACCACAGGACACTGTGACCGAAGCCCTGGCTAACATCACCAGAGTTGTGGGTGCCTATGAACGTACACAGGCACATATGGGCCAGGCCCACGAAGATGCCCTGGAGCTCCAACGTCTGCTGAGGTCCATAGACAACCGAATGGGACAAATTGTGGACCTCATGGGCCAGTTAGTGGCGGTACAGAGGGACAGGCCAGTGCCACAGACCACACCTCCACCTCCCCCCGTTGCCACGCAGGATGACAGTTCATCATCCACCCCTGCGGGCACGGAGAGGGGTGACTCCTCAGACAACACTGGCCCAGCAGGCAATGCCCCCCTTGCCAAAAGAAGAAGGGGCCGTCCAAAGAAAAACTTGGGACTCACCCGTGGCAAAGCACATGGCAAATGCCAGTCAAAGAGCCAGCCATGATGGCAACACTCTTCACCCAACCGTTGACTCTGTACACTGTCCTTACCCACACTGCCATGGTAATGGCATCCGTCTGTTGGACTGTGTCACCACATCAATGTGGTGCCTACCCAATTGTCTCATCTACCATGACTGCCAACTCATTGATTCCCCATTCACACTTATGTAAATATCCACTTCCCTCTCACATATACCCATTGGAAATAAACAACAATAACGCACAAATGTATTTGAGTCTGCTCCATGTTTATCACAGTATGTGCAATGTTTACCATGGTTACAATGTCACAGGAGCATGGTTCCTCTGTAGGCAAGGAGGGGCAGAAGGGACCTAGCAAAAGACAACAGAACAAAAGTCACTAGTCAGGTGGTGGCATCACAACCATCACAGAACACATGTCCTCACTGTACAACAATATGCACACATTGCAATGTGCAACAGTACCAACATAGACATCCTGTAGCTGTTCCAAACTACCCTGTATCCAACACATAGGCAGCCAGCACTGAGTCAACAACAGGATGCACTCACAAAGATCACATAGACCTTCACCCAAACAACTACATCAACAGACAATGGACCAGTTGCACATTGTCACTCACCTTCAAGTGAAGTAGCAGTTGATGAGCTGCCGACGCTGGTCGACACCTTCCTCCTCTCCACTATCCTCATCACTGGACATTTGTGGTATCGCAGGTGGTGGCCTCGGCTGGTCATCATCATCCAGAATCATGGGTATTCCTTTCCGTAAGGCCAGGTTGTGCAGCATGCAGCATGCTACCACTATCTGACACACCTTCTTGGGTGAGTACATGAGTGCCCCTCCGGTCCGGTCCAGGCAGCGAAATCTCGATTTTAGGAGACCAAAGGTTTGCTCCACCACCCAACGTGTTCTACCATGGGCATTGTTGTAGTGGACTTCAGACGGTGTCCTAGGATTGCGTAGTGGGCTCAGCAACCACGGTCTGTTGGGATATGCAGAGTCACCTAGGTGTTAAAAAAACATACCGATTAAGTAATACACCTGTGGCAGAGGACAGCATGGCACACACAGCACACAACTTGACTCTGCCCACTCACCCACAATCCATGCCTGCTCCGGAAGTAGATTGGCCATCAGCTCGGGCACAATGCTGTTGTGCAGGATGTAGGAATCATGTGCAGAGCCGGGAAACTTGGCACAGAAATGCGATATGCTCATATCGGCCTGGCACACCACCTGCACATTGATGGAATGTGAATGTTTACGATTCCTATAAATGTGTTCCCGTGCCTGTGGTGGAACCAGGCCAACATGTGTGCAGTCAATAGCACCTACAACATTAGGGATGTGACCAAGGGCATAAAAATCCACCTTCACATCCGCCAAAGCCGCCCTCCTTGGAAAACTAATGTATTGGTCTTTGTACTGCATCATGGCCGACAGGAAATCCTGTAGCACCACGCTGAAGGTGGGCTGAGACATCCCCCCTGCAATGCCCACTGTCTCCTGGAATGACCCACTAGCCAGGAAATGCAGTGCCGCCATCACCTTCGATTCAGTAGTTAATGCTGTTGGGTATGTCCTGCCAGCCCGCAGGTGTGGATCCAACATGGCACACAGGTCTTGGATGTTTGTGCGGTCCAGACGGAACCTGCGTATCACGTCATCATCCTCAATGTTAGCCAGCAGGGTGACTGGACGATACACATTAGGTCGCCTCCTAGGAGAGATGAAAGGGGACACGTCATTGCAACAGAACATGAGATGTGCACAAATCTGTAGCTTTTGATTGACACAGCGCAAACATTGACTGGCATCACAATGCACCATACAGTGCAAGTCAAAAGTCGTGACACCTTGAGAAAACATTGTATTACACTTCTTCAGTATTCGCACAGTGAGAACAACAAACATGGAAACTGTTTCTGTGAATGCTAATAGTCACATATCAAAATCTGGTGCAAACAGCCCTGACAGTGAATGATACAGGACATGTGTGAAACAGAAACACTGCTGGCTTCAAAGTGGCTGCTGTACCTGCCACACATTCTTGTGCAATCATGACAGGGGACACATGAACTACACAATTTGTCCAGTTCTGAAGGACTCATCATGGAATGTGAGCCAATGCAAATCCACACAAGTTTAGAGATACATATTCACAAGCCTGTGCTAATATCCACTGTCATCAGTACACATGCCATACATGCTGGTAATCACAATTCAAAGTCAGTCAAGGACTAATAATGAAAAGCATCTGCATATTCAGTGTCGCCGTGGATCAAGACACAATGACATAACTGCACAATATCATCAACAAGCACACAGATTGTCAATGTGGCACACAAAAAGTGGATAAGGTACGTGACCCAAAAGGACTGTAGACAAACGTCAATCTGCACTTAAGTTGCACTATGACATGCAGTATGAAGGTAGCACTGCCCAGACACACAACTAAAGTACAACAGTTGCCATGGAGCTAATACTCCAGCTGCTTGGAGACACAACAGTGCCACAAAAACAACCTACAACACCACCAGGACAAAGCCACACCAGTACACCTACTAGTCAGCGCATGAACATACTGAGTACATAACAAAAACACAACAGCCTCATACACATAACAACAGCGGATGTCATCGCACAACACAGGTACGAAAGGACTACTATCAAAAGCATCCTGACCCACATTCCACACAGCCTGTCAGGAACAACACAGCGGACTCTCAACAATCATCCGCAGACAAAGATGCTGGCTGTGCATCACTTGTTGGCCTCTGGTACCTTCAATACAACATAAGTCAGAGTTTGATGGGTGTCACGGCCAGCCCTATCAAGGTATATCTCACCTGTCTTGGATGCCATCATTAGTTTGATTCAACAGCACCATCAGTCCACCCACACTGCACAGGAACAGCTTGTGCCCCAGAAAGGCTACTACGCCATAGCAGGCTTATCCACTCGCGTTTGTTTAATATCACTGCACACGTGTCCTAATTGTGCACCCTGCAAAAACTGCACACAATTACTGCAAATGAAGCACACGCATCACATCAATGTCCAGCGAATTGTGGGTCACCTTATACTGGTCACAGATGCCATATCAAAGTTCCCAGTCAGAGAGCACCATCACCACTTTTGGCTACAGTCCATCACCAAGCCAACAATCTTCATGTGAACAAGGTCAATGCACCTCTCCTTGGTGAGTACCAACGTAACACACCACACACATCAAATCCACTTTCAACATACTCACAGCTGTGGAAAATACATGTAACAAAATCACATATGACAGGCAGAACAACATGAGTACATACCCGACACAATGACACAAGTAATGGTGATAACATTTGGCAGATATGGAGACAAAACATACCCAAAGGCATAGATACAAGTCAAAGAAATAAGGAGGTACATAATGCCAAGTGTGCCGGTGATGTAACTAACATCATTGAGTGTGTAGAGCACACACATATCCATGTGGACATATACTGTTGGATTTGCTACTGCGAACAATAACCTTACATGAAGGCTGTAATTGGTGATACCAAACAGACAACAGTGTGACATATGTGGTGAGTAATGAAGATAATGCTGAAATGTTTGTACAATCATGTACTGTATAGTGACATATTGTGTGAGATATGAATATGTATGTAAATATTTGGATCAGATATGAAATTGGGGGTACTTATTTGGTGTCGGATATGAAATTGGGGCCAAAATGGGGTGAGAGAAATGAAATTGGGGCTAAATTTGGGGGTCAGATATGAAATTGTATAGGAGTAATGTCCCCCATTAGTCCTTTCAGTGTTGCATTTGGTGTAAGATATGAAGTTTAGGATGTCATTACTAACTATAGCCCATTTAAGTTACATCAAGTGCCATGATATTTTGGAAGTGACCACTGTTCGAAGTACAGATATGACCCATGACATTGACACAGCACGATGTGTCCATTGCTGCCTTAAACGTGCTCAAACAACACTATCACGCCCATAGTCAACAATGTCATGCAGCACCCTTGCCGTAGCTACCGCCTGGCACCAGCGGTGTATCACCGCAATGGCCCAAGACACCATAGCGGGATTGATAGGCATATACACATGGCTAATGGTGGATGGCATGCTCCGACACCCAGACCCCAGTCACTCATAGCAATGCATGGGCCCGGAATCGCGGTAGCTACCGCCTGGCACCAGCGGTGTGTCACCGCCATGGCCCAAGACACCATAGCGGGATTGATAGGCATATACACATGGCTAATGGCGGATGGCATGCTCCGACACCCAGACCCCGGTCACTCATAGCAATGCATGGGCCCGGAATCGCGGTAGCTACCGCCTGGCACCAGCGGTGTGTCACTGCCATGGCCCAAGGCACCATAGCGGGATTGATAGGCATATACACATGGCTAATGGCGGATGGCATGCTCCGACACCCAGACCCTGGTCACTCATAGCAATGCATGGTCCCGGAATTGTGGTAGCTACCGCCTGGCACCAGCGGTGTGTCACCGCCATGGAGCATGCCCTTCCAGCCAATGGGAAGCGCAATCGCGGTAGCCTGATGCAGGTTAGAAAATCGCGGTAGGCGTGCTCTGCCACCGCGGGGCCGGTCATTGGATGCACTTGAAAGATGCACCACCGCGGTACAGCACGCCTGTCCCCTGTGGTGTGTCACCACCATGGAGCATGCCCTTCCAGCCAATGGGAAGCGCAATCGCAGTAGCCTGATGCAAGTTTAAAAATCGCGGGCCGGTCATTGGATGTATTTGAATGAGGCAGACCTGGAACACCAATTGCAGCAGCTTAGAACCACAGAAACGAGCCCTGGGGGCTATATATGTGTGTGAGAGAGCCACACATTGCCACAGCTCACTGAGCCTGCTGCCTGAGACCCCTCACCTGCTGCTGCCTTCAGGGACTGCTGCCTGAGACCCCTCACCTGCTGCTGTCTTCAGGGACTGCTGCCTGAGAACTCTCACCTGCTGCTGCCTTCAGGGATTGCTGTCTGAGACCCCTCACCTGCTGCTGCCGCTGCTGCTGTCTCCTGCCCAGAGTGATGGCGAGGACTGATAAGATCCGTTCCACTCCCTTCACCACCGAGGAACTGGAGGTCCTGGTGGACGAGGTGCTCAACCAGTATCCAAGGCTCTTTGGTGCGCCAAATGTCGTGGTGAGTATCTCAGAGTGTGAGTGAGAGTGCCGGGGGGGCACACATGAAGTTGATCTGCTGCAGTATGTGCGTGGGAGTGTGGGGTTGGGTCATGCACTGCCTAGCATGCTGTTTCCAGGGGGAAGGTGTGTTTAGCCTATTCAACACGTTTCCCTGCCTGCACATCCAGATGTGAGGGAAGTATAATGTCCTGTCAGACATACAGTGAGGCTGTACCTTTTCATTTCACGAGTCAGGACAGTGATTGCCAGTCTGAATGTCTGTGTGTGTCCCTGATGTCCTTCACAGGCCCATCTGTGGCCTTAGCTAGTGTTGTTGTCCAGAGGGTAGTGAGGGCATTGTTTCTGACTCAATATGTGCCTCATCTCTAGTTCTGCACTATACTCAGGACCTCAATCCCCCAGGGTGACACTCTTGTTGGTCATTCACCTATGACACAGTACATTCCAACATTATTGTGCCCGGACCCTTCCATCACCACCAGCATGTGCACATACTCAAATGTGTTGGCACTGTTTGTGTTTCCAAATAGTCCCTCCATCTAAAAGATGAGATGCCCCACGTTGGACCTCTGTCTGACCCCAAATGGCCTGCACATTCACTGCCCAATCTGACAGTGACACAACACTGAATGTACAGAGTGTAAAATATGTGCTTTTCCTCTTGAGTCTCCATCAATGAGCCATTACAGAGATGTAGATTGCACACGACAGGACTTGTCATGAGGCTTTGCGTTTGTGAGGTCATGTCCCTTTATGTGACCTCCATGACACAGTGTGGCATTTGAAGGGCAAGTGCTTTGAGGGCTGTGCAGTGTTGGGCACAGTGAGTATTCACAGTGACATATGCAGTGATGTCCTGCATGTCTTGGTATTCCCAGAATATTGCATTAGATGTGGCGTCCTGCATGGCCATGAGATGGGCATGTACTGTGTCCACCCTCATACCTGCATGCATTAATGTGTGTTTACCACATGATGATGTTTGAATTTTGCTGATTTATTGTCTCTGCTAAAGTAATGGCTGAATTTGGGATGAGTCAGTGTCCTGGTCCTGCACTGGGAAATGGTGGTCGGTTACACTGATTGTTGCCCCCTCTTGTCTCCCATGTCTGCAGCTCAAAGTCAACCAGCGCAAGGCCGTGTGGAGGTCCATTGCATCAAAGGTGCGTGCACTGGGTGTCTCAAACAGACGGCGCTCCCACTGTCACAAGAGGTGGGATGACATCGCCCGGCTGAGCAGGAATGTGGCCGAGATGACATTGGGGCTGATCCCTCGGGCTGGCAGGTTGGCGCGGCGCAGCATGACACCACTGATGGCACACATTTTAGCTGTGACGCAGCCTGAACTGGATGCATGTCTGAAGGTGCATCAGCAGCAAGCTGGTGTTGAGTATTCTGTGAGTGTGACTTTGGTTGTAGTTTTGCTGCATGTGCTCCAAGCCTGGGCCAGTGCAGGGCTGTGATGTTGCTAGTGTGATGCAATGGCATGTAAGTGGCCGCGGTGTTGGGTGCAGTTGTCATGCATTCCCCCTACATGTACCTTCCCATGTCATTGGTGTAATAGCCCTTGACTTCACATTTGTAGTTGTGGCCTTCTGGTATCATCTTCATTGGTGTCGTCAAGGACATCCCATGTCAGGGTCCAGCAGAGTGCATGGTCTGAGTGTGCCATCATCAATGTGTGCATTGGCTGATGTCAGATTTGTGCTGGCTACACATCTAACACCAATGTGCAACTGTAGTTGTGCCCCAAGATACGACATGGTGGATGGCATGTGCCCATGGACATTGTGTGTGGATATGTTGGAGTCTGTCTCTGTGTTGGACACTTCTGCTGGCTCAAGATGTGACAGTGGCAACATGTTGTGAGTAGAATCTTTGACCCCTTCAGGGCCCTAGGTGTGTACAGAGGGATATGTGTGTCAGAAGGCGTCAGAATGACCAAGGACCAATGACTTGCACAGGAACAGAAGCTGCCTATTTCCCAACACCCTCTCAAGGGTCCCTCGGAGACCGTTGTACTGATTCAGTCCCCAAGACAACCCTCAAGGGGGAATGGAGAAAATAATAAACGGAAGAAGAGACTGGTTCAGAACTTCTGGTTCCTCTTTTGGGTATTCTCTTCTGCGTCTAGTTTTCTGGTTACTGTTGTACAGAAGGCACCTAAGGAAACTAACACACAACAATTACTAAACAACCTACTCTACTCTATATGTCTTGTTATCATATCTACCTTCAGGCATAAACACCTACCCGTGGTTCTAACAGCAGTGCTCCTCTTCTATTGTTTGTTACTTGTAAGGCGTTTGGGAATGGCACCTGTGAATACACAACACAATGCTATACTCTTCTGGCTCTCTCTCTATGGTATATGCTAAATATTACTCCTACCAAGACCTACCTATTCCTCTGAACGCTAGTTAATTATATCTCAGTACAATCTTCTTTGTTAATTTGATAATCACTAATTTGCCATTAGCAGTGACTAATTAATGTCTTTTTCTTGTTTAGGTTATCAAAACACTTCTCATTATCAGGTAAGTCTTTTCTTCAGTCACTATATATATATATATATTCACTCAAGTTCTTTAGTTTTGTCTGTAGGCTTATTATATTAATTTCATCAATAATGACACATCCTGTAAACACTTAGCTCTCTCTGTTTCTTTCTTTCAGGAATCATCTGATAACGCTGTTGTTCCGAAAAGCACAGGACTCTGACGAATCTGCTGCCAAAGAGAAGGAGGTCGCGGAGGTAAGGAGGAGTCACTTCGCAGAGCGAAGCAGAGCCCTCAGGAATTCTCTCCTCACACCCTTGGAATTTGCAGCACGAAATGAGGGAAAAGGTCGACCTAAACCCGACGGGAAACAGGACGCCCAACGGAAGCAACCCGACGATATACTACAAGGTAATTCTCTTCTTATTTACTTAAGGCGACAGCAAGGTTAAACGCTCTCTCTGAAGGCTTCAGTGAAGTGCGCATTCGTTAGGCAGCGCGCGCTACACCTAAGCTCCTCTAGCCTCGAGCGGTCAAACACTAGACTGTGTTACTAAATAGAGATCTCGGCGGCCATCTTGGAGTTTCTCCTGCGCCACCATGTACTCCATAAAATGCCTTGATTTAGACATCGTCCTTTGTTGCTGGGTTCTTCTCTCATTGTAGCGCAAACCGATTTGGTCACAGGGTTCGTAGTTCTGACAGTACCCCCCAACAAGGGAGACCCTTCCAATCTTGGTTTAGTTGGGAATCTTTGGTGAAAAGACCTTACCAGTCTTGGAGCGTGAATATCCGATGCAATTTCCCAAGAACGTTCCTCTGGGACGTAGCCCTTCCAGTCCACTAAATAGTACAGTTTTTCTTTTACCTTTTTTGAATCCAGAATTCCTTTCACTTCAAATTCAACTCCAGATTCTGGTTGAACTGGCTTAGGAGGTGAAACCTTCCTTAACTCTGGAGAAGTCTTTTTTAATAAGGATACATGAAAAACTGGATGGATCTTTAGTTTGGTGGGCAACTGTAGCTGATAAGTTACTGGATTTATTTGTCTCACAATGGGATAGGGGCCAATAAATCTAGGTTGAAACTTCCTATTTCCTTTTAATCTAAGGTTCTTAGTACTCAACCACACCTCATTCCCTACTTCCAAAGGGGGCCTTCTCTCCTCTTTTTATCTGCATACTTCTTGTATTTCACCTTTGCTTGATCTAGATTCTTGGAAACAGTTTGATGGACTCGATTCAAGTGCGAGACTAGATCTTTGACTGCTGGAACTGAAATCTCGGTCTGTCTTACAGTAGAATTTGGGTGCCTACCATTATTTAGATAAAATGGAGAGTAACCAGTGGACACGTTTTTGGCATTGTTATGCGCAAACTCAGCTGCCCACAAATAGTCTGGCCAGTCCCCATCTTGTTTCAGAAGGAACAACCTTAAATATTGTTCTAGCTCTTGGTTTACCCTCTCGGTCTGTCCATCTGTTTCTGGGTGGTAACTTGTCGAATATCTAGCCTCAATTCCCAACCCTTCCACAAAGGCCCGCCAAAAATGAGATAAGAACTGAGACCCTCTATCAGAAATTAGAATCCTTGGAATTCCATGAAGTTTAACTACTTGGTTACTGAAGTGGACTGCTAGCTGTTTAGCGGTAGGGACCCCTTTTAGTGCCACAAAGTGCGCCATTTTTGTGAAGGCATCAACTATTACCAGAATTGTATTGAAACCCTGGCTAATGGGTAGATCAACTATTAGATCTAAGGTAATTGTATGCCAAGGAAAGGGAGGGGTAGGTATTGGTTGTAATAATCCCTTTGGTGCCTGCCGTTCAGATTTTCCCTGAGCGCAAATCTCACAAGTCTTTACATATTTTTCAATGTCCTTGTTCATTTGTGGCCACCAATAAGTTCTCTTGACCAAATCTTCAGTTTTCAATTCACCCTTGTGTCCTGCCAAAGGATGATCATGACACTCATACATTGCTTGATCACGTAACTCTTTAGTTGGCAAATACAGGGCCCCCTTGTAATAAGGTAATTGATCTTGAATTTCTCTTTCAGTTCCTTGTTCAACCCACACTTGCATCTCCTCAGGACTTAGGACTAGAGCAACTTGTTCCTTTAGGCTGATTGGAGTGGTTGCACAAATTATCTTCGACTCTGGTATTATTGCTTGGATCTCTTGTTGACTTTTTAGAACTTCTGTATCCAGTCTAGATAAGGCGTCTGCCTTCCCGTTTTGAGCCCCAGGCCTGTATGTGATGATAAAATCATAATCAGCAAAATATAGTGACCATCTCAGTTGTCTGGGGGTTAGGGTTTTTGCGGATTTCAGGAACTTTAGATTTCGGTGGTCAGTGAAGACGGTTACGGTGTGCTTGGCTCCCATAAGATAGTGTCTCCATTCCTTAAAGGCATCTTTGATGGCTAGTAGTTCCTTCTCGGTTATGGTGTAGTTCACTTCGGCTGAAGACAGCTTCCGAGATCTGTAGGCGACTGGATGGAGTTGACCCGTATCTCTTTGCCTTTGAGAAAGCACTCCTCCTAACGCTTGATCGGAGGCGTCCGTTTCCACATAAAACGGTTCAGAGGGATCCGCGTGTAGGAGAATTGGAGCTGACGTGAAATTTCTTTTCAATGATTGAAAGGCTTCTTCTGCTTCACCTGTCCATTCAAATCGAATTCCTTTCTTAAGCAACCGAGTAAGAGGAAGTATTTTTCGTGAGAATTCACTGATAAACCTTCTGTAAAAATTTGCAAAGCCGATAAAGCTCTGTACCTCCTTCACACTACTGGGTGACTTCCAGTCTGTTACTGCTTTGATCTTTCGTTCATCCATATTTATGCCTGTTGGAGAAAGAATGAAGCCCAAAATTCCACTTGAGTGACGTTAAACGCACACTTTTCCATCTTTACAAACAGTTTGTTCTCTCTGAGTTTCTGCAGTACTCCTCGTACCTGTCCTTGGTGTTGGTTTTTATCGCTGGAATAAATTAGGATATCGTCAATGTAGACGATGGCACATTGATCGATGTATTCGCTAAGAATATCGTTAATAAAGTGTTGAAAAGCGGCGGGGGCGTTGCATAGGCCGTAAGGCATCACTTGGTATTCAAAGAGCCCGAATCTAGTCCGGAAAGCCGTCTTCCACTCGTCGCCCTCTCTCATTCGGACTAGATGGTAGGCCCCCCTCAGGTCCAATTTCGTGTAAATTTGTGCTCCCTTGACTTGATCCAATAGGACAGATATGAGGGGAAGAGGGTACCGGTTCTTCCTTGTGATCTTGTTGATGGCTCGGTAGTCGATGCATGTTCTCAGGTCTCCCTCCTTCTTGGGCACAAAAAACAGAGGCGACGAGACCGGAGATTGGGAGGGTCGGATAAATCCGTTCGCCAGATATTTATCCAAGTATTCCTTCAAGTGTTGATGTTCTTTTTCTGTTAGGGCATAAACTCGACTGCAGGGCAGATTCGCACCAGGCTCTAATTCAATCTTGCAGTCGTAAACCCGATGAGGTGGTAACTGTTCAGCCTCTATTTCGTCGAAGACATCTGCAAAATCTTGATATTCGGGAGGAACTTCAGTGGAATCAATTATACATACCGATACTCCTGTTGTACACAGAGAAAGGGCAGGATTACTTCCAGAATTCTTTTCTGATCTCCCAAAACAATTTTCTTTGCAGTAATCTGATTCCATAACAATCGTTCTGGCACTCCAGTTAATGGTCGGGTTATGCTCTGTGAGCCAAGGTAAGCCTAAGATGAGCTGGAACTGAGGTGCGTCAATTAAGTTAAATTGGATTACTTCCCGATGTCCATCTTGCGATATCATCTGTACTTGTTCTGTATGACTCACAATGGGGCCCGAAGAGAGGTTTGTCCCATCCACTGCCCGTACCTGTTCACACTTGGATTTAAGTATTGCTCTCAAACCCACTCGGGCTGCAAATTTCAAATCGCAGAAATTTCCCGTCGCTCCCGAATCCACCATCACAGAAACTTCAGTCAGAGTTACTTGCCGGAAAGTTATTGTCATGGATAAATTTAAGTGTGGCGAAGACGACTGCAGGGTATTTGCTACCTGATGTTCGGTTGGAGTTTCTTTCAAATTAGCATCCACCGGTACAACTCCTCCTACAGGTGGTGCCGCTAGTTTTCCTTCGGCTTAAATGGTGTTTTAGGTCTCTTCGGGCAATTTCTCACAAAATGGCCGCTCGATCCACAGTACAAACACAAATTGCCAACTCTCCTTTTGTCTTTCTCTTCCTTGGTAAGTGGACCTCTGACAGTTCCAATTTGCATGGGTTCTGCACGCGATTGCCCCTCGGTAACTTTTCCAATCTCGGACTTGGCTCTATCAAACCTTGGAACTATCGGCCTAAAATCTCTTCGTCGTTCTCCTTTTCTTTCGCCCTGCCGGAAATCTATTTCCAAGACCAGATCCACTAGTGCTGAGATCTCTGTGGGGCGATTTGGAATTTGGGCCAGGACATCCTTCAATTCGTCTCTTAATCCTCGATAAAAGACTGCCGCTCTTTTGCTCTCTGGCCAATTTGTCTCCACGACCAATTTATTGAATTGGGCTAGATAGGCCACTAGGTCTCTGTTTCCTTGTCGTAGTTCAAGTAGTTCATTGTCGACAGCTTGCGAGATTCTTCGTCTGTCGAATATGCGAAGGAATTCTTGTTTAAATTCTTCGTAGTTATGCAAAATGGCGTCATCTCGGGAGACTAGAGGCATAGACCACGAGGCCGCATCTCCACTTAAATATGACAAGACAAATGCTACTCTGGATTGCGCATCAGAAAAAATTGAAGGACGACACATAAAATGTAATGTACACTGAGTAAGAAATATCTGTGCCTTTTGTGGATCCCCACTAAATCTCTCTGGAGGGGCCAGTGGAATAACTGGGGACAAGGAATGAACCACTTGTGTCTTTAACCTGGTAGAACTCCCAGAGGGTGGACTTAGCGTTTCACTTCCTACGCTAAAAGGTTGTCTAATTCTAGAAGCTAACTCGGCAGTTTCCTTCCTAGAACTTATCATTTCTTGTCTTAGATTTTGATTGTCTTCTCTAACTGCTACCAGTTCTTTTTGAATGGCCTCTAGTACTGTTCCCAATGTTTGTAAATGTATTCCTTCTGCCATTTCTGTTCGGGTGCAAGTATAAACGTGGGCACTTCACTCTGTCAGAAGGCGTCAGAATGACCAAGGACCAATGACTTGCACAGGAACAGAAGCTGCCTATTTCCCAACACCCTCTCAAGGGCCCCTCGGAGACCGTTGTACTGATTCAGTCCCCAAGACAACCCTCAAGGGGGAAGGGGGAATGGAGAAAATAATAAACGGAAGAAGAGACTGGTTCAGAACTTCTGGTTCCTCTTTGGGTATTCTCTTCTGCGTCTAGTTTTCTGGTTACTGTTGTACAGAAGGCACCTAAGGAAACTAACACACAACAATTACTAAACAACCTACTCTACTCTATATGTCTTGTTATCATATCTACCTTCAGGCATAAACACCTACCCGTGGTTCTAACAGCAGTGCTCCTCTTCTATTGTTTGTTACTTGTAAGGCGTTTGGGAATGGCACCTGTGAATACACAACACAATGCTATACTCTTCTGGCTCTCTCTCTATGGTATATGCTAAATATTACTCCTACCAAGACCTACCTATTCCTCTGAATGCTAGTTAATTATATCTCAGTACAATCTTCTTTGTTAATTTGATAATCACTAATTTGCCATTAGCAGTGACTAATTAATGTCTTTTTCTTGTTTAGGTTATCAAAACACTTCTCATTATCAGGTAAGTCTTTTTCTTCAGTCACTATATATATATATATTCACTCAAGTTCTTTAGTTTTGTCTGTAGGCTTATTATATTAATTTCATGAATAATGACACATCCTGTAAACACTTAGCTCTCTCTGTTTCTTTCTTTCAGGAATCATCTGATAACGCTGTTGTTCCGAAAAGCACAGGACTCTGACGAATCTGCTGCCAAAGAGAAGGAGGTCGCGGAGGTAAGGGAGGAGTCACGTCGCAGAGCGAAGCGGAGCCCTCAGGAATTCTCTCCTCACACCCTTGGAATTTGCAGCACGAAATGAGGGAAAAGGTCGACCTAAACCCGACGGGAAACAGGACGCCCAACGGAAGCAACCCGACGATATACTACAAGGTAATTTTCTTCTTATTTACTTAAGGCGACGGCAAGGTTAAACGATCTCTCTGAAGGCTTCAGTGAAGTGCGCATTCGTTAGGCAGCGCGCGCTACACCTAAGCTCCTCTAGCCTCGAGCGGTCAAACACTAGACTGTGTTACTAAATAGAGATCTCAGCGGCCATCTTGGAGTTTCTCTTGCGCCACCATGTACTCCATAAAATGCCTTGATTTAGACATCTTCCTTTGTTGCTGGGTTCTTCTCTCATTGTAGCGCAAACCGATTTGGTCACAGGGTTCGTAGTTCTGACAATGTGTGTGTGGTTAGAGGAAGCCACCAACAGGCTAATTGGCTGTGTGTCCATCACATGGGTGTATGATGTCAAGTTTGCATCATGCCACGGTAATTTCGATGTTTGGATTGAGGTTGCACAATGTCACTGCCCATGGTGTTGTCCAACATGGATGATTGTCCATTATTACTGATGCTTCCCTTGCAGATATTTGTAAACTTGATGCAAATGTACTGATCCTCTCTCCCTCTCTCTCTCATGCAGCATCTCACATGGGCACGGAAGGACACGGGACGGACACCAGTGGTGAGGCATCAGGCACAAGTGCTGCTCACCTGCATAGTGACACAGATGTCACCAGCGTATCAGAGGGGGACCGTAGTCTTCTAGAGGAGTCACAGCCAGAAACGCAGACCTCTACGTCATCTAACGACGGCGGTGATGCATCTATGTTTTCGTCAGAAGCGTTCAGTGCCCACCCTCCCTGCTACTCCCACTGTTGCTGCCCGTGTTCGCACCACAAAAAAGGGAAGAGTGTCCTTCATCCCAGGCACTGATGCCCCTGCCCCTGTCCCCCCTGCTGCCATCAGTGCTGAGTCTGTGGACCTTTTGCGCCAGCTGTGTGTGGGTCAGACAGCCCTCCTCAATGCCTTCCTGGACCATGACAAAAAATTGGCACAGGTGGTGGCTTTCATGGAGGACGTTCATTCCGATGTGGGTGGGCTACACCGGACTGTACAGTCTCTGTCCTCTGCAGTGACAGCAGCCATTCAACTTGCCCAATACCATGGTCCAGCTCCAGTCCCTAGGCCCACCACCCTGCCAGTGGACCCATCTGATGATAGTGAGCACACACCCCAGACATCAAGGGACAGATACGTCACACGCAGCACACACCAGCAGCAGCCCAAGCAGTCCAGGCCGCAGACACCATCCCCACAGAAAGGTAAACCCACACCAGAGCGCAGAGGGAAAAGCCCTTCAGGCCACAGCCAGGGCAAGGATGGCAAGAAGCAGGCCTCAGGCTCACATGCCCCAGGGGCATCCCCAGCCAAGGACTCACCTGTCCCGAAAGTGTCTTGCAGAGACAAGCACACAGTTTCTGTGCCCAGTGACAAACAGGTGCCTGCTAAGGGTACCCGTAAGAAGACCTCCAAGGCAAGTTCGCCCACAACATCTACTCCCATCCAGAGCCCTGTGAAGCAGGGAAAGGAGGCCACTGTAGGGGGGACACCTGGTAAACAGGAGATGCAGGGGCAGAGGCAATCCGGGGCCAAGCGTCCCAAAGAATCCAGCACGTCCCCAGAGGGGGGACCAGCATCTGCACATGATCCAGCTTTTGTGATGAGTGTGACTGTTGTATACACCCCACTTGGCATGAATCCCAGGACAGGGAAGCCATATCAAAATTCACCCACACACACTGGGTCTCGTGCAAGCATGAGTCCACCTCCACGTGCCACCACCCCACCTGGGCCTAGCAGCCCTCAGGCTTCCCAAACCACTGCTGGCTCTGCCACACCTGGACCTAGCAGCCCTCAGGCTTCCCAAACCACTGCTGGCTCTACCACACCTGGACCTAGCAGCCCTCATGCTTCCCAAACCACTGCTGGCTCGACCCCAGCTGGGCCTTTCTCTCCCCGAGCCAGTACCCCAACTGGCCCCGATAGACAGCCACCTCCCAGTCATACTGCCAGACAAGTCTGAGTGTTAGTCCTCCTCACACACATGTCTCTCCCACAGTGGTGCCATAGACTGCCTATTTTTCACACCCTGAGTGTGTTGCTGACCATGGCAGAGTACTGTACCACACATTCACAGTGCTGGATGTCATGTACTCACTCTGCACTTTTCACTGGCCCTTGGCCTTGTTGTTCACTGCTGTGTGCCCCTTGCCTGTGCAGCTTCTCATGTACCTCACCTGCACTGTGTCCTGGCCACTGGCCTTGCTGTTCACTGCTGTGTGCCCCTTGCCTGTGCAGCTTCTCATGTGCCTCACCTGCACTTTGGACTGGCCACTGGCCTTGCTGTTCACTGCTGTGTGCCCCTTGCCTGTGCAGGTTCTCATGTACCTCACCTGCACTGTGTCCTGGCCACTGGCCTTGTAGTTCACTGCTGTGTGCCCCTTGCCTGTGCAGCTTCTCATGTACCTCACCTGCACTGTGTTCTGGCCACTGGCCTTGCTGTTCACTGCTGTGTGCCCCTTGCCTGTGCAGCTTCTAATGTGCCTCACCTGCACTTTGGACTGGCCACTGGCCTTGCTGTTCACTGCTGTGTGCCCCTTGCCTATGCAGCTTCTCATGTACCTCACCTGCACTGTGTTCTGGCCACTGGCCTTGCTGTTCACTGCTGTGTGCCCCTTGCCTGTGCAGCTTCTCATGTGCCTCACCTGCACTTTGGACTGGCCACTGGCCTTGCTGTTCACTGCTGTGTGCCCCTTACCTGTGCAGCTTCTCATGTACCTCACCTGCACTGTGTCCTGGCCACTGGCCTTGCTGTTCACTGCTGTGTGCCCCTTGCCTGTGTAGCTTCTCATGTGCCTCACCTGCACTTTGGACTGGCCACTGGCCTTGCTGTTCACTGCTGTGTGCCCCTTGCCTGTGCAGCTTCTCATGTACCTCACCTGCACTGTGTCCTGGCCACTGGCCTTGCTCTTGTCTAATTTGTGCTGCATAACTGTGTGAAATGTAAATAAAAATAAATGTACTCCTGTTGTCTGCCTTGTCAGTGTCCTTGCTAAATAAAGGGTTACTGTGTGGGTATGGTTTACTGTGACACATGCTCTATTTGCCACTTCAACATTGCCAATGTCTTGTTTCCTCTGATCATGTTGTTTCAACTTTTGTGTCCCAAACTTGTGCATCTGTGTGTGTTGGCTTGGAAGTAGGTGTGTTTGCTGTGGACTGATTGACTTCCTGGGTGTGTTGTGTGTGTGATGTTTAGATTGTTGTTGTGTGTGTTCATGGTGTGTCACTCATCTCTGTTTGTAACTGGTATGTGTGTTGTGCACACACTGCTTGGTGTGCATGCAGTGCTGTGAGTGTATGTTGCCTTGTCCTTGCCTGTTGTGCACCCCCTGATATTTAGCTGTTGTAGCATGTTGATATCTTTGCCTGTGCATGTGTTGGGGCTGATGTGGCTGTGTGCAGTGTTTGTGTTGTGTTGTGTCATGCAGTTGACAGATGCTCCATGTGTTGTGTTCTATTTGCCTGTCAGTGTGTGTGTTGTTGTTGTGTTTGATTCAGATGTGTGTTGCCATTGTGGTGTGCCTTACTTGTGTGTCTGTCACATGGACTGAGGTCTGTTGTGGTTCCCGTGTTTGTTTTATGTGCATCCTTGGTGTTTTCTCCTCTCATATTTGATGTGTCTCTTGTCATTGTTGTGCATGTGCAGACATGTGGTACACTATGACACCATTTTGAGTTGATGGGTGGTGTGGTATGTTTGTCTATGTGTCATTGTGGGCCCATTTATGCCTTTTGTTCTCCATTATTGTTTTTAGTGGATGCACTTCTTATATGTGTTGTGGTATGTTGTCTGTGCATTTATCATGACTGATGTGGTTGTGTACTCCTGTTGTGTCTGTGCTCCCATTGATTTTGCACTGTTTAGCTGCACAGGTCTTGTCTGTTGTTGTAGTAGTTCTGTGTGTGTGTTTTGATTGTTTTCTGTTTTTGACTATTGTTTTTGTGCGTACAGTGGTACTGCCATACCTGTGTGTGTGTGTGATGTTTGTGGATACCACCAGGGGGTGTGTTTGCTTGTCAGTGTCTTGACTGGATATTTTTGGCAAGCTTCTGTGTGTTTGTCACTGGTGTTGTGTGCTGCAGGTGTGATGGGTGTGGGGGTTGTGTGAAGGTTCATACTTGTGTTTGACAGTCATGGAGTGTTGCAATGGGCCCTGTGTGTTGTGCTGCTGACATACTCCTGTGATGTATTTGGATACAGATGTGTGGCTGATCAGTGTTAGACTTCATACCCTTCCTTTCATCCCTGTGCCTATACATGGGTTGCCTTGCTGTCTCCTGAGTTGTTGCAGTGAGGTGACTGTGGTTTGACTTCACTCACTGTGACTGCCATGTGTGGATTTTTGGGCTGGGGTTGTTGTTATGTGTTCCTTCCCTTGCATGTGATGTACAAGTTGTTGGTGTTCAGCTCCTTGCCATTCCATTTGTGTGCACCTCACTTTGGGTTTCCTATTTGTTGTCCTCCATTGCTGTTGGCATGTGGTCTGTGTTTGATGCTGTGTGTCAGTGTGGGGTATGTCAGTGGGACTTGGCAGGCTGTGTGTCCATTGGAGTGTTTGTTCATTGTCTGTGTGTGTTTATTTTGTGCTTGGACTCAGTTTACTTGACATGAGTGTGATGTTGTTGTGGTGTGTGTGTTCCCCTGGCCCAGTGCTTCTACGCTGTGTGTTACTCTGCAGCCACACATGATAAGGCTGTCTCCCTAGTTGTTTGTTGTGTGGTGCAGTGTGTGTGTTCACCTGGCTGGTTTTTGGGCATGTGGGAGCACAGGAAGATCACGTGGCATGTCCCTTCATGGTGTGGGTGGGCCTAGTGTGTGGAGTGTGGAGGTGTTACCCTGTGTACTTTGTGCACTGCCCATGCCTTGCGCTGGCCCAGCCTACTACATTGTGTGCATTTTTTTACGCGGATTCACCACTGCGGTCACGTGAACTGGACATTATTTCAGAATCGCGGACATGGTGGCCTGGGTGTGGAGGGGTGGACTAGTGGCAGGTAGGACATGTGTGGCTACACCTGTGGTTGTGTTCCTGTCGCCACCAGGGTGTCTGGTGGGGGCAGGGACCTTACATCAGACATGGAGTTGTGGGTTGTGTTTGTGTGCGGAGTTGTGTGGTGGCGTACCTGTGGCGGCGTCCGCCACGGTCCATGGCTTGCTGGAGGTGTATCATGTACAGTGCCGGGAAGACGTGTAGTGCCGGGTCCATGGCGGTTGGCTCCGGGATTCGAATTTACGCTCCGCTGTGGTGATTCTGTATGCTCAGATTGGCCGGTTTCTCCGCTGCTGTGTGCCTAGCTGTTTTGCGCATCCTAATTTGTACGGCGGGAGGGACGTCATTCCGCACGGCGGTGGCTCTCGATTGGTTGTCTCCGCCGCGGTGGCGGGCGCGTTTTGATGGCGGTCCATGTCGCACCGCGGTGGACGGACAATGAGCTGGATTTGGCCATTGTAATATGGCGGGCGGGTGCACCGCAGCTCACGGGTGGAAAACAGCGTTTTCTCCCACCGCCAGCATCGCGGAGGTGCATCCGCCAGTCATCGTAATGGACCCCATAGTTCGTAAAATTTCATACCACCAGGCATATGTGTTTCTCCTTTATTATTGCCCTGCAATGTTCCAGCACTTTGTTTTGACTCAGAAAATGGTGCCTCATACATACAATGTTCGACAGGAGCAATCTGGAACATAGATAGTGTGGGTATTTTTCGTATCCATTTGGCAAGGTCATCTAAATCCAATGATAGCATCTATCTACACTCAGAATAACAATAAATCCGGACGGTCCAAAGAATCATTTCATACTTTCATTTATTATGGGTGCTACCTAAGTTTATTGAATGAAAGCCTCAGTCCGTATATAACCCCATATATTATTATATCTTATAAATAGTTTATTAGTGGTCCTTTACTTTTCAGAGTTATATATACCAGGAATTTCTTGAGCCCAAGATAGGAATGATGGCTATGACCTTGCTCTTCCAATTGCATGAAATCGGCAATCATGCTCTCGATATGGCTAAGAAAGCAACTCAATGTGTGTCCCTATTGAATCCCATCATGATTCGTTTTGGATCATATTAATGTTACCAACTGAATCATTTGAAGTTTTAACTAGGAAGTTGTCCCAATAAGTTATTATCAACAGGCATGTAGCAAACATGCCATATGCTGCTTGTGACTTACATTTGGGACAACTCGTAACCTTTGCAGTATACCACTTGCTATTCTTAAGGGGTGTGATATAAAAGTGAAACACATTCCAACAATGCAGCGGGTGGTATTTAGCTATTGCGCACGTCCTCCTGCTCATTTATAAGACTCTATGATCTTTTTTTGATTGAGGTCACAAAGCAACCACTGAATTAGGTTATTTGCCCATAGAGTTAGTTACCTGCTCTATAAGATGTCACAATAGCCAGGAATCTTTTATGATTGAACAAAGTGTTGCATTTTTTTGGAATATACTCAGGTATCATATCCTTCCTTTTACTCATCAGTAGAGCCCCAACCTCTAAATATCAGAGAATTCCTTAGATGGTATATTGAACACTTCCCTAATCGTCTGAAAATGTATGAGAATTGCTTTAGAAAATATTTGATGTATAAACTGAACATTACTCCAGGGAGAGGTTATAGATGTATGTACTTGCACGCTCACGGCAGGATCAGCTGCTGCTGGCTGTCATGCCCACTCGGGAGCCAATCATAGTGTAGGGGGGAGGAGCTAAGTCTGCCACCGGCTATTTCTTGCCGGTCGCAGCGCGGGAGCGGGAATTTTGCTTTGACACCCACGCTCTTGGCGCTTACTTTTAAAAACCCGCTTCTTTTTTAAAACTGTTGTTGTTTATTGAATTTGTATGCATTTTTAAAAAACTTGTTATCGCTTACTTGCACGCTCACGGCAGGACCAGCTGCTGCTGGCTGTCACACCCACTCGGGAGCCAATCAGAGTGTAGGGGGCGGAGCTAAGGCTGCCACCGGCTATTTCATGCCGGTCGCAGCGCGGGAGCGCAGCAGACGCGCGCAGCGGGTGCGCCGGTGGCGCGGCGAAGGCACGCCAAAGGCAAGCCCGTCTGCACCCGTCTGCGCCCTTTCGGGGCCTGGGGCCTGTAATTATGTCCAAAATAAAATTAGCTACACTGCCTCTGAGTTGATAGCACTGCACAAACTATCTGCCAAACTTAATCCCCTCACCTATTCTAGTTTGATTGCACAGGGGATTTTGGTGTCCAGAGCAGTTTTTCCTGAACTCTGTGGTACTCACTGAGTTGTTTTCCCTCAGACTCAAGAGTGCAACGGCGCTCGGAAGTTCTCTGTTATATACTTGAACACCCGCTCAATGGTTAAGCACCAGATGGACATTTTTCTGTTGCTTAAATTCGAGCAGCCAGACTTTCTTCTGCTCACTGAAACCTGGCTATCTCAGGAATCATCACCAGATATTCTTGCTGCACTCCCTTTGGATTACCACATCATCCAAGCCAACCGTCCCCAGGGGAAGGTTGGTGGAGGAGTAGCTATTATTACACGTCACGACTGTAAATATACTGTTTTAACCCCTCGAGACCTACCCTTAGTCGATAATCTGGTAATAAAACTTGAACCAGAACCTGATACCGCCCCTTTAGTATGCGTCCTGCTCTATAGGCCTCCTCAAAGGATGCCCTCTTTCCCTCATTCTTTGGGCGAACAGGTCGCGCATTTAGTTACTAACTATGGGAAGGTCATGCTGATTGGTGATTTCAACTATTGGACCAATGAAATATCTGGTGGTCCCTAATCGGCTGAACTTGCCAAGCTACTCACAGGATTGAACCTTACACAACAGGTGACCACGGCCACTCATAACAAGGGGCATATTCTTGATCAGTTTTGGACAGTTAACATTACTATGTCCCCTGTATCAGTTTCACTGTGTACATGGTCAGATCACCATGTAATTAAATTTATTATACATGACAATTTTTCGACCAAAACACCCTGCTCAGGAGGGTGGCACACGTAGAAATTGGAATAAAATCGAGAAACACTCATTTCTTGATTCACTTGCTAACTCTATTCCTCCCGTCAATTATTCCATTAACTTGACTGATGCACAGTTAACTAGCTGGCTATTGGCTGCTAGCAACAAGTTTGCGCCCCCCAGGAAGATTCATGCTAATCGTCGCCATGATGCCCAGAAATGGTTTTCCACCGAGTTGAAAAATCAAAAACTAGCCCTACGGCAATTGGAGAGAAAGTGGAGACGTAACTATTTATCTGAAGATAAATGGCCTTACTTAAACACCTTGAAAATATATAAAAAATCTATTCTGACTGCCAAAGCAGCATACTTTTCTTCTAAAATCCTGTCTGCAACTAATCGCTCTAAGGAGATTTTCTCCATAGTGAATAAGTTGTCTAATCCCGACAGAATTTCAATCAAGCCTACCCCTTCCCAAACCTTTTGCAACTCATTGAATCTTTTCTTCATTGACAAAATTAAAAAAATAAAGTCCAGTATCCCGGTTTGCCAAAATCTGGACTTTAGCTTGCATACCACCCGAAATCATAGCACCTTTATGCAATTCCCTATAATCTATGAGCATACCCTTGTGGATCTCCTTTCTAAAGTCAAATCTGGCTCCCCCACTGACTGCTGCCCTCCTAGCATCTTGAAGGAAATTGTTACTGCCCTCCCTAGTCCTGCTCTCAATCTTTTAAATGAGTCACTGTTCCAGGGTATCGTCCCCGCCACTTTTAAGGAGGCAATTGTCATCCCCCTTTTGAAGAAGGCGGGCGCGGATCCGCTAATTTTAACAAACTATCGACCAATCTCTCTTCTTCCTTACCTAGCCAAGGTCTTGGAAGCCTATGTCACAAGATGTCTCACTGATTTCCTGGAGGAATCCGAATTTCTTGATTCCCACCAAGCGGGGTTCCGCCCGGCTCATTCTACCGAGGCGGTGATCCTTACAGTGTTGGACACTCTCCGTAGTGAGGTCGATGGTGGCTCCTCGCAGGCTCTTGTCCTGCTTGATCTCTCCGCGGCCTTTGACACGGTCAACCATAACCTTTTGGTCGACCGGGTGAGGGACGCGGGAATCTCGGGACTTGCTCTGGGCTGGATCACCTCCTTTTTGGAAAATCGATCCCAGGCGGTCTGTACTGCACAGTTTACTGCCCCCAGAACTAGAATTTCTTGCAGAGTCCCTCAGGGCTCCTCACTTTCTCCCCTGTTGTTTAATCTTTACCTTCCCCCTCTTGTCCGAGCCCTGAAAGAGCGTCAAGTTTGTACTTTTAACTATGCTGACGATTTTCAACTCATTTTCCCCATCAGCAACTCCTCGGAGTTGGTCCACGCCTTTCAGTCTACCATGCTGTTCATTAGTCAGTGGATGAACAGTAACAATCTTAAGCTCAAGCCGGACAAGACGGAGTTGGCTTTAACAGGTGGTATTTCTAAAAATCCCTGGGGGGCTCATTTCTGGCCCAGGGAGCTGGGTCAGTCCCCCTCTCCATCTAGCTCAGCTAGGGGTAATAATCCCCAGCTTGGGGTAATAATCAGTCAAGACCTCACTATGAAGCCCCAGATTGGGTCGGTGATCTCTACCTGTTTTTTCCAACTCAGGAAAATAAAAAAGATCTGCAGATTTCTTACCCATGAAGCTCGGATTCAGGTGATTATCGCCATGGTCATGTCCCAGGTCGACTATGCTAACTCGCTTTACTTTGGCATTCCCCTCTACTTATCCAAACGTCTGCAGATGGTACAAAATCAGGCCGCACGCCTGATTGTTCATCAACCTAGGCACCATCATGTCACTCCCCTTCTAAAGAAACTTCATTGGCTTCCGGTGGTCCAGCACTGTGCCTTCAAGGTTGAGTGCCTCATTTTTAAGTCACTCAATGGAAGAAGCCCTAAATTTGTGAACAACTTGATTAACAAGCACGTTCCCACACGCAATCTTTGCTCAGCACACAAGCTATTTTTGTCCACTCCCTCTTTTAAATTAAAGCGCACTGGTGGTGCCAGGTTTGCCATTTTGGCCCCCATGTTCTGGAACTCCCTCCCCTCTGAAATCTGTTTCTGCACCAACCTCCTCGGCTTCAGAAGCCTTCTTAAAACTTGGCTATTCCGTCAGGCTTTTTGAATGTTCTCCAGGACTTGGGTATCAATGAAAGTAGCGCCATGAAACCTCCCCGGTGTACGTGCGCTTTACAAATTCATTTTAACATAACATAACATGTATTTGTTTCGTTATGAACCACCTGAGGGTTTATTTATATCCTGCCATACCTTGTCCATATCTCCAAAACTTTTATATTTTACATGCTAAGGATGAAATTTGGGATCTGAAAATCGGAATAAGAGGAAATCGGGTGGTTTGACCAGTACAGCCTTAATGAAAACGGAGTTGAAAGATTGTTCTTTCATTAGTTTAGTGCGTCTTCTGCATAAGGCAACCTAGTAGTAGAACTGGAATTTAGGTATAGTCAAGCCACCCCTGACCATATGCTAAATGCAGGTATCTTGCACTTCATGGTTTTCTGTGGGCCCATATGCAGGCTATACTCAAACCCTCCATCTCTTTGAAAAATGAAATAGAGAGATCTAAATGATGGGATCTAAATTGGTATAAAACTTTGGGAAGGAGTATTATTTTTAAAATAGTTGCTCTCCCTATCATCGAGATTGGGAGCCCTTACCATTTTTGGTACACTCAAGGGATCTCTCTAAGGATTTGTTTATAATTAATATCTTGAAACCCAGTATAAGTATTAGTGAGACTGACCCCCAAGCATTTCATACTTAGCAATTATTCCTTGAACTACTGATAATGTTTGCTAGGGGTTGGATGTAGTCAATACAAAATCACTTGGATTTACCACCAATTTAATTTTATGTCTATAGAGTCTAATAGGTTGTATATCAAGGATGTCTAGTAGTATTTTGATGAATGGCTCTGTGTATACATAAAGACATGTAGAGAGTGGTGGACGGGTGCATCTTGTGATAAAAATGTTCCTGGAATCAAGCCTGCTAACCTATACAGTAGGTACTAGCTAGCCATAAATTTCCTGAATTGCCTTGACAAGGGGTGGAGGTAGGCTTAGCTGTTATATAATCAGTCAGAGAAATAGCCATTCCTTCCTGCCAAAGGCCTTCTAAGCATCTAAGACTATAAAAGCTAAAGGATAGTGTGTAATTTTGGCCCAGTCTAAGTTGGTCTGGGGAGTAATGTCTCTGCCTGGGACATAACCATTCTGCCAACGGGAAAATCAGATACATATTTTTCTTTTAAGGCTAGCTGCAATAATTATTATTATTATTTTTTTATTTACATTTGCACAGAGTAATGGTTTAGGGTGATATGAGCCTATAAGCTCAGGAGGTTTATGTTTTTACATAAAATTACAATACAAGCATGATTTCATAACTATGATAAGGATCCTCCTTGCCGAGATCACTGCGAACAGCTTCAAAGAAAAGTGGCACTATCAGTGAAGCTAAAATCTGATATATTTCTAGGAGTATTGCATTTGTTCCGGGGGGGGTTTCCTGTTGGAGCCAAATTGATGGTGTTGACCAGTTCTTAAAGGGTAATAGGCTGATTATCTCTGTCTAGTCCTGTAAAGAAGAACTAGGTTGCATCCGGGGGTCTAAAATCATCTTAACATTGGTCAGATGAGACTCAGGCTCTGAATACTCTGACGAATGCAATTGTTTGTAAAAAATCCAGAACTCTTTAACTATACCTAGGTGGTCTACAATCGACTTCCCCTTGACTATGTTAATTTCCAAATCTCTAGGGATGCAGATTTGTCTTTGCTTATGTGGCCAGTAAGGACTATCCTATCCCAATACTGCAGTTGCAAGTGTTTGTATTTCCCAATTAGTTTGGTGTGGGTTTGGTTAGATATTATATCAACTGGGGACTGAATGTTTTAAATCTCCTGTCATGCTACTAATTGTTTGATGTCTGAACCTACAATTGGTTGAACACGCAGCTTTTCAAGGTTGGTGAGTTTAGCTCTAAGGTGCTTCTCATCCGCTTGTTTTTTTCTGAAATGTCTTAATAAATCCTCACATGGTTGCTTTCAAAGCATCACACACCTACCTAATGCTGGCTTACTCTTGGTTAACTTTAATATGTTCAATAACCTGGGCCTTCATTACATTTATATATTGTTGTACCTGAGGTAGTTACTTGGGAAAGATCTACATCTGAGTTTTATTTTTTCTAATAGAAATTACTAATTTCCCATCAATAGAGGTGCATGGTCTGATACCCAGGTCAAGCAAAAAGTAACAGTATAATCAGGTGGCAACCTTTCACTTATCAGAAAATAGTCAATCCAAAAGTAATGTTGGAGGATAGGTGAATAGAAGGAGAAATAAGAGAGCATAGATTTAATGTGTTTGCATCAGTTCTCATTGTTACTATTATCTACCTTCCACTAAGATCTGCACTGTGAGAAATAATCTGAAAGTGAGTTTTGAGAAAGAAGACTGCAGTCCCTTTATTAAATATTAACAGAACTGTCATAGAGAAGTTGAGCACTGAGTTATTTGCATAATAACTTGCCTTTTTAAGCAGTTGAGTTTCTTGTAAGCAGGCAATTCTGGCTGGAATGGATGAAGAAGCCATATGTAAGATTTAACACTTGCTTAGATCTCACCTGTAATAATCCTTGTAATGATCCTTGTCTTTTAGGATGCATTTTCAGCTTTTGCCTTCCCCCCTCCACCATAGTGCATGCCCACGGCTGCTCTTCATCCGCTGAGCCCTCCAGGTTTTGCACACCTCCCCATACTTGAATCAAAGGGGCTTGTCTCGCCCATTGACAGACACTCTCCAACCTTGTCCTATTGGATGCAGAAATTTGCATCCTGAAAAATGATAAGCCCCTCGACAAGACTACCTCCACCACTTAGCTTGCTGAATCCTTTTGACTGTGCTTGTCTAAATTTGATCCAAAAAAAGAAAAAGAAAATCCTGGAGTACAATATATCAAGAAATGCCGTTTTCTCAAGTTAGATCCGTTAATTGATGATGGCATTGCCAGAAATTGAACTCAGGGATCAAGGCTCTAATATCTTGCTGTCTCTTAGCACCTTTGCCATGCTAGGTCAGGTAATTTGGAGCTGGAGAACACCTGACTGGAAAGTATACGCCTTTTTTGCCTGACAATGGAAAGAATTAGTGCTTAAACCAATGAAAACTCAAAATTAAGAAATACCTGTTGTCTTTTGCTGACAGTATTTGAGATAGTTGAAGGGATAGTTGATCTTAGCTTGCTCCTCCAGTCGGAAAATGTGAGAGTCCATCTATTGTTGCCTTTCGATAAAGTTTATTAACCTTCAGTCATGGTTATCCACTTTCTTTGTTAAAACTTTGTAGAATAATTGTAGAATACTTGGATGTGTAGGATGTGTGAGAGCTATCAGATTCTGTAAGGTTTTTGGCTGATTTGATCGATAGGAACAGGGAGAAGGTCCAATGATTGGAGTGTGAGTAGGAGCAAATCTTGTCACTCATTTACTTCATTGTTTTTTCTCACTATCAGTGGAGCAAATTGATTCAAGCATAGAATTTGCTCCAGGTGTCATTAGCACCTTGAGTTTCAAGCATACACAGAGCATATGCTGAGGACATGGTGGAATATGGCGGCCGACAGCTAGTGCTGGTCGCGAGCCCTCTCGCATGCCGGTGGAAAGAATCATAGCCGGAAAGTGTACCTGTGCAGCGGTGAGGCCGGGGGAGGTGAAGGCGGTGGAGGTCACTTCGTGTGGCTGGTTGGCTGCTCTGACGCCGAGGGTTGCTTTTTCGGGACTCAGCTCTCCACGGCTCTCTGCATTGTTCGCTGCGGAGACGGAGCCGTGAAGAGGTGTGTGGGCGGAGGCTGCAGTGCGGCTCAGCTGGGGCCGCCGCGCTGCGGCAAGGATCAGCTTTGCGGGCCTCGCGGGGAGAGGAAGCTGCCTGTTTACAGCTCAAGTCAGGGGCTGCACCATCGAGCAACAGCACAGTGGGGACATGCCATCCAGGGCACCCTGATGACTTCGGTAAGGAGAAGGGAGCGGGCCTCTGGAAAAGTTAATGGCAGCTTAGGAGGTGTCTCCAGGCATAAAGTGGTTACTGCTCAAAGTAACGAGGAGTCCAGGGAAGGGTCAGTGGGCAGTATTAACAGGTATACATTGTGGAGCAGGGATATTTGGGGAAGAGGGAGCAATATTCAGAGCGATCTTGTGGAGAGAAAGATCTCCTCTGCCCCTCTAGCCTCTCTGAAAGCAACAACAACAAGCTGCAAAATACCCTGCGCATCCCTTCAGTCCTCCCAGGTTTCTCGTGATCTTGTGGCAAAAAATCTCCCTGGGGAAAAAGCACAGACGAAAGCAAATACCAGGCAAATGAAAAAGAAGGCAGAGAATATAAAAATAACTCTATCACTCCGCTCGTATTTTAAAATCCAAGCCCAAGCTCAAGTACATGATACCTTAATGGCCTCTCCCTCACTATCATTGTCTCATTGTGTTGAGAGAAGAGCCCCCCAAAAACTATGGAGGACACAGTTTCTGGTAACATTCGGGAAGATGCCCTACGATGAGAGAACAGGTTTGACCCTTTGGCAGAAGGAGACCGGTCCCCCGAGCATCTTAGCCCTAGTCCTACGGTCTCAGAGAGCCATTCGCGGGTTCAGGATGGATCAGTTATTGCGGATTTTAAGCAGACTAACAGCCCTGATCTACCCTATTAACAGAGGTCAGGGAGAAGTTTGCGATTTCTGAACTAAATCAGCAAAAAATCCAGGGTACGGTTGAGGCTCTTGAGGTAAAGATTAATAATTTGGTGGAAAGAGTCGGGGTCATGGAGGTCTCATTAGAGGACCTCTCAAATAAAGTAACTGCCAATAAGGGGGAGATACAGATCCTGAAGAACAGTGAGAAAGAGCTGAGAAATAAATTGGAATCTTTAGAGAATAATGCCAGAAGAAACAATATTCGAATTCTGAATGTGCCTCAGGGCCTCGAAGGAGGAGACATAAGATGTTTTGTGATAAATCTTATGAGAGAATTTAATATTGAAATTGATCAGAGTTGCCTAGAGGAGGATACAGGGATCCTTTCACAAGGCGTCCGGGAATGAAAAATCCAAGAAGGATTCTTGTGTACTTTAAATCTTACACCTTAAAAGAACAATTTCTTGCAGGAGCCCTCAAAGCAGGAGTCTTTAAGAAAGATGGCTGGTCCTTCCGTATTAGATCAGATATTTTGGGTGTCACGCAGTACAGGCAATGGGAATTGGGCAAATTCATTCAGGAATTGAGGAATATGGGAGCTACCACAAACATACGATTTCCCACCACACTGAGGGTAATGTGAAATAATAAAATATACAACTTCAGGGACCCAAGCAAAGTTACTACATTTATCGAACAGATTAAGGCACAACAAGTATAATTCTCAATCTTTCCGCCATAGCATAGCGAGAGAGTTCATATGAGGTAACCAACATCAGTATACCTCTAGGGGTGAGGGGGGACTTCAGGAAGGGGGGGAGATTCACAAGAGAATGTAAATAAAGCACGCTTGCACCGGGTGGGTGAGCATGTGGGAAAAAATGAAAAAAAATTGTCCTCCTATGTAATTTTCAGACCAGGATCCATTTTTCAGTTATGTAAGTCTCCTAGTCTGATTGGAAGAACTAGGCTCTCAGGCATTTATTTTTTAATTTATTGTTTATCTCATGGCAAATTTGGATAAGCCCAGGTTTTAAAGATTCTATTCTGGAACGTCAATGGTCTCAGGGTTCCTGCAAGAAGGAGTATTTGAGAATTAAGGATATAGATGTTTTCTTTATGCAGGAATCACATTTGGCTAAAGAAGAATGGCCTGAGATCTTAAGGGGTCAGCAATGGATTGAGCATTGCATATACACTTCACAGTCCTGTACGGTGAAAGGGGTTGCCCTTCTTTTCAAAAAATCCGTCCAAGCAATATTGGGGGAGAGTGTAGTATATCCATCCTGTAGGTGGGTAATAGTTAAGGCTAAAATTTATAATGTTTGGTTGGCTTTTGTGGGATATTATGGCCCTAACCTAGACGACCCCGCACCTTTACGCACCCTATTTTCACACTTAGTTGACATTAGTGATGCCATTATATTGGGAGGTGACTTTAATGTTTGTCTGGATCCAACACAAGACACGACCTCTAAGAGGGCAGCGTTGTCAACTCCTAATATGAGAGGGGCTCTGAAACAACTGATAGATGACACAGGTCTTGTAGACATCTGGAGGACTATGAGCCACAAGGGTGGGACAGAAGGGGGAAATTTCACTTTCCACAATAAAAAACACGGTCATTCTTCCAGGATAGATTTCTTTCTGGTGGATTTAATCATTAGTAAAAGCATTAGGAAAGTCAACCATGTTCCTGAATATCTATCGGATCATTCTGCGGTTTCTCTTGAGATTATGTTCAGAGATAAAGCCCCTCTGAGACGCTGGACATAAAATCGCACGTTGCTTTTAGATTCCCTGGTGGTGGAAAATCTTAGGGCGACCACAAAGGAGTTTTTCCTTTTCAACCTTGATTCAGCCCCTTTAAATATTGTTTGAGATACATATAAGGCGTTCCTTAGAGGCATTCTATCCAGCCTTAGTTCTGCCCATAGCAAGAAGGTCAGGGAGGAAATTAATACTCTCGAAGTCTCCTTAAAAACTCTCCAAAGTACCTCTAAATACAGTTCAAATCGAGCAGGAATTGCAGCTGGCAAAATCCAAGCTAACTGATTCTCTGGAGGTTATATTAAGGCAGAAATGGGAGGCCAGCAGGTTATCCCATTATAAATATGGGGAGGGGTGCGGAAAATTGTTAGCTTGGAAGATCAAAGCCTACCAGTCCAGGAACTTCATAAAAGACCTAAAATGCCAGAAATCAGGTGGCATAATTTCGGAAGCTTGCGAAATTGAAAATACCTTTGTACAGTTTTTTCAAGACCTGTACACGGAGGGTGTGGCACCAAGCAAGGAGCAAATCGAGTTTATTTTTCAAGATTTAGACCTCCCGCACCTTCAGGGGGCTTTAAGGGAAAAACTAAATAGTCCTATTTGTATGGAAGAGGTTGATAAAGCCAACAGTAGCTTAAAGAAAGGGAAAACGGCAGGCCCAGATGCTCTTCCAAATGAAATATATGTGATTCTAAAAGTAGAGCTAGCTACTATCTTACTGCAACTTTGTAACTCTATTTTTATTTCAAACTATGATCCTCCATCTTCGTGGGACTCTGCCACTATAACCATCCTTCTTAAACCAAACAAAAATCCGAGGGCATGTGAGTCGTATAGACCTATTTCATTGCTCAATAGCGATTATAAGATCTATTCCCAGATACTAACTAAGCGCCTGGATAAGATAGTGGGAACCCTGGTCCACACTGACCAGAAAGGCTTTATAAAAGGGAGACAGTTGCACAAACTGACTCATGAGCCAATCGGTGCAATTGACCTGGCGAAAGAGTTTGGTAGCCCATTGACAGTTATGACCTTAGATGCCGCGAAGGCTTTTGACAGGGTTAGCTGGCCCTTTTTATATGAGGTGATTCAACGTTTTAACTTAGGAGAGACCTTTCTGGCAGCTGTTAAAGCCCTCTACAAGAATCCGTCCGCCGGAGTGTTAGTTAACGGGAATTTATCTAAAAACGTATACCTTAGTAGGGGGACAAGACAGGGTTGCCCCTTATCGCCTCTTCTTTTTAATCTATATATTGAGCCTCTGGCAGTTAAACTAAGATCTTGCAGGAGTATTTCCCACTTTGTATGTAATGGTTGGATGAAAAAGGTCAGGCTGTATGCGGACGATTTGATGATTTTTACAGGTCACTTAGCTCCGTCACTTTCAGCAATCTGGGAAACACTTGTGAGGTTTGGGAAGGCATCAGGCTATGCCATAAATCAACAGAAAACTGAGATAATGCAATGGAATACCTGCTTCCCGACTGATTGAACCAGACATAATATGAGATATCTAGGTGTTCAAAATCGTGCACAACTTAGAAAATATAGCAAAAGTGAATTTTAATAATCTTTTGTCTAGTGTACGGAAACAACTACAGGCCTGGAGCACTCTTCCTTTGTCATTTTTAGGTAGATCCAATTTGATAAAGATGTCCGTACTTCCCAAATTCACTTTTTTGTTTAATGCTATTCCGCTGGAATCTAAGAAAGAGTGGCTTAAGAAGGTGCAAGGGGTTTTATGAGTTTTATTTGGGGAGATAAAAGGCCCAGAATCGCTTGGAGAAAACTCAGAATGAAAAATGCAGAGGGTGGCATAGCTAGTCCTGATCTCCTTCGGGCTTTCCATCTGAAGATTTTTAGACAGCTGTTGAGAGATACTTTAAAGATGTCACCACTTTTCCGGGCTCTTACAGCCGGGCTCCTTAATGTTTTTTTTCTCTTTAAATTTGGTCACCCCAAGTTTTTAAAAAAAGTCAGGCTAAATGTTCTTTTGAGCGCATGTAAGGTTTGGTATCAAACAAGACTATCTTTACAAATACCTTACTTCAGTCACAATGCACCTATTTGGAATTCACCGGGTACGCCAGCCTGTCTTCGAAACTCTCTGGCAATTCCCCTAAAGGAGTGCGGTATCCTGAGATGGGGCCAACTCCTTGGTGACATCGATTTAATTTCTTGGCTGCGTATGCAGGAAATATTGGAAGGGACGGTATCCAAATTTAAATATTACCAGTTAATGAGTTGGGCAAAAACGCTGGGCAAAGATGCAAAGGGGAATCAATTTTGGGAGCCGAAGATTTGTTCCCGTCCTCTTTTGCAGAAAGAGGTATCGGAGTGGTATTGGATGATGATTCAGGTATCTGAGGAAGTGCAAGTCCCACCTTTTACAATCTGGAGGAGGGAACTGCCAGCTCTTGACCTCGACCGGATATGGCAAGTATCTATGTCTCATCTATGGCTATATGTAAAGTCTGCTCCACTTACGAAGAATCATATCTTTACAGTCCACAAGGCCTATTGGACGCCGTGGAGACTTTCGAAACTGGGAACCCAGGCAGTGAAGAGGTGTCCCAAGTGTGATGAGATCAACGCAGACGAAGCACACATGTTTTGGCAGTGTCCCTCCATCCGGCTCTTTTGGCACAAAGTGGGTATGTCACTATCTGGGATCTTGGGTCAAGAAGTTCAGGTGAGCTTGGCCTTGGTTATTTTTGGGGGGATACTAGAGAATGAAGGAAACAGGGCCTTTACGAAAGCACATAAAGCTCTTGTATTTATGTTAATTCTCCTTGCACGTAGAGAGCTGTGTATAAAATGGATACTGCCTAATCCCCCTCTAGAAGTTGAGTGGATGAGATCAATACAAAAAATAGCGAAATTAGATCGAGCTACAGCGAACCCTAAGAGAACAAGGTGTTGGGACCTTTGGGATAATTGGGTAAAAACAACAGGCCTATGATTGGTTTTGTCTTGTTTTCTCTTTTTTTTTTTGTTGCCTCTGTAAACATTTTTCCATTTTATTTTTGTCATTTCACTGGTCTAATGATTAACAACATGATACACAGGTAGCTTGAATGGGAGGAAGGCGTCCCCCCGCTCATTGGTTCCGTGGTCCAAAGCTCAGCACCTGTTTAAAAGCAGTCGTTTTCAGGTTGGCCGCACATAAAAGACTCGGGATGTTTATACATCCCTCCCCTGGGGGAGAGGCCGAGATCTTTCAGCCAGCTGCAGCCGCTTGGATCCTTTGACACCTAAAACAAAAATTGGCAAATGAGGACTTGGGGTGCCCTCCTTACCATCATTATTCAGGGGCCAAGGGACCAGTATAGTATGTGCACTGCCTAATGGTTGTGATATGACTGGTTAGGGGAGTATTGAATATGACTGCATTGTTGATCTTCTAGTTTCATTAATAATCAAGTTAGCCTTGAGGGCTGTAATAGCAGCATTTGGTCCTGCCACATGGATCTCTTCTAAGGCTATGTCAATGATTACCCCTATAAGGTGATTGCCCTCCACACCTTCTCTTGGCTCCTCTAAATCTAGGGAATCAATCCCATGCAGAAGAGATGTGTTAATACCTGTGCCTGAGATTAGTGGTCATTCAAGTTGTGACAGAACATTGCTTGGGAAATGGCAAGAGGCAGAGGAGGTATACATACATCCAGGTAATCTGAGTGAATGTCTGAATGAATGGTTGGCAGGCCGCCAAGTACTGACTAGATCTGTACCACCTCTGCCCATCCTTTGGCACATTTTATCTCCCTCCAGGAGTAAATTTGAATGATTGGTTCCTCTCACCAGAGGGTGACCTGCCACTTCTCTCTAACTTTAGCAACCATTATCCAGATCCTAAAATCCGCAACATGGATTCTAAATTGGTGGTCATATAATGAAAGAGGTGCCAGGCACAGTAGAAGTCTTTGAGCCTTGAGTCTTGGGCAGACAGCCCTCTTTTAATCTCTTCTCTTTGTATTTATTTTTAATTAAGTTATCTCTTCCATCTTTCCCTACTCATTGTAGCACTATTTCCAGCGACAAGACCACTGCTGCTGCTACTGCCACAGTAAACACTCTAAAAAGGAACTGGGGTTAGTTCAATGTAACCACTCACCAGGTCCTTAGCCAACTCCTCCACTGGCTGCTGGCATGAGCACTCTAAACGGGCTGACTCAGAACCATGTCTTTAGCGATCAAACAATGAATTTTTTTTTTTTTTGTTCTCCTCATTAGCCTCAGATTCATTGTCCACAGCACTTCTATCCGAAAAACCATTCCCTTGTGCCGGGACAGGAAAGTCTGATCAGCCCTTGTCCGAAACCCTTCCAGTTGCACTTCACCACATTTTCCCTTATATTCGACTCTCCCTACTACACACAAAAGAAGAAAGCGGAAACCGAAGATGGGAGGACGATAAAGGAATGGGAATGATATGTGCTTTACTGAGGTTTAGTTTGGGCTTAATCATTGGACCATCCCTCCCTATCCACTTCCTAATCCCTATCTATTCTGTTCCATCCATTCCACCATAGGGAGCCAAAAGGCGTATCTTTTCTTAACTAAAGAGACTGCATGAATTGATGTAATAAAAGGTGCCTTCTATGTATCTGCGAGTATACTCCATTGATCTCTCTTCCCATATGGTTGTTGTTACTGTAGCACAGAGATGGCTTGAAACACCTGCTTCTCTCCACTCCTCTACTCTCCGCTGTGCTCCTTGCTGCAGACAGGCTTCACCCAACCGAGATGACTTAATCTGGACATCTGAGCACATCTCCCCCTGCTGCACTCACTGCCTCACTGCTGAATGCCACCAAACAAACTCCACTAAGGTAGCAGTGCTTTAAACCTGCACAATATTAATTAAACATGTCATACTGCGTTGTAGCAAACATTTGGAGAAAAAAAAAACAGAGGAACTTTATACATCAGGCCTAGTCCATCAAAGGGCGCCAGATTTTCCTGCCCCTTCTCCCTGCCCTCCGTCCTTTACATTTGAACAGTGCCATCTCTAAGTTATATATATGAAGCATTCTGGCATACCAAGCTTGGCACGCCGGGGAGTCAACATCCTTCCATTTTGATGCGTTAAGCAATCGGGCCACTGCCGTTGCCATAAAACAAAAATATACCTGTGTCGGTGCTAGTTGTGCTTTCTCGTCAAAACCTAGCAGCATCATAGTTGGTTAAATAAACACATCCCCTTTTAACACCTTATGCATAAAGTTTTCAATCCCTTTTTTCAGGGGATTTAGCTTACTGCAATCAAAAAACATATGGGCCAGATCTGCGGGCCCTGCCCACATCCCGGGCAATGATCATTTTTCCTTTTCACCCAACCAAACAGTTTTGCCGGGGTAAAATACAAGTTGAAAACTGTTTGAAGTGTTGGGCCTTTAGATTGGCAGACAAAAACACTTTCTTAGAAAGAGCCAATGACCTGCTTAGATCCACGTCCTGGTTCTCTAACTTGCCTGCCCATGTAATTTCAGTTTTTACTAGGTCATCCGGAGTGGCTTTTATCAGAAAACAATATATATCCTTGAGTCAGGTTTTTTTAAATAGGATGGTTTCTAGCAGCGGAATCCTTTCTGTAGAGGTTATGATTGATACCACAGGTCTGATGGTCTCCCTAATTTGGACATACTTAATATACGATCTTGGGTCAATGTTATACCGCTCCTGTAGCTCTACAAAAGAAATCATTCCATTCGTATCTATGACATCCCCTATATTGCTAACACCTGCCTGTTCCCACTGTTTACCAATTCCATCATAGAGAGGGGACGGAAAAAACGGTGATCACCACAGGGATAGGTATCTCTGGAGCCTGCAAATTTCTAAAAGCTTGCAGACTTTCTACCATATGTTCCAAGCCGCTCTAAGAAGCTTAAATTGTGTTTTTTTGTAATAGCTGACCTCCAACTGCCTGAGTAGAACCCCTGATCCTGCTCCACCTATGGCCAACTCAAAAACTGAGGGGGCGACTTTGCATTCCTGTGCTCCCCAGCATGTTTCTGCCCCCATATTTGATTTAAGCAGGATGGCCATTTGTTGTAATGTTATGGCCCAGTAATAATATAGTAAATTGGGAACTGCCCACCTTCCCCCGATCTTGAGGAATGGTCAGGAATTTCAATGATCGCCTGACCTTCTGGTAATGCCAGATAAATTGGGAGAATATTCCGTCCAGTTTTTTAAAGAAAGCGGGCTCCGGCTCTAACGGGATACAGCGAAATAAATATAAAACTTTCAGAAACATAGTCATTTTGAGCACGTTACACCTTCCTATTATAGACATATATAAACTATCTATTCTTTGAAGGTCTCTGCTGATCTTATCTATAAGGGGAGCCAAATTTATTGCCCAGATAGTGCCTACATTTGCTGAGATGTCGATCCCAAGATAGGTAGCTACCTCGGTCCTGTGGGGATCCTGGCAGATAATACTTTTAGTGCAGACAATCCTGGTCTTATCAAAGTTCAAGCGATATCCCGACTGCCTGCCAAATTCCTTGGCCAAGACTTCAATCCTCGCGATTGCTCCCAGTGGGTCGGGGGTGACGACAGCTATGTCATCAGCATATGCTAAAGCCTTGGTATTATACCCCCTAACCAATATAGGTTTAATCGACTGGTCTTGCATGATTGATCTAATAAGTGGATCGATATATAGCGCAAAGAGAATTGGTGAGCAAGGGCATCCCTGTCTTGTCCCTCGAGCTACAACAATCCTTTTGGACTCCTTACTCATCAATTGGATCCTAGCATATGGCTGTGAATACCTAGTTCTTATAGCCGTTAAGATGCATGGTCCAAACCCATTGGATCTTAAGTTGTCCCATAAGTATGCCCACGCAACTCGATCAAAAGCTTATTGGGTGTGGAGGAGGATCAGGGCCATGTGTTCTCCCGAGACATCTGCTATGTCAAACAAGGAGATTACCCGATGTACATGATCCGTAGTCCCTCTCCCTGGTATAAAACCATGTTGCAATGGACTCACCAATGAGGCAATAACTTTGCCAAGACGGAGGGCGATGAACTTGGAGTATAGTTTCTCATCGGTGTTAATCAGGGAAATGGGTCGATATGAGGCTGGGTCGTCGGCGGGTTTCCCTTTCTTCAAGAATATGACTATGTTGGTATCTTGCCAGGAATGAGGTGGGAGCCTCTTCTGTTGTACTGCCAAGAACAGATCTAGGAGCAAGGGGGCTAGCTCTGGCTGGAGTGCTTTATACAATTCCATCGGGATTCTATCAGGGCCTGCCGCTTTCCCTGTAGCCATCGCCTGGAGTGCCTCGGTGACTTCACTAATTGAGATATCTGCCCCTAGTTCCTGCAGGATAGAAGGATTCACTTCATCATCTTCAAGCCCAGTGGTCTCTGGAGATTCGTCCTCGGTCTGATAAAGGTACCTGTGAAACTCTGCGAATAAACTTAGAATTTCTTGGGGATCTGTAGCCAAGGTCCGATCTTTCCTTTTTAACCTCAAGATGTTATTTGTAACTGCCTTTTGTCTTAGGCGTAGTGCTAGATGTTTGCCTGTAGTCTCCCCGTACTCATAATTATCCCTGGTATAGGTTTGAAATGCTTCCGCTACTGATTTACTGTAAAAGCCATTAATTTCTGCTTTTATCCTTATGACCTCTAATTGCAACTGAGTTTGTAGCTCTACCTGTTTTTGAGTGATGGCAGCCGTGTGGTCCTCCTCAGACTTCGTCAACTGATCTGTTAGTTGGAGTAATTCCTCACGCTGCCTCTTCCTATGTAGTCCAACAAAACTAGCAATCTCCCCCCTTAAGCCATCCTTAAACGTATCCCACACTATTTCTCTGGAGGCACTAAACCTATTTATATCAAAGAACTGCCGGGTCCATCCCCTAATATGCTCTATGAACTCCTCAGTGACCAATAATTTCCTATCAAAGGTCCACTTTGTTAGAGACCGTTGATGCCCCTGCACCGTAATTTCCAGCATCAAAGGGTTGTGATCTGACAGTATTTTCGGCATCTTCCTTATATTAGCATCATCCGTAAGGGCGGTGGAAGCAAAACAATAATCGAGCCTAACATATTTCCTGTGAGGGCACGAAAGATAAGTGTAGCCTGAATCCCTTGGCTTCCTGCAGGACCAAATATCAACTAGTCCATGGCTAGAGGTCAGACCAGCTAATGCCTTAAACATCTGTGGCTTTCTCCCCTGATATTCTTTGATAAAGGGGCCACTTGCATCCAAGTGAATATTGAAATCCCCAAAGATAATAAGGGGGGAAGGCCAGGAGGCTAGCTCTAGCTCCAGTTCCTCGAGCATCCCGGGGTCATCTAGATTAGGCCCGTAAACCGTACATACAGTAAGCCCAACTGATAATGAGATTATTGCCTATCGCCCCCATTTGTCCGATAGCATTCGTTTTACAGGGGACAGCCGATTAGAATCATGGATTGCGACACCTCTAGTCGTAGTAGTCTGGGAAGAGCAGGCTACCTGTGTGTATCCTGGTATTAAGTTAAGCCCTCTCTTCTGCCACGGGATGTGGGTTTCTTGTTGGCAGATTATATCTGCCCCCAGAGATCTAAGTACCTCACTTACCCTACCCCTCTTCCCCCTGTCATTTAATCCCCCAACATTAATTGAGCAAATAGCTAACCTACCCATTACTAAAACATTTTAAGCACCCAAGTTGATTGCTATACAATTTTAAGTTATACACGCTGTTTCCTGCCTCCTTCCTTAAATACAACAATCAATCTGCTTTTCCAGGTTTTTTCTCCCCCCACCCCCCTCCACCCTGACTCTCCTCCATCCCCCACCCCCCAACTCTCCCTCTCCCCCCGACCCCCCTACCCCAACCCCCACGTATCCCTGCACCACCCCATCTGGAGGAAAAACAGACCTGTGTCGGTCTGTGAAGGATGAAAGGCGGTACCCCTTCCAACTGGTGGCTTATTTGTGCGTGTGTGTGCCTATCTGATGCCTCTGTACCCCTTCGGTGATCTCAAGACAATAAGGCTTATGTTATGTGAATATTTAATCCCCTTCTCCCTTTTTTTTCCCCCTCCCTTTTGTTTTCTCCTCCTACTTTTTTCCCCTTAATTCCTTGCCCTAGCATGTATATTTTACTAGGCTAGTCCCTCTCTGTTTCAAACAGGCCCGTGATGGGTAATCCTCAGCCCCTCACCCCTACTATTTTTTTTTCCTTTCCTTTCCCCTTCTCTTCTCTTTTTTTGGGGGGGGGATTAATTTGCCCACTGATTCCTATCCATTCACATTAGGGGTCCTTAGAACCCTTTTAGAGCCCTTATCCATATAGACAATAATACTAATAACATCTAAGTCATACAGTTATACCCCGCCTGACATTAAAAACTCTTTAGCCTTGATTTCCAAAGTAAAGAATCTGGTACGATCACCCCAGATTACTTTCAGGTGGGCTGGGTTCAAAAGGAAGGCCTGTGCCCCTTTCTCCTGGAAGGGTTTAATCATTTGGCGTAAGCGCCATCGGCCTTCAACAGTAATATGAAAAAAGTCAGGTCTGGTAAAGAATGAAAATCCATCCCCGACCTGCTGAGCCTCAGGTCTAGCCTTTTCGAATAAGTTTTGTCTCAGCAGGAAGTTTCCAAAATACACTAGAAGCACTCGTGGTTTAGCATCAGGGTTGACTGGTTGCCGAACTGTAACTGGGACGCAATGCGCCCTTTGAATTTCATGGGACCAGTTCCAACCTTCTAGTTCTGGGAAGGATTTTTGTAGCAGCTGGACCACGTATATCCGGGCGTCTGATTCCTCTTTCCCTTCCGGAATTCCCAAGAACCGCAGATTATTCCGTCTCTGGCGGTTTACGTTATCCACGAGCTTACACTGGGTGTTTATCAGTTGTGACTCATGAGCTTCTGCTTGGCCCTTGGTACCGGCGATGTCCGTCTCAAGGGCAGCTGTTCTTGTCTCGAGGTCTGTCAGCCGGTCGCTGATGGCATTGCAGGTTTTGGCTACTTTCCTCACTGCCCCCTGCCATTTACGGGCTGCAGCTTGTGAGCGTCTGCTTTCCAAGCGGGCCTCTTCACGGTGCACAATTACATGTTGCAGAATAGTATCCAATGTAGGAGGTGCTGCGGGCTGACCATCAGAGGGGGCCTTATTATTGTCCCCAACCAGTTGGTCTCCCGGGGAGTAGTCCCACTTTAAGTTCCTGTACGCCTGGTTGTCTGTTCTGCCCATTTTGTTGTGCGTCTTCTGCGTTGTAGCAATCGAATCCACACCGCTGGTGCCTGGTATACTCTCCGTCTCACTAGAATCTGTATTGGACCCTGAGGCTGATCCCACCTCTGACCAAGTGGCATCTGATAAAGAAAAGAAGAAGTCATTAGCCTCTGAGTCCTGCTCCTTTTCACTGCGCGCTCCTGTTTTCTTAGAGCTTCATACTCCGTGGTGATTTTGCTTTTCCCGCAGATCAGAGCTGAGAGAGACTGACACGGGCTCACCTGTCAGACCAGCGTGCCCTCTATTGTGGCCCTTGCTCGCATCCTTGGACATAGATTGTGGGATTGAATCGCCTTTATTGAGAGCATGGGCAGCTTGCAAAACTTCCTGTCCCTGTGTGTGTAGCTGGGAGGATAGCCCTGAAAAGCCTCCATCGCTACTTCTATCTGTCTCCTCTGTATTCGTTCCCATGTTCCCATCCGCTATTGGCCCCAGGATTTGATCCTCTTTTCCCACCTCATGCTGCCTTTGCGTACCCTGTGTTCTCTCCCCAATCCCTGTCGGTTTATTTTCGGTTAGCTCTCTCAATGTCTCGTCCTCCCCGCAGCCGCCGATGACCGTGTTGCCCAGTACGATTTTGCCGGCCTGCATGGTGCTCTGGCCGCCTACCTGGGCTGCGGTACAGTCCTGCTCTGTGCTTCCTGCAGTCAGGGATCCACTCCCGGCGCCTCGGAGCAACTCGAGCACCGAGGTACCGGTCCGATGTTGCTGGGGCTGCGTGACCTCACTCCTCCCATTCCCGTCTGGCTTAGTTTCGGTCCAGGTCTTCTGCCGGCGTCCCGATTGAACAAGTGCAGAGGCTGCTTCCACCACCGACGTCTGCTGGGCTAACTGGTGGGCAGTCTGCTGGATAGCGCCTCTTCCCCTAGCCGTTGACTTGGGCCCCATTGCGGACGCTGCTTCACCCGACAACCGATGTCCTGAAGCGAGGGAAAGCTCCTTCTCCAGCCGCCTGCACCTTGCGATCAGCGACTCTGCCTGTCGCACCACTGCTTGAATCCAAGATAGGGCCCAGGCGAGTTCTATTGATCTCTTATTCTGCTGGGGTTTAGTCATAGTCCAGCTCTAGGCTCCATACAGAGTTCTTGCTGCCACCTTGCTGGTAGCCGCCTACGGCCGGTTCAAGCGGCCGCCATCTTGCTTCCTCCCTACCTCCACCTGCTTCCACACATTCAGCATGCTCCAAAAGATCTTCAAATGGCTCCCCGCCGACACCTGGAAAACTGTCACTCAAGCCCTAATCACCAGCCAGCTGACTCCGGCAACACACTCTAATCAGGAATCACCACCCAACTCTGGAGAGAATCCAGACAACACAGAACTCAGCTGCCAGACTCATCCTCGACCTTCCCAGATGAACCCACACCACCCCACAACCCAGGAACCTCCACTGGCTCACCATCCAGGAAAGATGCCAATTCAAGATGCTAACACACACCTGCAAAGCCCTCCCCGACCAAGGATTAAAATACATCAACCTCCGTCTGAACTTTCTCAAACTCTCCAGACACCTGCACTACGCCTCCCCCATGCTTCAGCCAAAGTGAAAATGGAGGACGATCCTTCTCCTACCTCGTCGCCAAGTCCTGGATCGACCTCCCCCCTCCACCTCTCAACCCAGAATTCAGAAATGGTCTCAAGACCTGGATCTTCAACTGACCCCAGCAAGAACCTAGCACCTGGGTACCCTTACAGGTGATTAGGCGTGCTCTACAAATCCCAATTGAATTGCATTAAATTGAACTGCCTGCAACTGCCCACATTGGAAAAATCTTGCTTGATGTCCATCTAGTGACCGAAAATCATGCTAAGGGTTGCCAAATCTTACTCACGCTTGCCAACTTAATATTTTGGCACATCCATTGCCAGAATTTGTCTGGAACTCTGCCTTACAAGAGTGATACAGAGTTGCCAAAATTCTGCGAATTCTGGCAGCGGAACAGAATATTTCACCTACCCCTACGTTTTAGATGCTAATTAATGGCTGGCAGGAGTGGGAGAGCAAATGAAAACTATAAGGGCCTTATTATGATATTGGGTGGTCGGACTTCTGCCTGCAATCACAGCGGTCAGGAGACCGCCCAACAAGCAGGCAGCAGTCCGACCACCCAATTATGATGCGACTGCCAGGTTGATCAAGGCAAAGTGCTCATTTTCACGGCTGCTAGTACTGTGGCCCAGGAAAAGGGCCACATCACAAGCCGCCATGTAAAAGAGCACTTTGTGCACATCCATGCACTGTGTGCCATGCACCATGTGGTGCATGGCACACGGTGCATGGATGTGTGTGGGGGCACACAGGGCCACTGTGCAGTGGTCCACGAGGGATGAGGGCCCCCAAAGTCCCTTTCCAATAGCCTTTTCATGGTGGACGGACCCCCATGAAAAGGCTATCAGAAAGGGACAACATAATTTCGATGACGATGCCTGCCTCAGAACCACCTCCTTTCGGGATCATGATTCTGACTGCCACCCCGTTAGGATAACTGATCCTGGTTGGGGCGGAGGTCTGTTCCCTGACAGACAAGGGTCCGACCCCCAGCATTGTAATGCAACGGTTGGACGAAAGAGCTGTCTGTCAGTGGGACCACAACCGACGGCCTGTTGGTGGGGGGTTCCACCGACATCATAATGAGGCCCTTAGTTTCCAGGAACTTCAGGCAGGCAAAAGGTAATTCTCAAAAAATTACTTTTTTCGTCATGTTTACTAAAAGTATAGCTAAGCCATTGATTTGATTTTTAATAACTATCAAAAATAATTGTTTAGTTATTTTTCTAGCTGGTCCTGCTCCTCTAAATTTCTATCAGTGCAAGGGCGGGACATGTTATAAATGCTGCTGGGGGAGGAGAAATAGCCCCTACCTTCTTGAGCCTCTGAGGAAGAAATTTTTGAAACGCGTCAGGCTAAAAGAAAGGCTGCCAATAATGTACCAGCTCCTGAACTTGTCAATATCTTTTTATTCTAGGCTGGTGACCTTGCACGTTTCCAGAGTGCTTCTTGAGTGAGTCACCGTGTGTTTGCCATTGATAAGCAGCCGCTCAGCCGCTGAGGATGCACCACCCCAGTATCCAGAGGGGGCCGCGTGGAGTGATTCACCCTCTGCATATGCGGGGAAACGTTGCAGAATTATGACTTTGATCAGTGGCTGGGGCCCAATCTGGGCTTTATCGCAAGCAGTAATTGTGCATAACAATGTTGAAAGATTAAGAACTCCAACTCCCAGAATGCCAAAGAATGACGATGGCCCTAATCAAGGGCGGGACATGTTATAAATGCTGCTGGGGGAGGAGAAATAGCACCTACCTTCTTGAGCCTCTGAGGAAGAAATGTTTGAAACGCGTCAGGCTAAAAGAAAGGCTGCCAATAATGTACCAGCTCCTGAACTTGTCAATATCTTTTTATTCTAGGTTGGTGACCTTGCACGATTCCCGAGTGCTTCTCGAGTGAGTCACCGTGTGTTTGCCATATATATATATATATATATATATATATATATATATATATATATAACCTACTGGCAGTCGCCAGTAGGTAGTTATAGTTAGGACCTTGTTTCTATTCAAAAAACATTTTTTCTTTTGACAATATCTTTGGCGTTGTTTGACAAATCTTCGCGAAAATTTCAAAACTAATGGTTCACTCAGGTCAGCTCCTGTCTTGAAAGTATCGGGCTGATTTGTCAAGCGGGGGCCGAGAAAAAAGGGGGGTCCCAAAACGCATTTTCTCCATGTTAATTTCCATCGGAACTTTAGACACGGCTACAGCCCGAACTGCTGAACGGAATTACACCAAATTTGGCAAAAAGGTAGCTCTTGGTTCAGAAAGCGCCCTTTTTTTTTAAATGGTGTAAATCCGCTCCGTAGTTTTTTAAATATTAAAGGAAAAAGAAATTTATATATCTGGGCAGAGCCTAACCACACATCTCATCGTGAGATCTGATTGGCTGAAAGCACTTCATCCAAGAAGTGTTGGCAGCCATCTTGGGACCAATATACATGATAGCACCTCATCAAAATGCATTGTAGTGAATGGAAGGTTTTGAGGGTCACCAAAAGGAGAACGTATAAAGGGTGATAACAGACTTTAGTTACATTATAAATCATTTGTTGATGGTACCATACTAATTTTAGGAATTGTGGTGTGTTCTAAGGTGATTTTACCCAGTGAAAAAGCCTTTTGCTGGGATATCATGAATCATGTTTGAGAGAAAACTATTTTCTCATGCTTTTCCCATAGAGGTTTGGAAGGTGCTCCAGAAGCTAAAATGAGAGCATATTTTCTGTAAATTCACATAATCTTTCTCAGTCATGTGAGAATGAAGTCTGACATTCTCAGTAAAACATGTACATACAACATGGGCAGAGACTGTCAGTTGATTCCTTTGTGTTCTACTGCAGCTTCCCAGAGTGTTCTAAAGAACAACTAGAGCGCTAACAGTCTTACTCATGACAAAAGTATGGCACACCTGAAGCCATCTTGATTGGAATAAAGTGGACTTAACTGGTGAGCAGTAGCTTTACTACAGTGATCTAATTAGCAACTAGAGAGCTAACATTCTGAATTTATGGCAAATGTGTGACACATCTGAATGCCTTTTTGATTGAATCAAAGTAAAAAACTGAAAGCATTTCCTACTGAGGAGACTGCAGTAAATGAGGAAATTAGGAAACTTTATAACAACTAAGTCTCCCAAGATGACCACCAGAGACAAAAGAGCCCAAATGTAGCACAAATATCACCCAGATGTAGCCCACGTATAGCCCATTGACAGAATGTCCCAGAGTGTTCTAAAGAACAACTAGAGCGCTAACAGTCTTACTTATTACAAAAGTATGGCAAACCTAAAGCCATCTTGATTGCAATAAACTGGTAATACTTGAAACATTTAATTTAAAAAGGAACAAAATGAGGGGGTTCATTTTGCCATAGAAATTCTGATTAGTGCTGAAGAAAGAAAAATGAGGGCACATTTTGAATGACTTCTCAAATCCTCTTCTATTTCATAAAAAAATTCTGACATGCAGACTGAAACATGCACTTTCAATATCAGCAGCAGACTTCCCTGGTGAGCAGTAGCTTTACTACAGTGATCTAATGAGCAACTAGAGTGCTATCATTCTGAATTTATGGCAAATGTGTGACACATCTGAATGCCTTCTTGATGGAATCAAAGTAAAAAACTGAAAGCATTTCCTACTGAGGAGACTGCAGTAAATGAGGAAATTAGGAAACTTCATAACAAATAAATCTCCCAAGATGGCCACCAGAGACAAAAGAGCTCAAATGTAGCACAAATACCACCCAGATGTAGCCCACGTATAGCCCAATTACAGAAGCGTGCAGGACACATTTTATAGTTTTGTTTTTTTGTAGTTTTATATAGTGCAGACTGGTCAGGTATTGGAGCGTTGCATCTTACTTGGACCCCTTATTGCGTATTTTGCACAAAGTACTTGAGATTGATCTTGCGAAACATTGAACTTTACTATTCTGTTAAACTGAAGTTGCTCTGAGCCGGGCTTTGTAACAACCGTTTTTATTTAATTAATTCTCATTGCATTGTATTAAGACAGAGGATTTACTGTTTTTATGTACACTTTTATGATCTATGTTTCTAAATCAGATCGAATAAAGTTTATTGAATTGAATTGAAGTCTCCCAAGATGGCCACCAGAGAAAAAGGAGCCCAAATGTAGCACAAATAGCACCCAGATGTAGCCCACATATAGCCCAATGACAGAAGTGTGGAAAACACTTTTTATGTTTTGTGTTTTTGAAGTTTTATATAGTGCAGACTGGTCAGGTATTGGAGTGCTTTACATGAGCATTGGTTACATCACACAAGGACACATTCATTTTGGTTGTAGGCATGGGGAGATTAAGTGATTTGACCAGAATCACAGAATGTCGAGCTGAAGCAGAAACTCCAACCTGGTTCCCCAGTTGCAAAGTCTGCAGCTCTGGAAGTAACACCACATCCTCACTCCTAAGTGCAACATGTAATCAAGTGGTCAACTGGATAAAAAAAAATAAAGATAACAAATAACTTAAAAATGCTTTGTCGCTATTTGAGAACTCAGAAAATATGTCCTCATTTTTGTTTTTTAGAGCACTAACTATAATTTTAATGCAAATAAGACCCTCTAATTTCTATAATTTCTAAAGGAAATGCTTTAGGAATTACAGTTTTGATTACATCAAGATGACGTCAGGCGTGCCACACTTTTGTAATAAATATAGAATGTTAGCAATGTAGTTGTTCATTAGGATACTGTTGAGAGACAGAGGTCAGGGGCACGTGCTCGGAAAATTGAAGGCAGGTAGGAGGGTGCAGAGGCAACAATTTGACCACACTGGGCAGGCAGGCAGGGCAGTGGCAGCACAACAGACTATGGAGGGCAGTGGAAAGGGTGGCAGGGGTAACAAACCAACAATGCAGGACAGGCAAGAGAGGCTGTGGCAATATTATAGACTATTGTGGGCAGAAGGAAGAGGCAGTGGTAGTACAACCATACATGTCAACAGACCCGATTCAGCCAGGAAACATCCAATGTTTTTAAGCCCAAATGGGCGTTATTTTATCTGTCTCCTGTCTACAATCTCCTCTTTTTCAATGTAAGTCAATGGGGAAAATCAATTCCCCAGTTTTTTTTTCAAAATCTTCCTCTTACCAAGTTCAAAATGTTAGCAAGTATGGTACATTGGATCATGGAAGGCAGGAGGAATTGGGGTAGGGACATGGACTCGGATAACAGAGGACAGGAGGGACATGGACAGGTGCACCAAACTGAACTTACAGGGCAGGCATCAGAGTTTGCAGCAGCACAATACACCACACAGGGCATGCGGGACGGCAGTGCAGCACAACAATCCATGTGAAGCAATAAGGAGTAGACAGGACCATGCACATGGACAACAGAGAACAGAGGGGAAAGAGGCAATGGCAGAAAGGTGACCATAATGGACAGACAGGAGAGAAAGCTGCAGCATAACGGACCATAAAGGGCAGGAGGGAGGGATCAGGGGCATTACAATGGAACAGACAAGCCAGGAGGGAGGGAATAGGGGTCTGCACATAGAAAACAGAGGGCAGGGGGCAAGGGGGCAGGGCAGGAGCAGCAAGCTGACCATGGAGGTCAGGCAGGATGGGCACTAGAAGCACAACACACCATGGAGAGCAACAGTGAGACTATAATGGCATACACACAGACCATGGAGGGAAGGTGGGAGGGGGTCAGGGGCAGCTAGCTGACCACACAGGGAAGGTGGGAGGGGCCGTGGCAGCACAGAAGACCATGCATGGCAAGCGGGAGGGTTAGTGGCAGCACAATGGCCATGATGGGCAAGAAGGAGGGGGCAGGGGCATGCACAAGGACCATGGAGGATAGATGGAAGTGGTCGGAGCTGGGCACAGACAAGAGAGTTCAGGGGAAGGGGCCTCACAACAGACCACGCGGGGCAGGCAGGAGGAGCAGCTGCAGCACAACAGACCAGGGAGGGCAGAATGGTGTGGCAGTAAAATGGACCATGGAGGACAGGGGGAAGGGGATAGGGGCATGGAACGTGGACAGGCAGGGTGGAGGTGGCAGGGACAGGTTACAGTCATTCGACAATGCTAGGCAGGTGGGAGGGGAGTGACTGCTCAACAGAACACTCAGAGTACATAGGAGGGTCAGGTCCATGGAACATGGTGGGCAAAAAGGATGGAGCAGGGGCATTCACACAGACATCGGAGGGCAGAGGGAAGGAGAGTAGGGGCAGCAAGCTAAGCACAGAGGCTAAGCAGGAGGTCAATGATGGGGAATAGAATTGGGCAATGGAGGGCAGGAGGAGTGGACTGGGACATCATGCTAAATGGGGGGCAGTGGCAGCACATCAGACCATGCATGGCAGGAGGGAGGAGGCTAGTGCATGGATTCAGACAACAGAGGATAGGGAGGAAGTGGATGGGGCAACAAGCTAACTATTCAGAGAAGGCTGGAAGGCCAGTAGCAGAACAATGGCCACACAGGGCTGTAATGAGGGAGCAGGGGTATGGACTTGGACAATGGATGGCAAGGAGGAGGGGAGGCAGGAGTAGCAAGCTTGGGTGGGGGTAGCACAATGCCAGGCCCTGCTTCCAACCCCCCACCATCCATTGTGATAGGCATCTTACTTAACTTTAAAAAAAAACTAGAAATTTGCTGAAAAAGACAAAGATTATAGGAACGTTATAGTTAGACTCAGATTTCACTCATAAAAAACCAGTGAAATTCAGCAGTAATAGTTACCTGAACTAACTTACGCCCCCACAATGCACTGCTTATGACCTCAGACATTACATCATTCATGACATGGTCAGTGACATCACTCATGACATCACTCATGACATCTCAAATGAGCTGTGAATGGAATCGAACTATAATCGCTAGAACTTTATTTAGGGATAGTGTGTGTATATTAACATGCCTTTTTTTTCTTTTCTTTCGTGTAAGAACCATTATAATACGCAACATTCCCATATTAATATGGCCGATAGCCTTTCACTTTAAAGTAATGTGTAGTCCATTGTTTATGTTCTTGTTTGCAATCGTAAGTATGTTTATTATGAACAAGTCACGTTGACGAACATACGGGTACGGCGGTCACGGGGCAAGATATGCTGAAATGACATTTTGTGCATATTAACACTTGTTTTCTTTTCTTTATTGTATCAATTCCTGAATTTTCACATCATGCCCAGGCCAATATGGCTGCCAGCTTTTTGGATTAATGTAATATGTAGTCCTTTGTTAATGTTGGCAATTGGAGGCATTTGTACATTTAAATAAGGAAGCTACAATGACGTCTTTTATCGTTATCAAGGTTCGGACGAGCCGAAACGTGTGGATCGCGTCCTTTGCAGATTAAATACTTCCAAACTACAACCTGAGTGCTGATTCCTTCGTTGTAAGAGTGAGAGGAGATTGAATACATATATATATATAATTCACTGAAAAAACCACAGGTTTCAGGGACGTTATAGTTAGAAATTAGCATTTAAAAAACCTTAGATATTCACTGAAAAAACCACAGGTTTCAGGGACGTTATAGTTAGTCTGACATTTCACTCGTACAAAACTAGAGAAATGCAGCCGTTATAATTAGCTGAGCTAACTATAACTCACGCCCCCGCAATGCACTGCGGATGACGTCACATATTACATCATGGTCTAGTTGGCCCCTAGGGACCCTCAGGATTCAAGGGGACTTAATCCCCCAACTTAAAACGCGCCACGGGGCGCGTTTGCAAAGATGTCACCTCAGGCCCCGCCCCCTCCCTTCACCATTGTGCAAATATTCCTCTAAAATCAGCCGAAATAGGAATTCCGATTTACTCACCTGTTATAAGGAGAGACCTCAGTGCTGTATCTTTCAGCCCAGTACTGGTCCTGAAAAGTAATTTTAACCGTACTTACCAGTAACTTGAATTTCCTTCCATAGGCTAACATTGACTGGTTTCACTTGGAAATTCTTCTAAGTGTGGAGTTTTGGAACTTTAAAATATTCCTCTAAAATCAGCCGAAATACGAATTCCGATTTTCTCACCTGTTATCAGGAGAGACCTCAGTGCTGCATCTTTCAGCCCAGTACTGGTCCTGAAAAGTAATTTTAACCGTACTTACCGGTAACTTGAATTTCCTTCATAGGCTAACATTGACTGGTTTCACTTGGAAATTCTTCTAAGTGTGGAGTTTTGGAACTTTAAAATATTCCTCTAAAATCAGCCGAAATACGAATTCCGATTTACTCACCTGTTATCAGGAGAGACCTCAGTGTTGCATCTTTCAGCCCAGTACTGATCCTGAAAAGTAATTTTAACCGTACTTACCGGTAACTTGAATTTCCTTCATAGGCTAACATTGACTGGTTTCACTTGGAAATTCTTCTAAGTGTGGAGTTTTGGAACTTTAAAATATTCCTCTAAAATCAGCCGAAATACGAATTCCGATTTACTCACCTGTTATCAGGAGAGACCTCAGTGCTGCATCTTTAAGCCCAGTACTGATCCTGAAAAGTAATTTTAACCATACTTACCGGTAACTTGAATTTCCTTCATAGGCTAACATTGACTGGTTTCACTTGGAAATTCTTCTAAGTGTGGAGTTTTGGAACTTTAAAATATTCCTCTAAAATCAGCCGAAATACGAATTCCGATTTACTCACCTGTTATCAGGAGAGACCTCAGTGCTGCATCTTTCAGCCCAGTACTGATCCTGAAAAGTAATTTTAACCGTACTTACCGGTAACTTGAATTTCCTTCATAGGCTAACATTGACTGGTTTCACTTGGAAATTCTTCTAAGTGTTGATTTTTGAAACATACAAATATTCCTCTAAAATCAGCCGAAATCCGAATTCTGATTTACTCACCTGTTATCAGGAGAGACCTCAGTGCTGCATCTTTCAGCCCAGTACTGGTCCTGAAAAGTAATTTTAACCGTACTTACCAGTAACTTGAATTTCCTTCCATAGGCTAACATTGACTGGTTTCACTTGGAAATTCTTCTAAGTGTGGAGTTTTGGAACTTTAAAATATTCCTCTAAAATCAGCCGAAATACGAATTCCGATTTACTCACCTGTTATCAGGAGAGACCTCAGTGCTGCATGTTTCAGCCCAGTACTGATCCTCAAAAGTAATTTTAACCGTACTTACCGGTAACTTGAATTTCCTTCATAGGCTAACATTGACTGGTTTCACTTGGAAATTCTTCTAAGTGTGGAGTTTTGGAACTTTAAAATATTCCTCTAAAATCAGCCGAAATACGAATTCCGATTTACTCACCTGTTATCAGGAGAGACCTCAGTGCTGCATCTTTCAGCCCAGTACTGATCCTGAAAAGTAATTTTAACCGTACTTACCGGTAACTTGAATTTCCTTCATAGGCTAACATTGACTGGTTTCACTTGGAAATTCTTCTAAGTGTTGATTTTTGAAACATACAAATATTCCTCTAAAATCAGCCGAAATCCGAATTCTGATTTACTCACCTGTTATCAGGAGAGACCTCAGTGCTGCATCTTTCAGCCCAGTACTGGTCCTGAAAAGTAATTTTAACCGTACTTACCAGTAACTTGAATTTCCTTCCATAGGCTAACATTGACTGGTTTCACTTGGAAATTCTTCTAAGTGTGGAGTTTTGGAACTTTAAAATATTCCTCTAAAATCAGCCGAAATACGAATTCCGATTTACTCACCTGTTATCAGGAGAGACCTCAGTGCTGCATGTTTCAGCCCAGTACTGATCCTCAAAAGTAATTTTAACCGTACTTACCGGTAACTTGAATTTCCTTCATAGGCTAACATTGACTGGTTTTCAGCAAAAAAGTTTCAAAGTGTTGATTTTCACAAACTACAAATATTCCTTAAAAATCGACAGTATGACTTAAACGCATTCTTTCAACTGTTTACAGGAGATGCACCAGTGCTGGATCCAGGATCCAACACTGAGTAAGAAAAAGTAACAATAACAGTTTTTACCTGCTAAGTGAATTTCCTTCCATAGGATAACATTGGTGATTCTATGAGAAAAAGTTTCAAAGTGTCAACTTTTAAAATACAATAATATTCCTTAAAAATCACGACTGTAACCAAAACGCTTTTACTCAACTGTTTACAGGAGATGTCCCAGGACTGAATCTAGGATCCAGTCCTGTGGTTAGAAAAGTAATCCATAAAGTAACTAATTGCATTTAACTAGAAATTCACATTGAGCTGAATGTTGCATTGTGTTTGAAAATGTGTTGCCCATTGCAACAACTGTAACTACTGTACTTAAAAGTCTATTGCCTATCTGCAAAGTATTTAAACTAAAGTAATTCATTAAGAGAAAGTATTTTTTGTAATGTAATGTATAATGTAATTACAATGTAATTTAAATAATAAAATATGTAAAAAAAAATTGTTTCTAAAAATGTAGTAAATCAGTATTTTAAAAATTTATATAACAATTAATACATTTAAAAATTGTCATTTACAAAACCTTTGAAATTCACTGAAAAAACCGTAGGTTTCAGACATGTTATAGTTACAAATTAGCATTTAAAAAACCTTTGAAATTCACAGAAAAAACCATAGGTTTCAGGGACGTTATAGTTACAAATTAGCATTTAAAAAACCTTTGAAATTCACTGAAAAAACCATAGGTTTTAGGGACAGTTATAGTTAGTTGGACATTGCACTCGTACAAAACCCGTGAAATTCCCCCGTTATAGTTAGTCCAGCTAACTATAACTCGCGCCCCGCAATGCACTGCTGATGACGTCACATATTACATCACTCATGACATGGTCAGTGACATCACTGATGACATCACTGATGACATCTCAAATGACATCACTGATGACATCACTGATGACATCATCCATGTGATAATTTCATGCATCTTCTCACACCCTAATATAACCTTTGATACACCCACTCTAAAGTACAGACTGCCATTCGCAAAACCATAGACACTCCAACACCAATAACTACATACCCACTCACTGATTCTTAGGTCTACGCACACATCCACTCACTCACCCGAACAGTCACTCATATTTACGGTCACTCAGTACAGGACTATCATATGCACTCATACTCCTATATAGACACTCAAACACCGCCACTCATCCATAGAGGTACTCACACACCTAGTCAGTCATGCAAATAATTAAACACACTACCATTTACTCACCTATACAGTTATACACACACCAGCTCACTTACTCATACAAATACTAGCACATTCTTACGCTCTTATACAATCACTGATACAAGCACACACTCATCCATACAGCCACTATCACAATCAGTCACTCTTGCTTATAGCTATTTATATACTCCAACACACATATATACTGCCTTTCACATATGTAGTTACTCACACATGTACCACTGGGACATACATTCACTCACTAACACACTCTTACACACACTTACCCACCCATACAGTCTATCACAGATGCACTCTTGAAACCATCCACCCAGTGAATCACTGATTTAGTAGGTGCCGAGCCCGTTATGTGAGACAGCAGGCAATGGGATCTACGACTGTCACGCATTCTGAGGCCCATCGTAGGGCTTTGAAAGTAAAGCCTTAATTATAGTGCACCCATTTGGGGTGAAAAGATTGGGGAACACACTACAAGGACCAGTAGGCATTGTACTCATTGGAGTAGCCCATCGGAGGGCGCCTAATTAACTATAATTATGTGGCTACGAATTTCGTAGCGCGCGCTGCATCGCCAAATGCGATGCAGCGCGCGCTACGAAATTCGTTTTATTTATTTATTTGCTAACTTACCTGTGTTCAGCCGGATTCCGGTTTTTACTACCCCCCACCCTGCCCCTCCCCCGCCGCACGTCACCGCCCGGCAAAACTCCCTCCAGGAGCCGCGACTGATATATATATATATATATATATATATATATATATATATATATATATATATATATAACCAGCAGTTCTTCACTCTTTCTTGCGTAAAATAGGATTTGTTCTCAACATACAAACGTTGGTGATTAATTTGTGCTGGTTGTGATGGATACAGACACTCATTTGTGGGGAGCAGGACTTAGTTTTCACCATCAGACTTTGATTTCGAGCAGGAGATACGAACGCAGTAAAAGAAGAAAGAAGGAGAAAGTCTAAGGCAGGCAAATAGTGATAAAGGGAGATAACCGAGATGGAAAAGATCCTGAAAAGACTGAGATGAAGAGAGAGAAAGGAATAGGTGGTGAAACAAATAAGTATTAGATGGAATTAAACACTTTTGTTTCTGTCTTCATTTTCTGGCCTTTGTATATCACCATCATACATTCTGTACTTTGCTTGTGTAATTTCCTGCAAATTAAAATACACAGTACATGAAAAGTCTGAAATGGGGTCTTGCTGAGGAGTCCTTTATAACGAGATCAGATGGATGATTTTGGGTACAAAACTGGAAATGATGATTTTGCATTTTGGAAGCAGAACGTGGGCTCATCTCTCTTCGACTCGCGCAGATATAAACCCTCTATAACAGGGCTCTGACAAACAGCTGAAGGGTGCATTCAAACCCCACGTCTGCTGTGCATCAGTCATTGCATTCATGGTCAGACGTGTTCATGTGCCTCACCGTCAGCAGCAAAAATCAATCATACATTTCGAATGATATGAGCAAAGCTAGACTTAGAGAAAAGACTAGCCCATCATTTGTGCGGTGGTTGACAGAGGCCGGCGCCAGCATGTTTTTTTTTGTAGGCAACAGCACTTCTTTGTAATGGAAGCCTCACATTCAACCACTTGTGATCGCCCTGCAGATGAGTGACATTGTTGACATTCAAATACGCGTCTCTAATTGCTTTAAATACTTTAGAATGTCCAGATTTGGCCCAATAAAAGGCTCTACTCCTCTTCCTGCATGAAAAGGAAAACTGAATACCGCACAAACGTCATGGGTGAGTTTAGAAGAAAGGCTTCTCCATGGAGAAAGTGAAAATAAAGCATGCATTTGCACATATGCATCAAAAGTATACCCTGCATGTAGATCTGCAAACTGGACATTGGATATACTAGAATGCTGCGAGTGGTGCATGTTTCCAGGCATATTCCTGTTTGTGACTTACCAAAAGTCATAAAGTTACGCCATTACAAACATGGGAGCCTTCGTTTATAAATGCACAACTTTCTGAACCCTGCCCAAACGCTTTCGACTTCAGTTTCTGTATGCACCTTTTTTTGTGTGAGGTGTCTACAATTTTATACATATAACTATCCATTTCTCTCAGTTAATGCATAAGCTTTAGACAGAAGAAGTCAGACCAGAGAGAGGCACTCTCTTCTATATGTTTCCAACTTATGCTGTCTGCATTTCATGCATTAACTCTGAGAATTTCTGAGAAATTATATGTATTACCTTTAGACACAATAAAGAGGCGCACAAGTCTGCAATGAGCAACTTTTTTTTTGCAGTTTTATATAGCGCTAACTCGACCCAAAGGTATTGGCGCACTTTACGCGAGCACCAGTTACATTACACAAGGTCACATTCATTTTTTAGGCAGAGGAAGATGAAGTGATTTGGCCAGAATCACGGGATGTTGAGCCAACGCCAAGATTCGAATTTGGTTCCTCAGTTCCAAACTCAGCAGCAGCTCCGGCCGTCATGCAACATCCTCACCCACTGTTCATGATATGGCCCCATGAGAGTGGGAAGAATTTAAAGAATAAGGACAAGAATAAATAGCATACATGTGTTACATATACAAACATATTCAAGGTAGAAAATACCTCATAAATGATACCTGAATAGTTGAGAACAATTGGAAAAAACTAAGGTTACATAAAGAGTTTTGTTGGAAGTATGTAATAAGGGGGCACCAAGCACCTCATTCACAATCAAATGAGTAAATCTGCGTACCGTGTGGTGTTAAATGATGAGTTTTGGGAATCCATAAGACTTACTCATGGAAGCCTGAAGCAGTCACAGCTTTCCTGGAGTAATTCTCAAAACAAGTTTGTGAATTTGTTTTCTCAAAGGAGAATATCGATGCTTATATAAATTCACACATGCAAAAAAATCAGAGCTAGTGTAAATTCAGTTGCTATTTTTTCTCCCCATGAGAAAAAAGTTGTTTGTGGAGAAACCCCTTCCCCTACAACATCACCAATTTCTCTAAATGTTCCCTTCCACTACCCAGTCTGGAGATGAATTTACTCCTGTCATTGACACAAGATACTCACAATTTCCAGGTTGGCAAGAAGTCTGAGAATACCCATAAATTACCAGGGCATTTCTGCTCTAAATTGTTCAATATAGGAACACTAGTCCCACGGCCAGTAATATCACAATCAATACAAAGGTGCCAAATGGTTACTTTAATCAATGTATGCAAAAAAAAATGTTTATCAGTGACGGCGCAGCGGGTGTGTGGTGAGAAGCTCAGTGCTCTCATAAACGTGATAGACAGAAGTGAAAAATCACTGATCAAAAGGTGTGTATCATAAAACAAGAACAGCACGGCCCATTTATATGTATAATCCTAAAAAGGGTCTGTATCAATAGTCGACATTTTGAGAGACTAATAAACATTCATAATTAGAATAGCATAGCAGAGGATTATCATTTAGGTGTGTGGTTCAAGCACACAAAGGCACCGATTACGATGCGGCCCGGAAGGCTCGGACCAACATCGTAATCAGCCCCTCGGTTTACTTTCTGACTGCCGCATTACAATGCTGGCGGTCGGAAACGAAACTGGCCGATCATTCCGGATGGCTTCCGACCGGCTCAAGGAGCCCGTTGGCCAGTCAGAACTGGCTGCTAATCCCAAAGGGCAGGCCTTTCCGCCCTTGGGATTACGATGCACGGTTTCCGGCATGGTTTCCATGCCGGCCTGTCTGACATGGAAACCATGTCGGAAAGTGTGTTTGGGGCCCCCCAGCAGGGCCACCTTGTGTGTGTGGTCTCCGATTGGGGGATGAGGGGGCACCAAGGTGCCCCCTGTTGATCCCTGCACTCCGTGGCAGGCTCCTTAATGTGCCTGCAACGGGGTGCAGGGATGAACAACACCTCCCATTTCCCTTTTGGATCATGTATTACGACCGGTTTATGGATGTAATGCATGCTCCCATAGGGAAATGTAGGAATGCGACCGAACAGTGTTCGGTCGCATCCTAATTAGGTGGTTGGGACCGCAGACCAGAGGTCGGTCGGTCCCAGGACCGTGACGGTGTCAGGCAGACTTAAGTCCGCCCGAAATCGTAATTAGGTCCATAGTGTAACAGTTACCATCGAAATGAAGAGCAAAAGATTCTTGGAAAGAATGAGGCAGCCGTCGCTAAAAATAAAAACAGGGTTCAGTGTGGTGCTTGCAGAGCGGAAAAATAATAAAATAGGAAAAGAATTTCTATACAGAGAGGGCAGGCTATACCTGAATCCAATTATCAGGGCAAAGGATCAAGAGGAGTCCAATAATGGAGTTATGCAACCTGCTAGACTGTATGACTGAAAAATGAAGGTAAGTACTCCTAAAGGCTCCGTGGGGAAATAAATAAATAGATTTAAAGAACAACAGTATACCAATCAAACCATACCTTGCTGAGTTTCCAAAGATCTGTCAGTGAAATCAGGGGCAACGGGCAGGTAAAAATTACAATGTGCTCCAGACTCTGGTGGAGTTCGGACAGTAATCTGTGATTGATTGTTTATTGTTTCAATTAATTAAAATTGTTACAAAGAAAAGACTGGTTGAATTCAATCTTAAATAGGCGAGGTCATTTCATTTAACAAGACTGATGGTCATATCTAAAACGTCTTGTGTTAAGCCGTTCTCATAGTTAAAATTGTTACAAAAAAACTGGTTAGATTCAATCATTAATAAACGTGGTCATTTCATTTGACAAGACTGTTAATCGTATCTAAAACGTGATCATATCTTTAGGCCATTCTCATAGTTACAACAATGAAAGGTGGATTAAAACTACAATTTGTCTCTAGTCTTTGACAGTAATCTGTGGTGGATATTCAAAGTGTGCTGAAGGAAATACTCTGCAACAAGCAGGTCTCCAAAGGAGTACCGCGCTGACCAGCAAGATGAAGAAAAATGCGTGTGCAGGTAAACAATAGTAATCACAACCATGTGGGGCACTAAGGCAAGTCAACACATCCTGATATCTTATTAAGCAGAAAGCATATTAACTTAAGGTCATACAGGCAAAAGAGAAAAATAATAATTATAATATTAACAATCATATGGACATGGTGCTGGACATACACATAGGCAGCTGATATCGTTGGCTTGCTTAAAACAGAGAGAGCAACAGAATGATAGGAGACATAGTCCGAGTAATGTATATAGGGATCTGATATTCACTCAGATCACATTAATCCTTTCCTCATGGCAGTTCAAGCAAGCCACCATGGTGTCCATTCTTAGGATCCATTTCAGTTTCTCCTTATTGAGCAATTGTTCCAAGTTGCCACCTCTTTCTGGTGGTTTCAGTATGCTAATCACCTGCCACTTTATGTCCTCCTTTGTATGGCCTTCAGCAGTAAAGTTTTCTACCAAAGGGGCATTGTGGACTTTGTAGCAGATAGAGCTCGGGTATTGACAGATATGTATTCAGATTCTTTGTGTGGTTTGCCCAATGTATAGTTTCCCACATGAATATGTTATATTGTAGCTCACATTACAGGTGTTGCAATTAGAGAACCCGCTAAGTGGTATCTCCGCATTGGCATGGGATAAAGTTTTCGATTCTATGCAGAACTGGCCCGCACCTCACTGACCACATTTACATGTCCTGTAACTAGTGGGAGTGGTCAGTTATTAATCAGGGTTTCTGGTGATTTTTCAGGTGTGAGTCCAGCCCTTATCAGATAGTCTTTTCGTTTTTTCTCCTTTTTTAAAGAACATCAGAGGTTCCATAGCAAGGTCCCCTACTTCCAATACCTTCCAGAGTTTCTTAATAATTTTAGAAACTAAAGTTGAAATTGGAGGGAAAGTGGTTACGCAAATGATTTTCTCGAACATACCATCCCTAATTTTTGGTGTCAGTAGCTTGTCCTTAAGGTAGTAACAAGCCCTTTTAGTGTGCGTTTTACTAGACGTTTATGTATCCCCTTGCCTGGAGCCTGTCACTCAGTAATTCAGCCACCCTGATCTATGGTGGCAATTTCGACTTATCCTTAAGAATTGACTGTAGGGTAAGGAATTTTTCAAAGAAACATTACTTCTATGTTGGCAGTGAATGGGGATGGAAAAAGGAGTATTCTAGCAAACTATTTCTTTAGTGAGTTCCCTGTAGAGTTTTGTGTACAAAATGTTATTTTCTACTTTAACAGTTACATCCACACCTAGGCAAAGCCTGGCAAAGGGCGGGTCCGTCCATGCCCGTCGGAGCCAGGAGGAGGCTGGCTGGGCAATCCGTCTAATGTTTTTACTTGAAGGTTCTTTCTTCTCCCCTATTTCATTGTGACTGTCTTCATGTACATCCTTGGACTGCCGAGTGTTGCGATTTTAAACTCTTTGGCAGGGGTTTGTTTGCACGTTATATATCATATATTAGAACATTGGAATGTTGGGAGCTTCATTGAAAACAATGGAGTAGCTCCGGGCTTATAATGGTGGGTATAAATCCGGAGCTCAAACATTCCAATGTTTCTTTGTTCATAGCTGTGGCTGTGAACAAAGGCTTCAGGGAGCCTGAGGGGATTTCAATCCACTTGCGCTCCCTGAAGCCTTTGTTTTATTTGTTAGAACATTCTGCCCTCTAGTGGCAGAATGTTCTAATAGTCTTATAGCCCTTCGTAGCTGGGCTATACCGGCTATTAAAGTCCCGCTCCCTTGTTAAAGGCCCTCGCCTTCGGCTCGGGCCTTTAATAGCCGGTATAGCCCGCTACGGCGGGCTATAAGGTATATATTACAGCCCATTGTATAACAGGGCCTGGGGAACATCCAATAAGTACGACTTTGCTTGTACTACTGTAATGGTTCTACTTATCTTTTGGGTTTTTATCTGTAATATTGTTTATATTCCTCCTGATCAAATTATGGTTAAAAGAAAGGTAGTGGAGGGGGCGAGTGGCTGTACTAGAACAAAGTAAACTAAAAAAAACATTAAAAATGGCAGGGGACAATCGTGTTATCAATCGGATCGATGATTTATTGGTCGAGTGTGAAGAATTGCTTAGATCCGATCCTAACCAGCCCCACCGCACCACCTGACCCGGTTTCTCCTCATCTAAACCCTCAGCAAATATGAATCCCAAGCATGTTTAGTAAGCCGAATAACCAATCCACACCAGCACCTCCAACGGAGCTTCAGAGAGATCCCTTGATTTGACTGCAATTCCTCCATCCTGTCCAGTTCCCCTGGAGGAGGCTCTTCCGTGCAGTAATCAGTTTTCTCCACTACTCAAGATGCATCAAGATCATTCTCCCCCCCTTACCCCTGTAGACTCTGTCACTTTAGTTGCTCTCATTGCTTCCTCTTGTGCTAATATGGCCAGATGTAACTCTATCATTATGGAATTGAAGACCGAGGTGGGGGAGCCCAAATTAATTATTCACCAGATGTTGGATGTATTAAATCAATATTTGGGGGCAAAGGTAGTAACATGTCGACTAGTCAAGTGGATATTCAGCCCCAAGCTAGTATTTTTTCTGGTGGACAGTCAAAATATCGATTTTTAAATATCGAAGCACAGTTATATTGAGTTTTAAATATCGTAGGGACAAAATATCGAAGTCAAGAATATCTACAACCAGAATATCGAAGTTAAGGTAAGAAATATCGATGTTGCAAATATCGATGTTAGTAATATCGATTGTTAAATTATCGATGTTAATAATATCGATATTTATGAGTGTTATGTATTTTGGTTTGTATTTAATATGTATGTGTTCTATAGTCTTTGTTAAGTATTGTACTGTTTTTTTAAATATATGTATACATTTTTTAGAAATTACGAATTTTTTTAAAGTAAATTTTGCGTTTTAGTACCGTAGCGGGCTGTGGGTTTATAGGGGAATAGGGTGGGAAGTAATTTAATTATAGTAAATTAAATAATAATTTTAAGAATTATTAATTTATTTTAATTAAATTTTGTGTTTTATTTCTGTAGCGGGTTGTGGGTTTATAGGGGAATAGGGTGGGAACTAATTTAATTGTAATTAAGTAATTATAAATTTTTAATTATTGTTATTAATAACTAATGTATTGTTAATTAATTATTAATTGGTAATTATTTTATTTGTATTAATTTATTATTGGAGTGGGTTGTGTGTTTTTAGGGGAATAGGGTGGTAAGTAAATTATTTGTAATTAATTAAGAAAAATTGAGTATTGTGAATTAATTATTATGAATTAATTATTAATTGGTTATTTTTTTTAATTGATTAATGTATCATTATATTAATTATAATTGAATATTTTTCATTGTTAATTAATTATTAATTGGTAATTAATTTTTAATAATTCATTAATTGATAATTGCATTAATTATGTTAATTTTTATGTGTAGCGGGTTGTGGGTTTATAGGGGAATAGGGTGGGAAGTAATTTGATTATAATTAATTAATTAATTTTTTTATTTATTAAGTGGTAATTAATTTTTATTAGTTGATTAATTTATAATTATGTTAATTATAATTAATTAATTATTATGTTTTATTTATTGTTATTGTTAATCAATTTATTGTTAATTTATTATTAATTGGTAATTAATTTTTATTAATTGATTAATTGATAATTAAATTAATTGTGTTCTTTTTTATGTGTAGTGGGTTGTGTTTTTATGGGGGAATAGGGTGGGAAGTAATTTAATGTTATTTAAGTAAATATGAATTTAATTTTATTGGTATTATTATTAATTTTTTAGTTAATTAATTATTATGTTATTTATTTTACAAACATTATTTAATTAATAAGTATGTTAATTTAACCCCAACGCTATCCAACACTTTCCCTACTGTTGCACTCACTGGAGTGGGAATAGTAATTTTTACCCCTACGCTATCCAACACTTTCCCTACTGTTGCACTCACTGGGGTGGGAATAGTAATTTTTACCCCTACGCTATCCAACATTTTCCCTACTGTTGCACTGTTTGGAGTTGGAATAGTAATTTTGTTCCCTCCGCTAACCAATATTTTTCTGTATTGTTTTACCTAATGTTGTGTATAAATTATTTTACAAAAATTAAAAATATTGTAATTTTTTTAATTTGTTAAATATATATATTTTTTTTTAAATAATAATATTTTTGTATGTATGTCTGTATTTATAATTTATAAATTATTTTTAACAAGTTATTAAAATCATTATTTATGATTATTAAGTAAGTATATATTATATTTTATATGTATATGTTTAATTTATTTTAACATTATATGTATCAGTTTTTATTTTTAAACATTTTTAAATAATTGTAACTGTTTCTTTTAATTATATGTATTATTTACTTTATTTTAGATTATTTTTTTAACATTTAAAAAAACGATATTTTTTACGATATTTTTGACATTGATATTTAATTTTCGATATTTTTGTACTTACCATGATATAGATAGGATGTCGATATTCTTGACTTCGATATTTTTGTCACAATATTTTTGTACCTCAATATTTTTGAGGTCGATATTTTGTCAGTGATTCATTTTTTCTGCCTAACAATCTAGATTCTCTACTCGATCATGCCCAGATACAGGTTTAGGTCATGGGCATCAGGGGGACTTTACTGGACCTTGGCATTGCACAAAATTCTAATCAGACTAGTCACTCGGTCAACAATTGCCCTGCACTGTTCCCTAGCATTGGTAGAACTGCTAATTCTAATAGCTCTTGGGATACTTGAGGCTGGAGTAAAAAAACCTGTTTTGAGTTCTGTACGAGGTTGTTATTCAGTCAAAAGAAAATTACAATGATTAAGGTCCCAAAATTCTCCCCCAATGTGAAATATGAACCAGAGGATTCCCTTCTAAATAAAGTGACTCATTGGATCAGGCATGTCAGGGGCTGCTGTTCTGTCATTCGCGATGACATTCTCAAATCCAGAAGGTATCCCTTAAACAAACCAATTTACAACAAAACCGTTTCCTGACCCCTCTTGTCCCATGTAGTTAGGCATGTATCCTGGGATGCTCGTGCTGCAAGGGCAATAAATTAGTTAACCCAAAAAAATCCAAAGCATTGGTAAATACATCAGGTTTCACCTATGTGATTAATAATATGTTAAGAGGTGTGGGAGCAGTGTATGAGTGCAGGGAGAATGGTGTGAGTGCCCTCTGTACAGGGTGAGTGATGTATGAATTAATGTTCATAAGTTTCTTAGGGGCTCATTACGATGGCGGGCGGAAGCACAACCGCCGTGCTGGCGGATGCAAAAACCACCAGTTACCGCCGGCACGCAGCAGTCCACACGCACGCCCAATTACGATGCGAAAAGTAGGCCAAACACCGCCGGCAAGCCAGCAACACCGTCCGCCATCAAAGTGCGCCCGTTCACGTAGCGGCGCAGCACAACTGACACACACCGTCCGACGAAACACGTCCCGCCCGGCGCATAAATTACGATGCCGCAAACAAACGGCTCCCACGGCTAAGAGACACCGCACGTGAAAGAGAGGCGGAAACACGGACGCAGAGCACGGACAACGAAGAAGCGGCACCCCGGGCATGAATCCAGCACTGCAGGCCCTTCCCATGCTTCTGCTGATGCACCACCAAGGACGCAACGTACCGCGGAGACGCAGGTAGGCACACACACAACAAGTGCACGCAAACAGCGCACACAGTGCAAGGGCGGAAAAAGCGGACAACCCCCACCAGCGCGTGCACACTACACATCCACCATCGCATCCACATATGACACACAGGCCAAATCCTAACATCGCAGAACACATGTGTACACACCACCTGGGACTAGGAACCAACCACCCCGTCACGGCCCCAAAGCGCTGATGACGCCGCCACACATGCGCACAACGCAGAGGCCAACCGCAGCGCCATGCATGCGTCGCACACAGACACAGGGACACAACCAAGCAGCACACACATCAGCCCCACCCCGAACGCACATGACACATGACAGGCCGGCCACAGACATGTCCCCAATGCCCAATTCACGGACAACACCCAACGCCACACAAACGACGCACACATGTCAGTGAAGACACGCAACTGCAGGACACACCCCAGTGTAACAAACATGGCGTAGCACACAGCGGCGGCAACACCAACTAGGAGAAGCAGGGCCCCTTCGGGAAGAGGAACGCCAGTACCACACTGAAAAACCCATACCACCCTGCACATATGAACAAGACACATGAAACGGAACACCAAAGAGCCCGGGGACCGACAACAGGTGGCCCAAGAATTACATCCACACACAAGGCCCAACGCAGAGCGGAAAGGCAGCCTGCCGCCCACACAAGGGAGAGCAGACAGCACTGAATGACCTTCCATTCCAACACCGAAACCACAGCCCTACGACAGAAGCCGGTGAATACAGCCATTGTCCAAGAATAGACCAACACAGGCATGCCGAGGAGACCGACCACACGGCAGATAGCGCATATCACAGAAGCACACAACGGACGGGGAAGAAAGAAGAAAACACTCCCCCATGTCGGCCACATGCAAGTTAATTGGAAGGAGTCACACAGCACCGACCTTGAACTGTCTGAGAAGCATGTGGGAAGAGGGCCCGTGTCCTCCAAACAAGCCAACAGAACACAAGTCCTGTCTCCCCACGACTACACAGAGCTCACAGCAACCCCGGAGCGTGCACATTGCAGACTGCACACACAGCCGGAGCACGCCACCTCTACGAACCGCTGCGAAATGGCAACCGCAACACACCTACCCAACTACGCCGAAGAGCTCAAGCTGTACCAAACCAACACGATACATACATTGGGATGCGATCTCCTGTCCCTGCTGAACGTAAGTTACCGACTGACTTACCGCATCACATTGTTCAGCTGCGTCATGCCCGTCTTCTACTGTCGGAGGTGTCCCTACCAGCATCCCGTCGAGATATGCCTCTCCAACCCGGCATGTCTGAAGGCGGACCTGCTACCACTACTCCTCCCTCTGGACGCACACGACAGAGCCTGCTCTGCCTATGGGGGCATGGCGTATGTGGCCAACATCGCACGCGCACTGAAATGGAACCACTGTGCCTCCACACGACGGATCATCGAGAACAGCTACATCGAATGTCACCCAGCATGCCCCATCATGGTCCTCCAAGGGACAACCTACGAACAACACCTTGACAGCCACCATCCGCTTCATTGGCTGGCAAACATGTACACCACCAATGACATGGAAGCCCTGCTGGACGGCATCGCATACCTGACAACCTGTAAATACGTCGGACCACAACGCAGGTTCCCCGAGTGACCTATGATGTCCAACCCCGCACCCATGCTTAGCTTCCGCACGGACTGGCCAGTCACCACCACAACAGCCATACCAAACGACCGGCAACTGTAACCACACCATCAACGACATCGCCATGACATCGGATATGACCGGGACATGCACACTGTTCCCCATCACATCCAGGAACACCGCATGCATCGTGGGAGGCAGTGGCATGGGCTCTGTGCATCGCACCCACATGGACGGAACTGCACGAACAACCAGGACACGACATGGATCCAGCGCCCATGGACACACACACCGCTCAGTGGACATGAATAGGTCGCCTGGAGTCTGTGGGTGCTGCACCCCTCCCACCCCCGCCCCGGGAATCCCATACCAGGACCTTTGCATGGACGACAAGTGCATACAACAACAACACGACCCCAGTGACTGTGACATGTCCAGTAACCACCACAGTGCAACAACAAGTGGCACGCCGCTGCATGCACGCAAGCACATGCCCTGATGTCATCTCACATGCACGCGTGCATGAGGAACAACCGCAGCAAACCTGTCACATGGAACTGAGATGGACTGTGCCCATGATGCCGAGCGGTCTGGTAGGCTACATGTATACCGTCTGTGTCAAAGTCCGCAGCTCCGCAGCTATACGTAAATGTACATTAGCACAGCCTTGGCCAAGCAGATGTAACCCCACACCCTATCCCATTTGTTATCATGCTCAGTATATCCTCAACATGTATTCCGCTGCCAGTAGTGTCCACTATACTGCATCACAGAGGACAGAAGACTCAATATAATGTTTGAAACCAGAACTGTCTCCGCTGACTCATTTCACAAGTACGAATGAGAGAGGATGAGAGTATGTGAAGTACACGGCAGTCGTGACATGACCATGTAGTCCACTGGTATTGGATGTCAACGCAAATGAGTAGCACTACTGTGGAAGACACACATGTGTCGTGTGAAGTCGTATGGACGCAGTGCTCAGGTGGGTGGGTGCGACGGGTAGATGCGCACATGCCAAGTTGGAGCACGCCGTGTTGGGAGGGGTCATGAACAGTACACCACCGCTTCCCTGGGCATTGTGAGAGGACACCTGTCGGGGGGAGTGAACACGTGTGTGCACAGCAGCCGGGCACACGTACAAAGCGGTACCAGGCGCACCTCAGCCCACCCTCTGTGGACAAGCTGGATCCTGTTGTGCGCCCGCCATGCCCCTTGACAAGGCACACACAGCCCCAGTCGACCAGGTGTAACCCCAACATAGTCAATCCGCACAGGCGATACAGGGCACGGGATGGCAGTGGAGCATGGTGTGTGAGAGGTCTCCTCGCGCTCCTCCTGGTCATATCACGCAGGCAATAGTACCTCAACGTCTAGCATGGCACAAGTCACATGGAAGTGTAGGGGGACGCACCACAGCACGAGCAGCACTGACGTCACGGGAGGTGGCTCGCACCATCCCATCCATTGCCCATCATACCAACCACGACACATGCCATTGCGACTAAGTGCAAGCGCGTGCGCCACCACCCCCGAGCCCTCCCCAGAGAGGCCAAAGAGTGAATGTGTGGGCCAACAGCCACAGACGGACGCGGCCTGGCCGCAAGGGCAGCCACAGCCACTGGGTGTCGCAGGTGGCGGATCCGGAAGGCGAAGACTGTGATGCATAGTCCATGCAGGCCGGGTCTCCATTTGGGGCACCACGCAGGTGGACGGCGTCCCGCCACACATCATACCCTGAGACAGCCCACTCGTGCAACTGGACCCACACATACACTCCTTGCCCTCTCTGGTGCGAGCTTGGGGCTGCATGTGCAAGCGCTAGCCTCGCAGGTGAGCATGCATATTGGGGGGCGAGGGGAGGACATGAGGGCTGGGGCGAAGATGACTGTATCACTGTCAGTTAGTACAAGGGATGACCCAGATGTGGAAAGGAAGAGACGTGTCCCGTGTGTACTGCAACTAGTCGTCAATACAACCACCCCCCCATGTCCGGAATGTAAGCCCGCACCTAGGCCCGCACATCCGCCACATCGAACATACCACCAGCACGACAACCTTCCCATTCGAAACACTGACTGGGGGTGGCGACCAGTGAACAATCATGTGTAGCCTACCCACGCGTACATGTGGGCCCTCCATGATCCATGTCACCTGCGGCAAAGTCATGACATGCGCAATGAGGGAAGTGAGGAGAGCTGTCCGCCCCACGCACAGAAGGTGCATCAGCTCCACAGACCCAGCAGCGAGTCCAGCAGGGGTCACATGTGCAGGGGCAGCTGTGCCTGGTGTGAAGGCACATGCATATAGACAGCACATCGACCAATGTGTAGTCTGCCCACATCTACAGTCCATCATCATGCGGACATAGGAATTGAACACAGGGCAACACATCTTAGTGGGTGCACCCACCGTGACCAACAATGCGCAATCATCGACGTACCCGCCCTGTGCATGGCCCCCCACCCAACGGAGGCACATCCAGTGCCACCATCCCACACACACAAGCCTTCCACGGAACATGCTGTGTCCAATGGTCAGTACAGAATCAGCGCCCATCTGGTGGATCCTGAACAGGAGACACATGCACACACATGCCAGCTCCCACTATGTACGTCTGCCACCTGGCACGTGCAATGTAACCTCTCACCTGTGACGTGTGACTGCAAGCACACAGCCGTCTTGGCATGGGGCTGTCAATGTGGACACCAGTCAATGTTTCGGGAGGTGTGATCCGTACAGTGCTGTACATAGGGTGCAGTGCTGACACCTACTACTGTCTCATATCCCCTCGTGCCACAGGTCCCACTTGTATTGGCCGCTCAGCCCATGCCCACATCGTCGTCGTCGTGTGCCATACTCATCCAGCCGCGGAAGCAGTTCCATGCTCAGCAGACACTCATGTTGCCGTGGCGTTGCCGCTTGACGAATATGCAGTCAGTCCCCATCAGCACACCCCGCAAGTCATTGGGGCCTAGATCCCCATGTGCATGCACATGGCAGTGGTATGTCTCACTTGCCATTGCCATTGTTGGGAGACCTGTGTAAGTGTATTGTGGCCGTGCCGTCCCAGCTTGACAGCTGGGCTGTGGCTCATGTGCTTGCTCAGTCATGTCAGTGATGTGTATGCGAAATTGCTATGTGCCGTGTTGCTTTGACATGTGTCCTCTGCCATTGTCCCTAGGCGGAGACCGAACATTGACCGCCCATACCAATTGCTGGCGGACATGGACGATACAGAGGTAATCAGGAAGTTTCGGCTGGACAGGCCAACTCTGCATCGACTGTGTGCCATGTTAGAGCCCCATCTCCGTCCCCGCAGGGTGTATCCGACTGCTGTCACCCCCACGGCTAAGGTGATGGCCGCCATGCATTTCTTCGCCACTGGGTCATTCCAGCACACAGTGGGCAGTGGAGGAGGGATGTCCCAGCCCATGTTCAGCAAGGTGCTGAGGGATGTACTGGCAGCCATGATGCTGTACCGGAACAGGTACATCCGCTTCCCCAGGGCTCGTGAATTGGCGGCAGTGAAGGGTGCATTCTATGCCCTTGGCAGAATCCCACACGTCGTGGGAGCCATTGACTGCACTCATGTTGGCCTTGTTCCACCACAGGCCACTGAGCACCTGTACCGCAACAGGAAGCACACGCACTCCCTGAATGTGCAAGTGGTGTGCCTTGCGGACATGGTGATCACCCACGTGTGTGCCAAGTTTCCAGGCTCGGCCCATGACGCACACATAATGCGCAACAGCATCTTGCCACGACTGATGGCCAATCTGCAACAGGATCATGGCTGTATTGTCGGTGAGTATGTGGAGTGGTGTAGCGTGCTGGTTGTGCGATGCTGTCCCCTGTCCAGTTGGAATAGCAACGGTTCTCTGTGTCCCTCACACCCAGGTGACTCTGCGTATCCGAATGGGGCATGGCTGCTCAGTCCATTGAGGAATCCTCGCACCCCAGCAGACGATCGATACAATGAGGCACATGGGAGGACCAGACGTGTGGTCGAGCGTACCTTTGGCCTCCTCAAGTCCAGGTTCAGGTGCCTGGACCGCACCGGGGGTGCACTGGCGTACTCCCCACAGAAGGTGTGCCAGATAGTGGTGGCGTGCTGCATGCTGCACAATCTGGCCATTCGGAAGCAGATCCCCCTCATTGTGGATGACGGAGATCAACCAGGGCCCCAGCCCGCAGACCAGGACAGCTCGAGTGAGGTGGACAGCGGAGAGGAGGAAGCTGGGAATGTGCAGCAGCAGCTCATCGCCCGCTACTTCACTTGACGGTGAGTGTCCATGTACGACGGATGATGTGTCTGTATCTGTGCAGGTGTGTGTGTGCTGTGTCAGGGTGGCCATATGTTCACTGCTTGCAGTGTGTCAACGCTCCATGGCCAGGGTAGTATGCCACTGTTGGTGACTGTGGCATTGTGCCCTATTGCTCCGTGCGATGTGTGTACATTGCTTGTAGTTGTTGACATGTACTGTGTGATGGGTGTGTGACACACTCATTGAATGTGCTCCTGTTCTGTCTCCCACCCCTAGGTCCCTACAGGCCCTCCGGATTCCATTGCCATGCCACGCATCAGGTGCCCTTCCGCCCAAGGTGGCCGTTGTATTCCGTACAAATAAAACACAGGGCACAAACAGCAGTTAGTGAAAAAGGTGCATTTATTACAAACTGTGACATGTGAGTGTGTGTAAGGTGATGACAAAAGTGGTGCGTGCAGTGACAATGAGCTGTCGGTCATGGCTGCGTGATGATCAGGGTGTACCCACTGGTTCTATGTCCATAGTCCAACACACACATGCCATCCAGCTGGCTGTGTGGAGTGGGATCGTAGAGCAAGTCAATGCAGTGGCTGGTCAAGGAAGGCTGGCGGAAGGCTGGCTGGCTGCCTCACTTGCGACTGGAGCGTGCGAAGTCCTCCCGGGAGATCTGTTTCCCCTTCGGACGGCCCCTTCCACGTTTGGGAGGGGGGTGTGTGGTGGCGACCTGCTGGTTGTGGGTGAGGTGTGCTCACTGGCTGTGGACGCAGGGGAAGTGGACACTGCTGGCCGAGCCTGTGCCCTAGCAGGTGGTGGCGGAGGTGGTGTTGCTGGCCTTGCCTGTGACCCCACCGCCACCACCAGCTGGCCCATGAGGTCCACGAGTTGGTCCATACGGGACACGAATTGGCCCATATGGGCGTCCATGGACCTCAGCACCCCCAGCACCTCCCGCGTGTCTGTAGCAGACCTGACCCATTGTTCTTGGGCCTCCTCATAGGCCCCAAGGACTCTGGCCATTTGAGGCAGGGCATGGCTCCCAGGAGAGGCTGGCGTTTCCCTGACCCTGCTCCTCCTACCAGTCCTGCTGCCACCGGCCTGCCCACTAGCCACATTGCACACCACGGTCCTCGCTGTGGCTCCCAGGGTGGATCCAGTCGGCCGGGCCACCACCTGCGCTGGGGCTGGTGCCAGCGAAGACGTGGTGGTGGTGGTGGCGGTGGTGGTCGGTGCGGCGATGGTGGCGGTTGCGGCAGTGGTAGTGGCCGCAATGACCGTGGGTGTGGCCGCAATGACCGTGGGTGTGGCCGCAACGACAGTGGCAGCAGGGGGCTGGGACTGTTCAGCAGCCCTGGATGATGGGTTGGTGGGTAGGAGGGGTCCTGGGGAGCGGCTGGGCCCTGCCACGCCAGATGGGCCAGCTTGGTGGTCCGTGTCCGAAGAGGTGGACAGATCCTCCAGATCCGTGTGTCCTCGTTGGGGGCTTGTAGGCTGGCTGTGCTGGCTGCTGTCTCCATCCCCAGCGTCCAGCAGTTCGTCACCTGTGGAGAAAATGAGATTTGTTATTGTGTTGCACCTGGCGAAGTATGTATTAGTCGTCTGACATTGGCAGTTCGTGCAATCTCGTACATGGGTTTCCCGGAGGCGAGTGTGTGGCTGTGGCATCTGTAGTTGTGTGTGCTAGGCAATGGGACTGTGTGCTGTGCACATGTGGCATGGGACGGATTGGCCATGCCGATGGGTGTGTTGCTTTGCCCCTACTCATTGTGACTCTGGTGTATGCGGGCTCCTGGCCCATCCTGGGTCTGGTTTGTACTTTGCTTTTGGAGTTCATATGGAACGCTTAGGAACGCATATGGCAACATGGGGGCCATGCCCCAGATTCGCATTTGGGAGGGGATATGCTTTTGGGGTTCAAATGGAACGCTTAGGAACGCATATGGCAACATGGGGGCCATGCCCCAGATTCGCATTTGGGAGGGGATATGCTTTTGGGGTACATGCTGTGAGCCATGGGTGCCGAACGTGACATGTGTTGTGGCAGCATGACAGTGCATGGTCTGAGGTGTGTGCATGCCTGACATGCCCTGCATATTTGCTGTCTGTTGTGGTTACTGGACATGGCATTGGACGCATCGTTATGAGTGAGTGATAGTTGTGTGCCAGCCAACGTATTGCAGTTGTCCCATCTCCTTGGTGTGCGTGCTGCCCTGTGCCATGTGCATCACTGCAGTGCTCGGGGGGTGTGGCCTATGTTGTGTGTTGTTGCTCACAGTGTGTCGTGCGCTTAATTGACTTCTGGCACATGGTTGGTCATGGGCATGTGTCTTAGCGTGACTGCTGTATGTGTGGCAGCTGTGCGGATGACATGCCTTTCATGTGACTGGGGCTGACGGATGGGATGGATGGTATGTTGTATGTGCATGGTGTGTCTGTGAGTTTGATGGGTTCAGTGGTGTTCGTGTGCATTTCTGTTGTTCCGCTCTGTTGCGTCTAGTGTTGTTTGTCTTACATAGGCGTAGTTGTGGGGTGTGGGGTTGACAGGCAGTGGGGGCTACATGGACAGGACTTCAATGGTGTTTCGGTTGTGTGTGATGAGTTGCACAGTGGCTGCCGTGTGGGACTATATTCAGTGTGGCTTGTGCATGCAGACGTGGCTCCTTGGGTGTTGCTATGTCTGTGATGGGTCATGTGGGGTGTGAGTCTGTTGTTCATGTCCGTGTGCACATTGTTCACTTGTTCGTGACGGTGGGCGGTGCTGCGTGTTCGTCTGCTACGTGACATGTCCCATGTGTTGGTGGTGTTATGCTCCTCATGCCTCCAGTAATCCAGCCCTGTCCAGTTTCCCACCTGCAAGTTGTTCGTGCGTGCACTGTACTGGATGCCACATGGCTCTAAGCGGGGGGTGCTCCATGTTGCAGGTCTGTGGGGGTGGGGGGTGTAGTGGGTCGTGGGGGTGGCTGTACACCCACTGACACCGATTGCTGTGGACCGTGATGTCTGCCTTTCGGCTGTCGTTGTGCACTGCGGTGGCTGACACGTGGCTGTGGGGTGTGGGGGATGCTCTTCCTTGCTGTGCTGTGGGACTGGGGCCTGGTGTGTGTTGTACTTGGGCTGTCCACCGTCCCACCCACTGCACTTTGTGTTCCTGCCACTTACCTGTTACTTGTCGGTTAGTGCAGCTGTGGCGGACACATGGGTGTGGTGGGTGCTCGTTGTGGCGCTTCTGGCATATTTGGTGACCTGTTGGTAGTTACGTGGCTGGCTTAGTGTACACATGTCCGCACGCATCTTACAGTTGTTCGGTTTGGGCTGTGTGTGGTAGTGTCTGTTGCATGTGCGTGTGATGTGTTGTGTATTGTGTGCTGGACATGGGGGTGTTTGTCCCTGGGAGCTGTGGCATGGTGGTTGCGCATGTGAGTACATAGCGGTGTGCTAGTATACATTGGTTTGTACTTACCAGCCTCCACTCCCCCTGCTAATCCGGCGAGGATCTCCGGATGTATTACGACTCGCACCTTCTCCTCCCACGCTTTGAAGGTCTTAAAGAGCGCGGGATTCCCTCCGCCAGTGACGGCAGCCAGCTCTCTGTTTTTGCCCTCCTTCTTCTTGACCAGGCTCTTGACGTCATTCCAACGTTTGTTTATCTCGACTCTGTTCCTGGGCAGGGTCCCGACTGCATTGACCTGGTCTACGATCCGGTTCCACATTCTGTTTCTGGTGGCTAGTGGTGTGTGCTGGACCATGTTCCCATAGATTTGTGGGTGCACCTTGATGATCTCGTCGACCATGACCGTCAGCTCCATGGGCGTGAACTTGGGCATTCTTTGTGGTGCCATGGTGTTTGTGGTGCTGGTGCGGTGTGTGTTGTGTAATGTGCAGGGGGTTTGTGGTGCCGGTGTTTGGTGGTGGTGGTGGTGGTGGTTGTGATGTGTGTGTTTCTGTGGTGTGCTGCTGTCCTTGCTGTGTCACTGTGTCCTCTACTCTCCTCTCTGGTTTGCAATGTAGCAAGGGGTTGTGGTCTGTGGGAGTGCTGCTTTTGTACTCACCTATGTGGGTGTGTCCTCATGGTCTGTTGTTTTCAGGTGTGTTGTGTCTGGGGTTCTGGCCTTTGTATTTTTTGTTTGTCCGGGGGGTGTTTTCGGGATGTGTACTGTGCTTGTGTATTTGTGTGTGCCTTGCTGTGTGGACTTGTTGGCCATGTTGTGTGCTATTGGTTTTGTCAGCGGATGGTTTCTGTGCAGGTACGTGGGCGCCATGGCTTCTGCCGTGTCGATTCTCATCGGCGTTGTTTGCGCTTGCGGGCGGTATATTTGTTGTTTTTCCGCGCTCATGGCGGTGCGATCGTAATTTCACGTGCGGTGTGTCGGCCGTGTGGGCGGGCGGTTTTGTGTTGTCGTGCGTGTTTCCGTCCGTGGCGGGCGGTTTGACTCCGACTCGGACGTTGGCGGGCGGTATTTTGTGTGATTTTTCCGCCGATGGCGGTTTTCGGTTTGTGTACTCATAATGGCGTGGTCGGTGTTCAGGCGGTGTGTGCGGGCGGATTTATGCCGCTTCCATGCCTGGCGGTTTTTTTTACGCCGGGTATCGTAATGGGCCCCTTAGTGCAGGGTGAAAGTGCCTCAAGGCATGGTGAATCATGTGTGTTTAGTGCAGAATGAGAATTGTATGAGTGTACAGGGTTAGTGATGTTACCCTGTACAAGGTAAGAGGTGTGCGAGTATAGGGTGAGCAGTATGTCAATAGTACAAGAGCAGAATGAGAATTGTGTGAGTGTACAGTGTGAGTGATTTTACCCTAACCAAGGTAAGAGGTTTGCGAGTATAGTGCGAGCTGTATGTCAGTAGTATAAGTGCATGATGAGCGGTTTGAGTTCAGGGTAAGAGGTGTGTGTGGAGGGTGAGAGTAATGTGAGTGGTGGGTGAGAGGTATGTCAGTGGTGTGTTAGTGCAGGGTCAACACTGTGTGAGTGGTGGGTGAGCAGTATCCGACTGCCGGAGCAATGTCAGGGTGACTGTGCAGAGTAGATGGAGGGTGAGTCTGCAGGGTGAGCAGTGTCTGAGAGTAGGTGAAGTGCACAGAAGTTCTTGTATAGCAGAGCTTATATGTTTGTAGACAGAAGTAACTAGCACTTATACGTTTTGTGGGCAGTAGGTGGCAGAGCTTAGAAGGCACAGTAGGCATTAGATACTGCACATGTGGCTTCAATCCCTAATGAGTGTTAGCAGTTAGCATTAAAATGCCCTCAGGTTAATGGGTAGAAATGCTTAAACATACATGTACAATATAAAATCATCATTTGTTGGCAAAAACTCACATTGGGCCATCAGGAGTGTGCTACGGAGAATCCGAGCGAAAGACCATGGTGGTCACTTCAAGTGAATGTGGCACTGTGGTGGAGAAACTTTGCCGTCAACCATCTGGGGACTTTAATGCATACAGTTGCAAATTCTGTGTCTTTCAAGTCCCCAGCGCATGAAGGCAGTGCAGCCAACTCTCCCAGCTTTGAGGTAGTGAGGATCGAGGTCTTTCACTTATGGTTAGCTCCAACCTGGGCCCAGATCTACTGTACAGTGTGATAACATTGATAAAAGCCTCAGAACAGGTTTCTCTATGCCATTTTATGCATGAACTCTTGTGCTCTTTAGATAGGTTCGCTATAAAAAGCTTAAGAAAGATTACACATTCCAGTAATTAAAACACAGTGTTGTTGAAGTTATTACTGTGCTGTTTGCAAGGTCTGTGCTTTTCCTTTGCCAGCAATGGATCAGGGCGTAGGTGCGTTTGCCTGCAAGTGCAGTCCTGTCACCATCGCAGACAGCAGCAGAATACTAACACAGACAAGCCAGACAGCTCCATCCCACTCTCGGGCCCTCTGCGCACGCTGCTCGTTTTCGCGCATTGCCTTCTCCTTCATCACAGCAATAAGGTTTGAAAAGAGCTCCCTATTTTTGGGCCAGTGTTGGACAGATGTGGCCTATATGTTATATCAAAAGACACACAAGTGATGGACGGAATGTAGAACAAATCAAAACATTCACCCCCAGTCAACAGATCTGGGTTAAATCCATCATTCTTTTGCTCACCATGCCACCCCAGTTTAGACCTGTCCATATGCAAATCAGTCTTGACCTTGTGCCTCATGGGAACAGTCCAGCCCGAACTGCCAAGCCAGTTCCTCCCTGCACCGGAAACAAGCATCCTAGGACCGGTTTCGGGGTTTCACCACTCATCAGCCAGGATAGCTTGAATCCAATGGCACAGTGAGCCCGGGACCCACATCTGGGCATACCCGGCGTACTTAGGGCGAGAAAGCAAAAGACACACAAGTGAGGGACAGAATGTAGAACAAATCAAAACATTCACCCCCAGTCAACAGATCTAGGTTAAATCCATCATTCTTTTGCTCACCATGCCACCCCAGTTTAGACCTGGCCATATGCAAATCAGGCCTGACCCTGTGCCTCATGGGAACAGTCCAGCCCGAACTGCCAAGCCAGGTCCTCCCTGGACCGGAAACAAGCATCCTAGGACCGGTTTCGGGGTTTCACCCCTCATTAGCCAGGATAGCTTGAATCCAGTGGCACAGTGAGCCCGGGACCCACGTCTAGGCACAACCGGCGCACTTAGGGCGAGAAAGCAAAAAGACACACAAGTGATGGACGGAATGTAGAACAAATCAAAACATTCAACCCCAGTCAACAGATCGGGGTTAAAACCACCATTGTTTTGCGCACCATGCCACACCAGTTTAGAGGCAGGTATGCCCAGACATGGGTCCCGTGCTTTCCATGCCACTGGAGTCAAGCTATCCTGGCTGATGAGGGGTGAAACCCCGAAACCGGTCCTAGGAAGCTTGTTTCCAGTCCAGGGAGGACCTGGCCTGGCAGTTCGAGCCGGACTGTTCCCATTGGGCGCAGGGTCAAGACTGATTTGCATATGGCTGGGTTCGAACTGGAATGGCATGGTGAGCAAAAAAACGATGGATTTATGCCCAGATCTCTGTACTTGGGTGAATGTATGATATTGTTCTGCATTCTGTCCATCAATTGTTCTTTTTGCATTTGTCACCCCGAAGTGGGGCGGGTATGCCCAGACGTAGGTCCCGTGCTCTCCATGCCACTGGAGTCAATTTATCCTGGCAGATGAGGGGTGAAACCCCGAAACCGGTCCTAGGATGCTTATTTCCAGTCCAGGGAGGGCCTGGCAGTTCGGGCTGGACTGTTCCCATTGGGCGCAGGGTCAAGACTGATTTGCATATGGCTGGGTTCAAATTGGAATGGCATGGTGAGCAAAAAAACAATGGATTTAGCCCAGATCTCTGTACTGCGGTGAATGTATGACATTGTTCTGCATTCTGTCCATCAATTGTTCTTTTTGCATTTGTCACCCCGAGTGGGACGGGTATGCCCAGACGTGGGTCACCTGCTCTCCATGCCACTGGAGTCAAGCTATCCTGGCTGATATGGGGTTAAACCCCGAAACCGGTCCTAGGATGCTTGTTTCCAACCCAGGGAAGACCTGGCCTGGCAGTTCGGACTGGACTGTTCCCATTGGGCGCAGGGTCAAGACTGATTTGCATATGGCTGGGTTCAAACTGGAATGGCATGGTGAGCAAAAAAACGATGGATTTAGGCCCAGATCTCTGTACTGGGTTGAATGTATGACATTGTTCTGCATTCTGTCCATCAATTGTTCTTTTTGCATTTGTCACACCGAGTGGGACGGGTATGCCCAGGCGTGGGTCACATGCTCTCCATGCCACAGGAGTCAAGCTATCCTGGCTGATGAGGGGCGAAACCCCGAAACCTGTCCTAGGATGCTTGTTTCCTGTCCAGAGAGGACCTGGCCTGGCAGTTCGGGCTGGACTGTTCCCATTGGGCGCAGGGTCAAGACTGATTTGCATATGGCTGGTTTAAAACTGGAATGGTATGGTGAGCAAAAAAACGATGGATTTAGGCCCAGATCTCTGTACTGGGGTGAATGTATGACATTGTTCTGCATTCTTCGTTCCAGCTCCGCTTTCATGGCTACTACAAGGAAAGTACGTAGATCTAGATGGGGCGGTCGTTCCTTTTCTTTGAATGCTACCAATCTATGGAATTCCCTTCCCTCTACTCTTCGTCTGGAATCTAACCTACAGATTTTTCGCAAACTTCTTAAAACTTATCTTTTCAGCACTACACTCTAATCACGTGTCTGTCTGTCTGGTCTGAAGCGCTACGAGGCCTCAGGATAGCAACGCGCTATAGAAATTCAATTTCATTCATTCATTCATTCTGTCCATCAATTGTTCTTTTTGCTATTTGTTATATCAGCATCTCAGCAGAATCCTTGTTCCTTGGCACATAGCTGCAAGGAGCGCAGCTCACTCTTCCTTCATGCTCGGTCAAACAAGTTATCTTTGATATGGATGCAGCAGGGTCTCTGCCAGCACCATCCTCTGCAACAAAAGGGAGCACTAGAGTGGGTGCCTGCTTAGGCCTGGTAAATGCACGTTGCCCCGGGGGGACTGGTGAGTGCCATACCAGAACTGTGATCACGAGGTCTCCACTGAGACCAGCACAGTGTGCTTAGCCCACGGCACTCAGTCACAAGTACAGAAACTTTTGTTAAAAGTAGCCTGATCCCAGCACACAAACAAATGCATGCAGCCAGGGAAAGTAAGCAAACATTAGTTAAAAGGAGTCAGATCCCAGGCTTAACCGAAAAAGAAGTTACAGCCATAAAAGCGGATGAGCATGAGTAGTTGGGCCACGGGATACTGATAAGAGAAGCACAGCCGAAAAAAGGAAATACAACGCTACAACCAATGGAAACGAAGGAAAAGCAAAGTGACAAGCACACACACAAATAAGAAGTGAAAGCGGGATGTAAGTCCCTTTTTAGATATATTGAATACAATAGATTTCACACTCGCAGTTCAAGCGCTGTGCAGGTGAAACCAAAGAATTTAACTGAAACAGTGTCAGGGCCTGCAGCAACCGGCTGCACACCCAGACAATAGCTGGGTAAACACTCTGTAAGTGGGGGAGTTGTGACAAACAGTGACCTAGGTGGAAATAATGAGGAAAAAGTGGTGCTTCAGGGAGGTGGCAGAAAATCCATGGTCATGGTTGACCTGGCTTTATGTGATCTGCTGGTGAGTCGCTTGACTGAGCATTTTTAATCAAATGTCTTATGCAGCTGTAAATAGGAGGGGGAGAGTGACTGCGGGTGCCCGACAGAGGGCACGCCCCAGCTAACCCTTGCCATGCTCAAGAAGCAGTGTCAGTTTCTGGTCAATTTGATTGGGGAGAGCATCAGGGTAAGTCGTTGGCTGTTTGCGGGGTGACCCGGGGGGGTGGCGGCTGAGTCTGGTGGCAAGAGGGGCCAGAGGCATTGTCATCTTCAGTGGCAGTGGAGTCTGTGTCTGAGTCTGGCTGGGGTGTGGAATGGCAGAATGCTAAGGACACAGCAATGGCTGACTGTTGCTCTCTCCATGGTTCCTGTTGGAAGGATATCCTAGGACTCTCAGGTGGTTTGGCGGCCTCGTTGACCACATTTCGATTTAATCCGCAGCATGCCTTCAGCATCCACTGGAGGGCAGGCGCCTCCATCTCTGTGATGTTCGATCTAATCCCAGGCTGAGGGGGTTCCATGAAAAAATATGTTTGGTGGTCCTGGATGATCTTCAACTTCACCGGGTACAACAGTAAATACTGAAGGTGGAGGTCCCGAAACCGATGCTTCAAGCCATGGAAGGAGCAGCGCTACCGCTGTACCATCACTGTATAATACAGAAACATGGGGACCTTGTTGTTGTCTATTTCTTGAGGGATTGCCTGACAGGATGCTCATCGGATGGCATATCTGTCTTTGTAGTGAAGGTGCCTTGTGACGACTAGGCGAGGTGGCGAGCCGGGCAGTGGGCGGTGAGCAGGGACCCGGTGCACTTGTTCAAAAGAGAAATATGGTAACAGTTCCTGCACTGGGGTGAAGGATCTCACCCAGTCTGCCAAAAAGGTTATCATTGTGCTGGAGTCTTCAGTTCCCTCTGGATGTCCCACCAAATAAATATTGCTTCAGCGTGCCCATTCATCTGCATCTTCCACTCGTCCATGCATTATTTTACCCTTTTGGAAAGGTCTCATGTGCATTTTCTCTTGTCTTGCAGTCTTGTCTTCCAGATTGAATGTTATGCCCTTTAATAAGTGCTCTGTTTCCATCACCCTGGACACCAGCTCTCTTTGGTCTTCGCGGAGTAGGCCGAATTCTGTAGAAGAGCTCCTCAATTTTAGTTTCCCCAGTGGATCTAGAGGCCTCAATCTTTTGCAGTATGGCATCCAGCTTGACTCTAGACTACGGGGGACGTGTAGATTTCATGTTATCTGCCTCAGCCTGCTAATAGGCTTAGAAAAGAGTGATGGTGGCCGGGAGGGCCCCTGCATCAGTTTCTGATGGCTCATCCTGGAGTGAAGGTGATGACGAGGAGACCCATAGTGGTATGTGGGTCTCTGCTGGCCATTCAGCAGTTCTCCGCTGTGCAGGGTATACCCCAAGGGCTAGGGAGACAACAGTCTGAGGGTGGGGAACTATTAGAGCCCGGTGAGAAACAGAGTTTGAGTTTGAAATGCATTGGATGAGACATAGCATCACCTTGCTTGGGGAGGGCACAGTTATCTATGGCTGGTGCTCAGGGTGTTTAGCTGCTGTGTTGGTTTTTGAGGTGAGGCACTCCTCAGCTAGTCCCAGCTCAGCCCGCGGCACGTTGCCAGGTATTTGGTCAGCGTTTGTAGGTGGGGATATAGGGATCCCGCAAGATGCGCTCTGTCCCCTCCTGTGCAATTACTCCTGGATAGTACTCTTGGGATGTGAGGCGGGGTCACACAGCAATGGTATTCACCCTGAGCTGGTAATGCCCTATGGCATTGCCACCGGTACATTACCCACTGTCAATTAAGCCCCAGGGCTCACCAGCTGAGGGTGAAGTGGGAGGACAGAGGAGAAGATGAGCCCCAGCTCAGACATCCAACGTATTGGTGAAGGGTCTCATGCTGTGTGGCAATGGCTATAGTCTGGGATGCCTGTGACATAGTCTCCACCGCAGCCCCCTTGTATACCCCGGTCCCCAGGATTTCATGTCTGTGTGTACAGCCGGAGTCGGGGGCCGCATAAGGTCCCAGTGATGTCTCCCCTGTCTTATTAAAGTACCCAACTCTGGCGCTGTAGCAGTGGCTCCAGTTCAGGCCTAGGGGTTTGCTGGGTTTTCCAGCACCTTCTCTGTATGAGTCCGCCGGTAGCCTCTGCATCTTTGGCCTCTTAAGGCTGGATCCCAGCTGGCTTCTGAGGGACTGCCGTGCTGGACTTGGGGTAGTCTGGTGCAGGGGAGCAGATTGAGGGCCTACCGTGCCCCCATTGCCACTAATGCCATTCCCTGGGCCTCCTCAGGTATGAGTGGTTAGTGGGCCACTTCCGCTCCTGTCACCATCTTGGTTGCCACTAGGGTGGGCAGTGCTGAGGCCAGACTTGTCTTCCTGGGCTCCCCAGCCAGTTGGCAGACTGTTGCCGGGCGCTCAGCCCCCGCCAGGATCACAGCATGTCCCCTCGCTCCACAGGGCTCTGACCGCCTCTAAGACCCCCGCCACCAGGCCTACTGTGCCACTGCAGGCCCGGCGATCCCCTGGCTCACCCACGATGGGCATTGCCGGACCGCACCTAAGCTTCAACTCACACCTGCAACTCTAGGATGCCTCCACACACTTGACGGAGTGCAAGAACCTCTATGTGTGTGTTGCTGGGACCCACGTCTTGACTCCCCTCGCTTGGGCTGCCAAAGTGTGTTACCCAGCCTTGCAGATTCTGTGGTGGGAGCATGTTTCTGGCCCACCAGGGGCTGTGCAACCATTTTCTTTGGAGCTTCATGTTCCCCGACGGCTCTATCACAAGCTCATCCCTATACTGAAGCATGATTTTCCTACCTTTCAATGTTATCTTGGAGGCTTTGATTATGATGTTTTAAGAGGTGCTATTTCAGAAACATTACTTCTATGTTGGCAGTGCATTTAATCCATATTCATCTCCAGTCCATCGTTCTCTGACTAACATTATCTAGTTTGACTTCCAAGCTTGGCAGACCACCTGGATATCTTTCTGATTTGATTCAGATAGCTCAAATATTTTCTGAATCTCAGAACAGAGATCTAGGAGTAAGTGCCCAAGAGAGAACATACTGAAAGTTGTGTGAGGCTCTTTAAATATGGTGCACGCTTGGCTTGTGCAGCTCTTAAGAGTGCCCATAACTTTACTCATAGAGCCCTCCACCAGGTCCAAAAGCACTACAAACCTATTCTTTGTTGTAATGCCTGGATTCAGTACAGCATCAGTACCAGAACTTTCCTTTGGTACATCCCTCATAGGGTTGATTTTACAACTATCCAAGTCTGTTCGATCTATTGTATTTTTGTCTGTTTGTTCCTGTTTTTTTCACATAGTTGTCTAGGGCATGGTGAACCTCCTCCCTTGCTGAGTTATTTCTAAGTCCTTGTTAGAAATGGGATTTCTGGCTGGCTAGGGCATGCGCCTAAGCCAGACAGAAACCACCACTCTAGTCAGGGCAAGGGAGTTACACACTGAAGACAATCCCTGCTCACCCTAATGGTAGCTTGGCATGAGCAGTCAGGCTTATCCCAGAGGCAATGTGTAAAGCGGTTGCATAACACACACACAGCAGCGACACACTAGGCACACCACAAAAGAAACTCCACACAAGGTTATATAAAAATAGCCTTTGTATTACTCATAAACACATCAGAGCATAATCACAAATGTACACTGCGCCACCTGGCACTAGGTAATACTTTACAGGGGATTATATACAGGACAGGGCCAATCGGGCCACTGTCAGAACCATCAGACCTGGTAAGTAATGAAACAACCAGTAATTACTTAGCACAAACACATTATGCATCAGTCACATTAGGCTTCACCCATATTATGCAGTAATCACCCTCGGCATAAACACAATACGCCTAAACACTGGGCATAAACACATTATGCATAGATAAGGAGTAACCAACCAGTAACTACTGGTACAGACACCTTGCACAAATCACATTAGCAATACACCTCAGTAACACTCCCCAGGTGCTAACATCACCTTAGGACCATGCGCCCTACCAGCACACCAGGTGCTCACAGGCCAACTGGCCTTCCTCGCCCTATGTCCATCCAAAGTCAGGGCTCTATGAGCACGGGGCCTCCACCGGCCCATGCTCTCATCGGGGTGAGGGTGCACTCACCCTTGGTCCTCTTATGTAAAAAGGAATGCCCGTGATACCAAGAAGGGGGTGGGGGTGGGGGTGCAACTCACCCTGGTCTTCCACCCAGAATGCCCCCACGTTGCAGCTGCCTGCAACCTTGCGGTGCAGCTGTGTAGGCAAAAATAAGCACCAACAGGATGCCGTCCCAGCCCCACTCACCGGGACTTCTATTGTGGGCCAAAAAGGAATGCCCCCGTCGTTGCAGCTGCCCGCGCCATGGCGGTGCAGCTGTAAAAATAACTCGCACCAACAGTGCCTCTCAAGCCCCCCTCACCAGGACTTTTTGTTGTGCAGAAATCAGGTGCCCAACGCTTAGGCACCAACAATGCTCAACTTCAGCCCCACTCACCGGGGCTGTCCTTTCCTCTGATGCGACACGCGGGACTCCAGCAGGGGGGCCCACAAGGCTCCGGTCCCTCTCTCGAGCTGCACTGACTCCGCCAATGTTGCGGTGCGCTCCGAGTCGTCCTGCGGCTTCTCGGCTTTCTCCGGGCAATACGCGTGGCTCCCACCGGCACGGGAGCCCCGCCCACCTCCAGGCAGCAGGCTTGCCTGACTTCCTCCTCTGGCACAACTCTTCATGCTCGGACACGCCCCAGGTCAGGCGCTCCTCGCCTGGCTTCTGGTTTTTACGGAGCGAAGTCTCCGCAACGCTCTTTGGCTCCAGCAGGACAGTTCCTCACCCGCTGCTCGACCACGCAAGGGGTTCCTAAAGGAAGGAAAGTGCAGCGCTCACCACGCGCTGATTCCAAGGGGCACAAGGGGCAGAG